>JASWHV010000006.1:97039377-97561972 GCA_030760725.1 Neostapfia colusana
GAGGAAGTTCCTGCTAACCCCAGAGCTGGTGAAAACCACCTGGAACGGCTGCTGGCTATGCAAAACCAGCTTATGCAAACAATAATCCAAACCATGGGTCAGTTGCAGGCCAACCAAAACCCCGTTCAGGCACCGCCGCCACCACCACCGCCGGCTCACAACAGGTTGGGAGAGTTCATGAGGACTCGACCACCCACTTTTGCTCAAGCTAGTGATCCCATGGAGGCCGATGATTGGTTAAAATCCATAGAGAAAAAGCTTACCATTGTTCAGTGCAATGACTGAGAGAAGGTTCTCTTCGCATCGCACCAACTTATGGAAGCCGCTGCTGATTGGTGGGATGCCCTGAGCAACGCTCATGCCGATCCAGAGACAATCACTTGGACTGAGTTCAAGGAAAGTTTCCACTCCCATTACATCCCTGTTGGTGTAATGATGCTCAAGAGGCAGGAGTTTGAAGGTCTACCCAAGGACAGAAGAGTGTGAACGAGTATCTCAACAAGTTCATACAACTGTCCCGGTATGCCCCCGAAGATGTCAACTCAGACCAAAGGAAGCAGTACCTGTTCATGAGAGGGTTGAACAATGAGATCCAGGTGCAGCTCCTCAACAATGACTACGTAAGCTTCCAGAAGCTGGTTGACAAGGCTATTGTGGTTGAAAACAAGATCCGAGAGATCGAGCGAGAGCGCAAGAGGAAGATGCCATACCAGCCCCAAGGGAGCAACGTACGACCTAGGTACATGCCCCCTGCACCGCAGTATGGATTGACCACTCCTGCGTACCGCCCTAGTCAGCTACCACAGCAACAATTCGTTGCACCGGCACCTCGTGTGCCCATGCCTCCTGCACCCCGACCTAACAATGGCGCCCCTGTTCAAAACCCTGCCCCAACGTACCTGCTGCCGTAGGCAACAGGGCATGCTTTGCATGCGGGGAAGTAGGACATTTCGCGAACCAGTGCTCGAGGAGAGGCCCTGGACAGCAAGGTAACGTGCCCAAGCAGAACCAGCGACCGAACGGAGGGGACAACCAAGGGAACCGTGGACCGCAGAACTATGCTCGTGGCCACGTGAACCATGTCACTGCTGAGGAAGCACAACAGGCTGAAGACGTCGCAATTGGTATGTTCCTTGCCAACTCCCACCCAGCCACCATTTTATTTGATTCCGGAGCATCGCATTCCTTCATATCATCCAAATATGTTGCCAAACATCATCTACCCGTATCCCACTTAGAATGTGCTATGTTAGTTAATTCTCCCGGAGAAGAAATGAGGACTAGTATAGTATGTCCTAAAGTAAGCCTTAAAATAAGGGGGTAGACTTCCTTGCCAACCTTATTGTCTTGGACTCCCACGGGATTGACATCATACTCGGAATGGATTGGCTAAGCAAGCACAATGGAGTAATCCAATGTGCTGAAAGGAGCGTGCAGTTGACAAACGAGCACGGTATTCGTGTCGAGTTTGAGTCAGCCCAGCAAACAACTAAACGGGCAAATTTGAACCACGTTGAAGGAGCAACATTGGACAACATTCCAGTGGTTCAGGAATTTTCGGACGTGTTCCCGGAAGAGCTTCCAGGTATGCCACCTGACCGGGACATCGAGTTTGCCATAGATTTGGTACCCGGAACTGCACCCATAGCCAAGAGACCATATAGGATGCCCGTCAACGAGCTAGTTGAACTCAAGAAGCAAATTCAAGAACAGTTGGAGAAGGGTTTTATCCGTCCAAGATCGTCACCATGGGGAGCTCCGGTACTCTTCGTGGACAAGAAGGATGGGACCCAAAGAATGTGCGTGGACTACAGGTCTCTCAACGAGGTGACAATCAAGAATAAATACCCTCTGCCCCGTATAGAGGACCTGTTCGATCAAATGAAAGGAGCCCGAGTGTTCTCCAAGATTGAGCTTCGGTCGGGATATTTCCAGCTGAAGATTAAGCCCTCCGATATACCCAAGACAGCCTTTTGGACACGGTATGGTTCGTATGAATATACCGTCATGTCTTTTGGGTTAACAAATGCACCCGCATACTTCATGTAACTTATGAACGTGGTTTCCATGGAGTACTTGGACAAGTTCATCGTGGTTTTCATCGATGACATTATGGTGTATTCAAAAAGTGACGAGGAGCATGAAGAACATCTGAGATTGACCTTGCAGAAGTTGCGTGAGCATCAATTGTATGCCAAACTCAACAAGTGCCAATTTTGGCTAAAGGAAATATCTTTCCTAGGCCACATTATCTCCAAGGAAGGGGTATCGGTTGATCCTGGAAAGGTGAGAGATATTCTGATGTGGGACCAACCAAAGAGCGTGAGGGATATTCGGAGTTTCCTTGGGATGGAAGGATACTATCGGCGCTTCATTAAAGATTTCTCTAAGATAGCAAAACCTGTGACGGAGTTGCTAATGAAGGGAAAAGTCTTTCAATGGACACCAGCCTGCCAAGAAAGTTTTGATGAACTCAAGAAAAGGCTAACCACAGCACCAGTTCTGGTATTGCCAGACGTAAGCAAGAGCTTTGACATATATTGTGACGCATCCAGACAGGGACTCGGATGTGTGTTCATGCAGGAAGGACAAGTGGTAGCCTATGCCTCACGACAATTAAAGAAGCACGATCTTAACTATCCTACACATGACTTGGAGTTAGCAGCAGTGGTGCATGTTGAGGAGACATTATATCCTTGGTCATCGATGTGAGATCTATACGGATCATAAGAGCCTTAAGTACATATTCACACAAACGGACTTGAATTTGAGACAATGTCGATGGTTAGAACTCATCAAGGATTATGATGTTGGAGTCAACTACCACCCCGGGAAGGCCAATGTAGTAGCCGATGCATTGAGCAGAAAGGGAGCATGTCACCAACTCACGGTTCGGGAGCTACCACCTGAACTACGTAAGGAGTTCGAACAGTTACACCTCGGATTCTTGAATAACATGGAAATAATAGAGATCCACTCCTCATTGGAGCAAGAAATAAGAGAGGGCCAAGCAACGGACGAGGAGATCAAGGAGATCAAGGAAAGAATCCGACAAGGAATAGAGAAGGATTTCAAGGAGGATGAAAAGGGTACGCTTTGGCTAGGAAAAAGGATTTGTGTGCCAAACATAAGACACCTCCGCGACATGATATTGAAGGAGGCACATGATTCCCCTTATTCCATACATCCCGGAAGCACCAAAATGTACAAGGACTTGAAAACTTGCTATTGGTGGGATGGTATGAAAAGGGATATAGCCGAATACGTTGCCCTATGCGACACATGCCAACGGGTAAAGGCTGAACATCAAAAACCCGCTGGGTTGTTGCAACCTTTGAGAATACCCGAATGGAAGTGGGAGTACATCAGTATGGACTTCATCGTCGGATTACCACGTACTCAGTCGGGATACGACTCCATCTGGGTCATTGTGGACCGATTGACGAAAACCGCCCATTTTCTTCCAGTAAAGACCAGTTACAACGTTGCACAATTGGCAGAATTGTACATGGAGCAGATCGTGTGCCGTCACGGAGTTCCGAAGAGGATAGTCTCAGATCGAGGTTCTCAGTTTACCTCTAGATTCTGGAGGAAGCTGCAGAAAGCCATGGGTACACGACTGGATTTTTAGCTCCGCCTACCACCCACAAACAGATGGACAAACCGAAAGGACAAACCAAATTTTGGAGGACATGTTGAGAGCTTGCGCCTTGAAACGTGGGCATAGTTGGGATAGGAGTTTACCGTATGCCGAATTCTCCTATAACAACAGCTATCAAGCTAGCTTGAAGATGTCGCCTTTCGAAGCCTTATATGGTCGACGGTGTAGAACGCCACTGTTCTGGAACGAGACTGGAGAGAACCAGGTGTTTGGACCCGAAGTACTACAATAAGCTGAAAAGCAGGTCCAAACGGTAAGGGAGAACTTAAAGGCTGCTCAGTCACGACAGAAAGGCTATGCGGACAATAGGCGTAGAAAGTTGACCTTTGAAGTAGGAGACTTCGTATACCTTAAGGTATCGCCTATCTGAGGCCAACGACGTTTCAACATCAAAGGCAAGCTAGGACCCCGCTACATTGGACCATTTAAGATTTTGGACAAGCGAGGAGAAGTAGCCTATCAACTAGAGCTCCCAAACCATCTCTCCGACGTACATGACGTGTTTCATGTATCCCAGCTCAAGAAGTTCTTGAGAATGCCAGAGGTACAAGTGTCAATGGGAGAGCTTGAACTTCAAGAGGATCTGACTTACGCAGAACACCCTGTCCGAATCTTGGACGTAAAGGAAAGGGTCACCCGGAACAAAGTAATTCGATGGTGCAAGGTACAATGGAGCCATCACACCGAAGCTGAAGCCACATGGGAGCGTGAAGAGGATATCAAGGCAGAATTTCCCCATCTATTCTCTACTAACGAATCTCGAGGGCGAGATTCAACTTAAGGGGGTAGATTTGTGACACCCTCATCTCGGGTGTCAGCATATGTTCATGCTTTATGAAGAGGAAACATTTTAAGAAAAGAAGGGACAGAGAAAAATATCAAAAGGATAGCCAATAAGAGCCGAATCCAGCTCTCAGAAAGCGCCGAAGATAACTTACCGCGGCCACTGGCCACGTGGCGTGCTCGGAGCTCATCCCTGCGAAGAAGGGAGAGGCCGCCGCCAAGCTGGCTACGTGGCAGGATCGGGACTCATCTCCGCAAAGGGGAGAGGTCCGATCCTGTGGGACACGTGTTGCCCACGGAGCTAGCCTCTGCGGAAGAAGCAAAGGCATTTCCGCAGGACACGTGTCATCCTCGGAGCTAGTTCTCGCGGAAATCAGAGGACCAGTCGCGCGGGATACGTGTCGATCTCGGAGCCCATCTCCGAGAGGTCCTGTTCTCTTGGACCTGCGTCGCCAGCGGAGCTTATCTCCAGGAGGTCTGTCGCTGCTGGACACGAGTCGACCTCGGGGCATGTCCCTGAAGAAAGAAGAGAGGAAAGACCGGCGCCAACACGTGGCGTGCGCGGAGCTCACCTCAAAAGGAGGGGGTGGTCTCGCTAGTTGACACACAGAACAACCGGAGCTCGTTTCTGCGAAAAAGGAGAGACCAGGCCCCGGAAGGACACGTGGAGCCTCCGGAGCTCATCGCCGCGAAGGTAACGAGTTCTGGAGCGGCTGTTACGCGTAAAGAATACCGGTATGTAAAGGAAACCGACCTGAATTCCACACGTTACCGCACCAAATCAACTAAAGATAAGATGATAGGATCCAATGACGATCTGAATAAGACTCTTATTCGGTATACAATCAGATTAGGACTCTTCTCTTCCCGATTATAAATAGAACCCAGAACCTCTAGCCGAAACCACATACTTCTTTTCCAACTCTTGAGCCGACGACTTAGAGCCCTAGCCCTAACTCGCCGACGAAGCCATCACCGGAGCACGGCAAGGAAGATCACCGGAGGAAAACCCAGCGGTCTAGGGAGGATCTCGAGAACCAAGAAGGGTGTAAGGTAGGACTCCGACACCACCTTACGACATTGTTGTATTCCCCTTGCATCTGTTCTTTGATTCCTTTTGAACAGAAGCCTTCTCGTGGACAGATCACTTGATGATCAGATTGATCTAAAGACAAGATCATCGCCACGTCCACCTTTGATCCGAATACCTCTGTCCATGCAAGACATGCAAGAACAGACCAATCTAATAAAACTAATCATAGGATAGCATGCATGTGCATCATCGCATCTAGTTTAAGGGTTGTACATAATATTGATTGCTGTGAATCTTGTATGAACGTGATCCTACCTAGCAGGACAAGCTCAGGGAGCTGTCTACGACGAACTGCAGCAACCAGGTTTTGAGATTCAAGATCAACCGGAACCGCAAGAACAAGGCAAGTGCTCCTTGACCATGTTGATCCTATGTTTTGGGTAAAACTATTTTGTTTTGCAAAAAGGTGTGTGTACTGAGTCAAACATGATGGGAAACCTTTTTATAGGAGTTTACTAGTTTTGATTAAACCACCCTTGTTGCCTGGGAGGTTTATGAGTCGGGTATGGTTTTTGCTTTATGCTTCGCTGAGTCCATGGGATTGGGAAGCGAGATAGATGTGTCTAGCTAACTGCATACGTAATGATAATGAGAAACTGATGTTAATAATGGACATGGACCGGAGGGAGATCTAGGCAAGACTGGGTTTGTGAATGAGGTAGTATGAGATGGTGGTTTTACTTGCCGTAGATCTAAGGACCGGTTCATGCATGCACATGTCAGGATAACAGTGCCACCACAAGGCCAAGTATGGGTGCGGCTTAGCTGAGTAATTAGGTAAGTTGCTAGAGTGTTATGGACTGTGGAAGGCGCGGGGAATGGGAGTCGAGTGAGGACTGCCCTGGGAACTGCATGGCACAAGAGGGGGCCCGTAGGTGGGAGAATTGGAGATTCTAGCCTGCCGGTGAAACCTTAGTGAGTCCATACATCTAGTAACCCCTTTGTAAAGGTATTTTGTGATCTCTTGACCATACACCATCGGATGTGTACTGGTATAATGGAGGTTCTGCAGTCGCCGACGGGTGACGAAATCACAAACTTGTGGCTAAAGAGGTGCAAACTCTGCAGAGTCTAAAACTATCATGATAGCCGAGCTTACAGTCACCAGCACCTGGCTAAACTGCCATGATTAGTTGGGATGGTTATTGGGAAGGTTTTGGTTATGGTTATTGAGTTTGGTTATAGTTGGGACTGTTGAGTCCGGGTGATGAGATGGTTGCATGACTGTTGGGTCATGACATGAGATTGGTCTCGGTGTGAGACGAGGTTGTTTTATGAGATGAGATGGTAGCGAATACGGGAAGGTATTCGTGATATGGTAGCCAATACGAGGAGGTATTCGTGAGTATGAATACAGGTTGGTTAATATTCAGACGGAACACGGGAAGTGATGGAAGTATGTTGGTGATTTAATACCTGCTGGATTACATTCATTTAAAAGTTAAGTCGCGGTTTTATCATGGTTTTATCAATTTGTTTTTTTGCAAATGAGCCTTTTTATACCTACCTTGTTTATGAGATGCATATCATGTGTTTTCCCACACTTGCTGAGTACAACATTGTACTCAAACTTGCATTATTACTTCATCATCAGCAGCAGGAGAAGCCTACTATGAAGACAAATTGGAGCATCACGGCTTGTGATCTGTTCTCAACTTTGCCTGTGGAGGGAATAGAGATGGAGCCACTACTGCTTAGTTTTGCTTTCGCACTAGCTTTGCTTCCACATTAGAATAAAGACTTCCGCTGTGAGCACGAGTCCAAGACTCATGAGACATTGTAATAAACCCTGTTATTCGTGGATATATATATATATATATATATATATATTCTGAATTCAGTTTGTGCAACGTATGTGTATGTGTGATGAACATCCTGGGCACACATATGCATCAGTTCTCGGTTCTGTGGTTTTCCCACAGAATTGAGGGCGTCACACCACCTGAGCGGGACGTCAAGTTCAAGATTGAACTTGCACCCGGGACTACGCCCATATCACGGAGGCCATACAAAATGGCTCCAAATGAGCTGGCTGAAATGAAAGAACAGCTCAATGATCCGTTGAGCAAGGGTTTCATTAGGCCGAGTTCCTCGCCTTGGGGATGCTCGGCGCTGTTTGTAAAGAACAAGGATGAAATCTTGAGGCTGTGTGTGGATCACCGGCCGCTCAACGCCGTCACCATCAAGAATAAGTACCCACTGCCCCGTATTGACATTTTGTTTGATCAACTTGTGGGGGCAAGTGTGTTCTCAAAGATGGACCTTCGCTCTGGATATCACCAGATCAAGATCCGGGCGGAGGATATCCCGAAGACGGCTTTCTCGACGAGATACGGATTATATGAATATCTCATCATGTCCTTTGGTCTCACAAATGCTCCAGCCCATTTTATGTATCTCATGAACTCAGTGTTCATGCCGGAGCAGGACAAGTTCGTGGTAGTGTTCATCGACGATATCTTGGTTTACTCCAAGACAGAAGCCGAACATGCCGAACACTTAAGGATCGTTCTTCAACAATTGCGAGACCGTAAGCTCTACGCCAACTTCAGCAAATGCGAGTTTTGGATCAGCCAAGTGCCATTCTTGGGACATATCATCTCAGCTGAAGGCATTGCGGTTGACCCAAGCAAAATAGAGCAAGTGCTAAAATGGAAAGCCCCCACTTAAGTTCACGAAGTCAGAAGCTTCCTCGGGTTAGCGGGATACTACCGGAGATTCATTCCAAGCTTCTCCAAGCTCGCTAAGCCGATGACAGAATTGCTGAAGAAAGGGACGAAGTATGTTTGGAACTCGGCGTGTGAAGGAGCGTTCCAAGCACTGGTGACGCATCTCACCACAGCCCCGATCTTAGCTCAGGCAGATACAACAAAGCCCTTCGACGTGTATTGTGACGCGTCCGGTATCGGGCTCGGCTGCGTGTTGATGCAGGAAGGACGTGTGGTCACCTATGGCTCACGCCAACTTCGGAACCATGAGCAGCATTTCCCACTCATGACCTTGAGCTTGCTGCAGTGGTGTTGGCGCTAAAAATGTGGAGGCACTATCTCCTGGGGAATCTGGTGCACCTCTACACCGACCACAAGAGCTTGAAATATATTTTCACCTAGAAAGAGCTGAATATGAGGCAAAGGAGGTGGTTAGAACTGATCAAAGATTATGAGATTGAGATCCATTACCACCCCGGAAAGGCTAATGTGGTTGCCGACGCGCTGAGTCAGAAATCACATGTCCATCACCTCACCATTACACCGGTGGAGGAGGAAGAGCCGAGTTTATACTTGGTTCCGTATGGATCGCTGTACAACCTTGCCCTCATCCCTACTATTAGGAAGGACATCATTGCAGCTCAGAAAGATGATAAAGGCATGGAACATCTCCGGAGACGGATAGACAACGGGGAGATCAAATGTTTCCGGAAGAATGAGGAGGGGACACTATGGTTCAAGGACCGCATAGTCGTACCCCGGGATATGGAATTGCGGAAAAAGATCCTCGATGAAGCTCACTTGTCTAAGTACTCCATTCATCCGGGCAGCAACAAAATGTACCAAGATTTGAAAAAGAAATTTTGGTGGACACGGATGAAACGGGAGGTAGCGAAGTACGTATCCGAGTGTGATACGTGTAGACGAGTGAAGGCGGATCATATGAGGAAGTCAGGGCTGTTGCAACCCCCCTAGAATTCCAGCATGGAAATGGGAAGATGTGAGCATGGATTTCATTGTGGGATTACCCTTAACATCCAACAAACATGATTCCATTTGGGTGATCGTTGACCAACTGACCAAGTCAGCTCACTTCATCCCTGTACATACACATTTCCATGCCAACAGATATGCGGAGTTATATATTGCCAGGATTCTATGCCTGCATGGTGTACCCAAGACCATAGTCTCAGACCGAGGTGCATTGTTTGTGTCTCGCTTTTGGGAGCAGTTGCATGCTGCATTGGGTACTAAACTAATTAGAAGCTCTGCCTACCACCCTCAGACAGATGGCTAGACAGAGAGGGTGAATCAAGTTCTGGAAGACATGTTGAGAGCATGTGCCATCCACCATGGTAGGAACTGGGATGATCACCTACCATTGGCGGAATTCCCGTACAACAACGGTTATCAGGCGAGTATCAAGATGGCACCCTACGAGGCTCTCTACGGTCGAAAATGCCGCACCCCATTAAACTGGTGCGAGTCCGGTGAAAGGGTCACATTCGGGGTTGATGTGGTGAACGACGCCGAAGAGCGCGTTCGGACGATTCAAGCCAACTTGAAGGCCGCTCAATCCCGACAGAAGAGCTACGCTGATAAGAGGCGTAAACCGTTGCACTTTGACGTTGGTGAACACGTGTACCTCCGCGTGTCTCCGATGAAGGGCGTGCACCGGTTCGGTGTCAAGGGGAAGCTCGCTCCTCGTTTCATTGGACCCTATGCTATCACCGAGAAGTGTGGACCAGCGGCGTATCGATTGGAGTTACCGGCATCCCTTGCTGGTGTCCATGACGTGTTCCATGTTTCGCAACTGCGAAAATGTCTAAAGCACACCGCTGCTGTCCCGACCGAAGACATTGGCAAGCTGAAACTGGATTTGACATATGATGAATATCCGGTGGCAATTATTGATGAGAAAGCCCGAACCACGCGTAGCAGAACGTTGTGGTTCTACAAAATACTCTGGAGCAACCACACCACCGAAGAAGCGACGTTGGAGAGCGAGGAATTCCTTCGCTCAAATTACCCGGAGCTCATGGCGTCTTAACACGGGTAAGTCCCCATTACATCGCTATCTCTTCTTTTGTAATCTCGGGACGAGATTCTTTTGAAGGGGGGAGGTATGTAAAAGCCCAATAAAAGGGACTTGCAAAAACTTTTCTTCACCTCACAACACCACAGTATTGTGGTGAATATCTTGTGAAGAATTGTGAAGAGTAAGTAACCTCCATCAAAAAGGGTATTAGTGCAAACTTTCTACACATGTGATGACACATGAGAGGGTGATTCAAAACTGTTGCATTCAAACTCATGGTTGCAGCAGCTAAAACAAAGATCAAAGTGCATAATTGGATTCCTCAGGTCCAAATTAGTGGGGAGGCAAAGTTTCAATAATTTTTGAAAAGATTTGCTACCCATTTTTCCAAAAAGGATCCAAATATGCCAAGAATTCAAATATACATTTGAATTTGAGGGAAACTTCTCCAATCATACAAATGTAGCTCAGTTTTAGACTTCAAACATTTGAATTACTCATTTGCCAAAATGTTGGAGATCTTTGGAGGGATGGGGGAGCACTGACCAGTGGGGCCCACATGTCATTGGGTGGAATAGACTTAACCCCCAAGTCTTTCTCTCTGTTTTCTCAGTCAACCGAGCGCAGCCAGCTGCCACGCGCGCGCCACCGGCCGAGCAGCCACCTCCTGGTTCTCTTCGCTCGCGCTGGCAGCCGAGAGACAGATCGCCCCCTCGTCTACGTGACCCCCTCCCCACGCCACCGAGCCGTACGCGTGCTTCTCTGCAAAACAGCACAGCCCCGGCTCTGTTCGGTCACAGGCGCTGCTCCTCCGATTCTCCCCTGTACGCCGACACCTGCTCAGCCTTTGCCCGAGCTTCCAACACAAAAAGGGAGCGCCCGTGTGTGCTCTAGCTAACCACCCCACCACCTCGCGGCGTTAGCACTTCATTCGGCCACCAATCGACGATCGCAGCTGAGGACCGAGGCCACCCGGCGGAAAACCGAGGTTGCTCTCCATGGGCAGCACAGCACGGCCAGTTTCACCGCCGGACTTCTACACAAAAAAGGTGCACGTCTCCAGATCGTGTAGCTGCAACCCTCCTAGCCATTGATAGACCAAGCGCAGAGAATTCCTAAGAATCCCGAGAACTAGTGCAACCGGGTAGGGGTCGGTCTACCCCGAAATTCTAGCTGCACCGTCCAACCCAGCTCGGGTGAGCCTGCACACACCTTCCTCACTTCCAAGCGGCCCTCCTCGACCAAGAATCAAGGACTATGGTCCAGAAATGGCCGGGTTCTGGTTGTTTTTCGGGCCGCCATAGAATAATTGCTCGGGTCACCGTGGAGCTCTAGGTTGCCGACCTTTTCATGGGGTTTGGCGGCCATTTCCATCACCCTCGAGCTTCCACGGTGCTCTCCGACCCTTTTCCAATCGTTTTGATGCGTTGTAACGCATTCCCGACCACGCCGGAACCCTAACCGCCGCTGTCACCGTCGGGGGCCCTGTTCCGGTGAGCCACGGCCGCCGGCGACCCCCGAGCGTTTAGAGTCATGAGTTAGGGCGGGGCGGCGAGTTTGGGGGTCGGGAGATGGCCGGGAAAGCGGTTCCGGCGACGCTCGCCGGAGTGCGCCGCCGCGGGCCCCTGTTTGGCGCGTGGAAGGAGAAGACCTGCCGGGTGGGACCCACTGGCAGACATTTAAACAATTTGGAAGTTCCAGTTTGTAGTTTAAACTTTGGAGGGCCACAACTTGGGGTAGGAGAGTCCAAAAATTATGAAACAAATTTTGTTGGATTCCTCTAACAGAGTACAATTCAAATATGAAACCCAAATTGTATGAAACCCATTAATTAACTCTGGAAAATTCTTTAATGCTTTACAGAAAAAGAATTTTAGAGGGAGTTTGGTTCATCCAAAAATCCCCAAATTTAGCCAGAATGTTCTTTAGGATGTTAGTGAACCCATGTAAAAGTTTCAGACCATTTGGAGTTGATTTGATCAGAGCAATTCAAATTTGAAGGTGCTGTGTTCATTTGAATACAGAAACATTTTCAGAGAATTTCAAAAACTTTAAAATTCAGTTCTGGACAAACCTTAGCTCCAAAAATGCTAGGAAAATTCATGCAAACTATATGAGCTATAATTGAAATTGTAGTTCACTAAGTTGGGCATGAACAGGGGTGTTACCTTAGAATTAATTCTTCTTTGCTTATTTGCTAAGAGAATTATGCTGAGCAAACCACTCTATGAAAAGTGCTAAATTTTGGTCCAGAGAGTTGTCTAGTGACAAGGAACTCACACAAAAATTCTCAGCTCTATTGGAGCTCTGGATCACCCCTGCTCTATTAAACCACTTTAGGTGATCAAGGTGGAAGAGGGGGATAACCACTTAGCACTTAACCATGTGCTTAGTTCCAAGCCCAAACCACTAACCCCCAGCTTCATTTTAAATTCTTAAACAGAGTTCCAGTTGTTAGAAACTGGTTAGTAGAACTAATAGCAGAAGCATTACTATAAACTCATGTGCATACTCATTAACATGTAGTATATTATTATCGTGTAGTCGCTGAAGGCGAGGAGGCTCCAGAAGTTTTTGACTTCCTCCTTCCGGAAGAAGAACTAACCCCTGACCAGCAGCAACAAGGCAAGCCCCGGTTTGCATTAACCTCTTTATAAGTTTTACTTTGTTTATATGTGTCGTATGAAGTATGAATGTGCATTAGGTATAGGATGGATGGAACCCCACTTGCATAACCAAAAAGTTTCCGATAAGAGTGCGGGTAGTGTCTAAGACCTCGAATAGACAGGCTATGCTTCAAGATTCATAGGACTTCGGTACAAGTCGAGTAGTTGGAATCTACTCGCGATATAGGCTTGGGAGACACGGGTTCGGTTGAGTGATGTGAGATCACTTTAGTAATGAAAATGAGACTAGGCAGGGGCTAGGGCGCAGCAAGAGGGAGTATTGTGTGCGCGGCCCTGTCCGTGTCGATTGAGGACCAATCCGTGTGCGGCCCATGCTGATCAATTTTGAACGTACCGAAGGCATATTGGATATATGGGCCCCGATAAACCGATGTAGCCTAAACCTCCGGGCATCGAGGCATAACGCACCAATTTATAGGTGTAGGCTGAGGGCAGCAAGGTGGAAATCTGCCAACGGGCATAGAGAGATGCTCCGTGTGGGGAACCTCCTGCTTGTTTCGGTGCGACCGGTTTGACGTTTGGGCTGTTGGGTGAAAGGTTATCCCGTACGACATCGAGTGAGCGTGCTGTGCAGCTCCACGGGTGGGCGTACGTGACGTGCTCTTTGGGTTTCCCTGCAGGTGTATATCGAGTCGATTTGCCGTCCCTCGCGGTGAAGAGTACCACTTGGTCACTGAGTCGTCACGTAGGTTAATGTATGAAATATGATGATTCAATATTGCTGATTGATATAATTGTATTGCTACATGTGTGACACCAAATACTGCTTACTAAATTTCAGATTTCTGAACTGTTAACTTGTTGCTAAAAGATGAATTAAGGATGAACTTGTAGGCGTGTCCATTTGCTGCAATGTTAATATCCTATGTGCTTCGTACACCTCATGTAGAGTTTCATGCTTAGGTGAGTCGGTTAAGCCTTGTTGAGATATCGTGCTCACGGTTGCTGCTTAAGTTTTTTTCAGGTGAAGAGCCACCCACGGACTCGGAGTACGAGTCCACCGGCGAGGGTTACTGTCGGTACCCGCGATATGGGGTACCCCCGCGCACGGGGGAAAATGCCTAAGGAACTCGCCCTTCTCCGCAGGGAGAGCTCCGAAGGCGCCACGCGTCTGGCGGGGCCGGACCTCCCTCTCCTCAGAGGAGAACTCCGGGCCCGCCACGTGGCATACAGAAGCCGGACCTCCCCCTCCGCGGGAGAGAGGTCCGAAGGTGCCACGTATCCGGCGGGGCCGGACCTCCCTCTCCTCAGAGAGGAGCTCCGGGCCCGCCACATGGCCGACAGAAGCCGAACCTCCCCCTCCGCGGGGAGAGGTCCGAAGGCTCCACGTGTCCCGCGGGGCCGGACCCCCCCTCTCCTCTGAGGAGGGCTCCGGGCCCGCCACGTGGCCAGCAGAACGGCGCTGCCTGCCCCTGAGTGATAGGTAGCGGGCGTAAAGACACCCCATACCTTGCCCGTACAAGGTATTCAAGGCCCGCGTCTTCCCAAGACGCGGAGACGCGGAGCACGCCTCTGTCAGGTGCCGTTGCGCCCAGTCGCATCACAGACTGGCGCGCGGTGTCAAAGCCTGCCGGCCAATAAACGCAGCGACAAGACATCCCATGCCGCCCCAGCCGTCATCATCCACTACGACTAGCATGCGGCATGGGCAGGGCTGCAAGACGAAGACTCAGAAGCCTTCGCCAGAGACAACTACCGGCATAACTGCAGATACGGTAGATCACAGTCAATCTCCCCGGGACCACCTGTCGGGTCTCGGGCCCCCCTTGTAAGCCACCCGAGTCTTGGACTATAAAAGACTCGGGTAGGCGACGTTAGCAGGGGTTCACACTCCCGCAAATCATACTCTAGCCATTCACACCCAAGCTGTAACTCACCCCCAAGGTCAGGACTCCGGTTCTGAGCAGCAAGCAATACAGCGAGCTTCATAGCTCGCCGTGGACGTAGGGTTTTACGCTCCGGCGGCCTGAACCACGTAAAACTCGCCGTGTCAAGCTCTTACTAACTCGTCCATACGCTCAAGCTCTCCGCAAGGGACTAGCCCCACCGAAAAAAGAACCTCCGCGGGCTGCCCAGTGCAGGCCCGGGGGGAGTGTCGACCGAACACTTCGACATTTGGCGCGCGAGGTAGGGGGCTTTTCCCTTGCGCGACGAGTTTCCGCCGACGAAGATGACCAAGCTTCCTTCAGCGGCAAACTCTCCTCCTCCGCGTTCACGGCGAACCGTGACCAGCGGGGAGTACATGTCGACACACTGAGGACGAAGTGTGTCGGAACAAGCTGGGAACCAGCAACCGGCTCTAGCAGCGCCGACCCCGGCAATGCAGGCTTCGACCAGCGTCAGGTCTTCAGTAGCACTGGGCGTACCCGGTGGGGATGCGCTAGCCGCAGCAAGAGCGCTACTGCACAATCCGCCTGCTGGGGACGCGCCTCAGGCAGCGACCCAGCAGTGGATTCGCGAGGTAGACCGTCTCGTCGTCGCCGCCGCAAACCCTCGACTTCGGCGGGGACGACGCTCCAGTCAACCGGCAGTGTCGCTGACGCGCACGCCCACGGTTGACGGGCAGACGGTGGACTCCAGCTCCACCAGGCCTCCGACGACGGACCTGAGGGCAGAGCTGGAGCGATGCCACTTGGGCCAAGATGCTCGAGTGTTCCTCGAATGACGTCGAGAGAGGCGTCGCATCCAAGAGACTGGCGACAGCATGACGTCGGCCTCAACCTAGCCTGAAGGGCAGATCTTCGCCACGCGAGCTCTGCCCCAGGCGTACGCCGTACAGCATATGCCGCAACCATATGCCCTGCAAATGGCGTCCCTGGGCTATGGTGCAGCCTTGCCCATACCGGGGTACACAGTGCCAAGTGCGAACCAAGCGTTCGCGGCACCAATGCCTGCGGCAACAGGAGCAGGATGTGTGGCTCTTGCACCCCACCTTCGCTTCGCGAAGTGGCCGCGCAAGTTTCGGCCGCACCTGCCCGAAAAGTACGACGGCAGTGTCAACTCGGCCACAGGAGGGGATGAGGCTGTCATGGCCAACTATTTCCCCGTCGCCTTGACTGGCCCAGCCCGGTCTTGTCTCATGAACCTACCCCAGGATTCTATAACCTCCTGGGGAGAGCTCTGCCGGCAGTTCGTCGCCAACTTCGGCAGTTCCTACACCCGGCCTGGCACGGAGCTCGACCTCCACGCCATCCGGCAACAACCAGGGGAGTCGCTGCGCTCCTTCATCCAGCGGTTCTCCCAGGTGCGGAACACCATCCCAGACATCCAGAACGCTTCTGTGGTAGTGGCGTTCCGACAAGGCATTCGGGACAAGAAGATGCTCAAGAAGCTCGCGACTAGGGAGGTCCGCGATGTCTCAGAACTCTTCAGCCTGGCGGACAAGTGTGCCAGAGCAGCCGAAGGGCGGAGCTGGCACTCACTGCCGGCATCTGAGCCAGGGGGTCAGCCGGGATCTGGCGCCGCTTCTTATGGAAGCGGCAGGAAGATCAAGTACAGAGGCGGAAGCAAGATAAAGCCGTCAGCCGTGGCCCCCGTTGCCACAACGGCGGCGCCCTGTGGAGCTCGGGGGCCGCGCCCCGACAAGAGGCCACAACAATCACCGGCCCCAGACGGGGGCCAGGATGAGTTATGCCCCGTGCATGGCACCAGTTATCATACCGCTGCCGAGTGCCAGGAAATCCAGAAGCTCGCGGAGCGCTTCCGGAAAGGGAAGCAGCCCCTAACTGATGTCCCACCCTACCGTCAAAGGGAGGGCAAGCAGAAGGTCGAAGCCCTAGAAGGCGTCGACCGCCAGGTGGAGTTCCAGGAGCTTCAGCGCGCCGTGAAGGCAGTGCGCGATCATGAGAGCTCCAGCTCCAGTGATGAAGAGCAGCGGAAGATGCTCTATGTCATCTTCGGCGGGTCCGCTGACCCCACGTCCCGAAGCGTGGCTAAGGCCTTGCGCAGAGCGGTAGCGTCGGTGGCTCCCCTCCCGAGTGCAGCACCGCACCTCAGGTGGATGGGAACCCCCATCAGCTTTGATGCCACCGACTGCCCCAGGAACATGGCTGGGGCCGGCCAACTACCGCTCATGGTGGCCCCCACTATCGCCAACGTGAAGATGTACCACGTTTTGGTGGATGGCGGGGCTGGACTGAACCTCATCAGTCGCACAGCCTTCCAGAAGCTGCAGATCCCGATGGCCAAGCTCACCCCATCGAGCCCGTTCTCAGGGGTAGGGCCGGGACAGGTCGTTCCCTACGGCCACATCAGCCTTCCGGTGACCTTTGGGGCACCAGACAGCTATCGGACAGAGTGCATTCTGTTCGACGTGGCCGAGATCGACCTCCCGTTCAACGCCATAATTGGCAGGCCAGCCCTGTACCGATTCATGGCAGTAGCCCACTACGGCTACCTTGTCTTGAAGATGCCTACACCAACAGGCGTCCTCAAGGTTTGTGGAGACCGTGCTGCCGCAGTGTTAGCCTTGGAAAAGCTCCAGGCGCTTACAGCAGCTAGAGCACCAACCCCAGGCAGTGCAGAACCAAATCGGCTCCACCCAAGTGCACGCCACCGTGCCTCTACCACAGCACCCCATGTGCAACCCCTCGACGAGGACGTTGTCCCCTTGAGGCTCGTCCGAATCAGCGCCGATGCCACCCAGAACACCCGGGTAGCCGGGGGCCTGGATAGCAGATAGGAGGGTGTGCTCGTTACCTCCCTCCGGCACAATGCCGATGTGCTGCATGACAGCCGTCGCGGATGCCAGAGATCCCTAGGGAGGTGATTGGGCACTATCTAAAGGTCTACCCCAACGCCTGGCCAGTCCGACAGGAGCCCCTCAAGCAGCCCACCGGACAGTAAAAAGTTTCATCCGGGAAGAAACCAAGAAGCTGCTGGGCGCTGGCTCCATACAGAAAGTCTGCCACCCCCGGTGCTTGGCGGACCCCGTTGATTGTCCCAAAGGCCGGCGGGAAGCTCCGGAAGTGCATCAACTACACCAGTCTCAATAAGGCATGTCCTAAAGATCTATTTTCTCTCCCTATGATAGATCAAATAGTAGGCACGACGTCAGGCTGCGATATACTGTGCTTCCTAGATGCTTGCTCGGGTTTCCACCAGACCCCTATGTCTAGAGAAGATGAAGAGCACACCCCCTTCACCACAGTAGTCGGTCTGTACTGTTATGCCTCTATGCCTCATGGCCTAAGGAACGCTCTCCCTACCTTCGTACATGCAATGCACAAGACCTTAGGAGAGCTAATGAGAGACTCAGTTGAGGTGTGTGTCGAAGACATTGTTGTCAAGGTCAAGCAGGGTTCGTCCCTACTAGATAACCTGGCCTTAGCCTTCGTCCGTCCGACAAATGTGAGCTCGGTGTACCCTCTGGAAAACCCTTAGAATTCCTGGCCTCACGCCAAGGAACTGAGGCTAACCCAGAGAGGGTCAAAGCCATTGGCTCGAAGTCCAGAAATTCGGGGGATGCCTAGCTGCGCTGAGTCGGTTTATACCGAGGTTAGCAAAGCGAACGCTCCACTTCTCTAAGCTCCTAGGCAAATCCGGCCCATTCGCTTGGACCGACGAAGCGGAGGAAGCTCCCCTGGAGCTGAACCAGCTCCTGATGACCCTACCCGTAATGGTAGTCCCCGAGCCCGAAGAGCATCTGCTGCTCTACATCGCGGCGACGGCTGCAGAGGTGAGTATGGTCCTCGCCGCAGAGCGTCCGGACCCCATACCACCGCAACCTGCTTCGGTATCGAGAAACAAGTGCCAGGAAACCCCGGAGGTCTGAGGCGACCCCCTGGGTCTCCGAAGCAACCCCCGGAGGTCCAAAACGGACCCCGGGTCCCCGACACAACCTCCTGGAGGACCAGCAGGATCTCCCGGAGGTGCAACGGGACCCCACGGAGCTCCCGGGGAATCAGCGGGACCCCCCCCCCCCGGAGGTCCAAGACAGCCTGGGGGACCTCCGAGTATCAGCTCCCGGCAGCCTCCCCAGGCTGAAAGCTATCCTCCACAGCCCCCACGCGACGGACGATGCTGCCAAATGGGCAGCGGAGCTACTGGAGTTTGAGCTAGGCTTCCTTCCTCGTCACGCAGGCAACAGCCAAGCACTAGCTGACTTCGTGGCTGAAGTAGACGCCAACGCAGGCTGACTGAGGGGGCCATGGAGACGGTGAACCAGGACCCTGAGCCCTGGCCTTCACCAGGCCTTACTGGATGCTCTTCTTCGACGGCTCCTTGCGAAAGCAGGGGGCCGGTGCTAGCATACTGTTCCTCATGCCATCGGGGGAGCAGTCTGGGTATGTGGTGCGTCTCAATTCCAAGGCAACCAACAACATGGCAGAGTATGAAGCACTCATCCTTGGCCTAAAGACAGCCCTATCTCTAGGCGCTTGCCAGTCGTTGGCACAGGGCGACTCCCAGCTGGTTATCAAGCAAGATGGTGGAGACAGACTTCCTCGCCTTGTGTGACGCCCTCAATTCTGTGGAAAGCCACGGAACCGAGAACTAATGCATATGTGTGCCCAGGATGTTCATCACACATACACATACATTTCGCAAACTGAATTCAGATTATTTATTACCACGAATAACAGTTTATTACAACACCTCATGAGTCTTGGACTCATGCTTCACAGCGGAAATCTTAATTCTATGCAGCGGAAGTCCTTATTTAAATGCGGAAGCAAAAACTAATGCGGAAGCAAAACTAAGCAGAAGTGGCTCCATCTCTACTCCCTCCACAGGCAAGGTTGAGAATAGATCACACGCCGTAATGCTCCACTTGATCTTCATAGTAGGCTTCTCCTGCTGCTGAGGATGAGGTAATAATGCAAGGTTAAGTAAATGATGTACTCAGCAAGTGCGGGAAAACACATGATATGCAGCTCATAAACAAGGTAGGCATAAAAGGTTTATTTGCAGAAAAGCAGTTCTGTAAAAACCATGATAAAACATCAATTTAAGTTTAAATGTAATCCCAACATGTATTAAATTACCAACATACCTCCATCACTTCCCATGTTCCATCCGAACATTAACCAATCTTTTATTCATACTTACGAATACCTTCTCGTATTCGCTACCAACTCACCTCATAAAACAACCTCGTCTCGCACCGAGGCCAATCTCATGTCATGACCCATCAGTCATGCAACCATCTCATCTCCCGCACTCCACAGTCCCAAAACAAACCATAATCAATAACCATAACCAAGAACCTTCCCAATAACCATTCCAATAACCATCCCAGTAACCATCCCATCTAATCATGGCAGTTTAGCCAGGTGCTCGTGACCGTAAGCTCGGCTATCATGATAGTTTTAATAACTCTGCAGAGTTTGCACCTCTTTACCCACAAGTTTGTGATTTCGTCACCCGTCGGCGACTGCAGAACCTCCATTTTACCAGTACACATCCGTCGGTGTATGGTCAAGAGATCACAAAATAGCTTTTACAAAGGGGTTACTAGATGTATGGACTCACTAAGGTTTCACCGGCAGGCTAGAATCTCCAATTCTCCCACCCACGGGCCCCCTCTTGTGCCATGCAGTTCCCAGGGCAGTCCTCACTCGACTCCCATTCCCCACGCCTTCCACAGTCCATAACACTCTAGCAACTTACCTAATTACTCAGCTAAGCCGCACCCATACTTGGCCTTGTGGTGGCACTGTTACCCTGGCATGTGCATGCATGAACCGGTCCTTAGATCTACGGCAAGTAAAACCACCATCTCATGCTACCTCATACACAAACCCAGGCTTGCCTAGATCTCCCTCCGATCCATGTTCATTAACCTCATCAGTTACTTTTTATTAGTACGAGTGCAGTTAGCTAGACACATCTACCTCGCTTCCCGATCCCAGAGACTCAGCGAAGCATAAAGCAAAAACCATACCCGACTCATAAACTTCTCAGGTGACAAGGGTGGTTTAACCAAAACTAGTAAACTCCTATAAAAAGGTTTTCCATCATTTCTGACTCAGCACACACACCTTTTCTCAAAACAAAATAGTTTTACCCAAAACATAGGATCAACATGGTCAAGGAGCACTTGCCTTGTTCTTGCGGTTCCGGTTGTTCTTGATTCTCAAAACTTTGTTGCTGCAGCTCGTCGTAGACAGCTTCCTGAGTTTGTCCTGCTATGTAGGATTCATGTGCACACAAATTCACAGCAATCAATATCATGCACAAACCCTAAACTAGATGTGATGATGCACATGCATGCTATCCTACGATTAGTTCTATTAGATTGATCTGGTGTTCTTGCATGGTCAGGGGTGTTCAGATCAAGGATGAACGTGGCGATGATCTTGTCTTTAGATCAAACTGATCATCGAGTTTTCTGCCCACGAAAAGGTTTCTGTTCGAAAGGAATCGAAGAACAGATGCAAGGAGATGAACAACATGATGTCGTAAGGTGGTATTGAAGTCCTACCTCACGTTCTTCTTGTCTTCGGGGTCCTCCTCAGACCGCTTGGTTCTCCTCCGATGATCTCCCTTGTTGTGCTTTCGGCGATGTTTTGCTCGGCGAGTTAGGGCTAGGGCTCTAAGTCGTAGGCTCAGGAGTTGAAAGAGAAGTTTGTGGTTTCGGTCAGAGTTTTTGGGTTCTATTTATAATCGGGAAGAGAAGAGTCCTAATCTGATTGGATCCCGAATAAGAGTTTTATTCAGATCTCTGTTAGATCCCGACGTCTTATCTTCGGTAACATCGTGGAGTTTAGATCAGTTTCCGTTGCGTACCGGTATCTTCACGCGTAAAAACCGCTCCAGACTCATTACCTCCGCGGTGATGAGCTCCAGAAGCTCCACGTGTCCTTCCGAGCCTGGTATCTCTTCTCCCGCAGAGACGAGCTCCGGTTGTGCCACGTGTCACGAGCGAGACCTCCCTCTTCTTCGGGGACGAGCTCCGCACACGCCACGTGTTTTGCGACGGACCTTCCGGTGATAAGCTCCGGTGGCGACACGTGTTCGATAGACCCGGACTACTCTCTGAGATGAGCTCCGAGATTGACACGCTTCCTATGAAAAATGCCTTTGCTTCTTCCGCAGAGGCTAGCTCCGCGGGCAGCACGTGTCCCACAGGGTCGGACCTCTTTCCAATTGCGGAGGTGACCCCCGAGCCTGCCACGTAGCCAGTTTATCGTCGGACCTCTCCAAATCTCTCGGAGATGAGCTCCGAACGCGCCACGTGGTCTGCTGGCCATGGAAGTTGCCTTTCGGTGTTCTCGGAGAGCTTTATTGGCTATCCTTTTGATACTTGTCTCTGTTCCTTCTTTTCTTAAAATGTTTTTTTTCTTCTTCATAAAACATGAACATATGCTGACAGCCGAGATGAGGGTGTCACAAATCTACCCCCCTTAAATTGAATCTCGTCCTCAAGATTCGTTAGTAGAAAATAGATGGGGAAATTCTGCCTTGATATCCTCTTCTCGCTCCCATGTGGCTTCAGCCTCAGTGTGATGGCTCCATTGTACCTTGCACCATCGAATCACCTTGTTTCGGGTGACCCTTTCCTTTACGTCCAAGATTCGGACAGGGTGTTCTGCATAGGTCAGGTCTTCTTGAAGTTCAAGTTCTCCCATTGACACTTGTTCCTCTGGTACTCTCAAGCACTTCTTGAGTTGGGATACATGAAACACGTCATGTACGTCGCAGAGGTGGTTTGGGAGCTCTAGTTGATAGGCTACTTCTCCTCGCTTGTCCAAAATCTTAAATGGTCGGATGTAGCGAGGCGCTAGTTTGCCTTTGACGTTAAAACGTCGTTGGCCTCAGATAGGCGATACCTTAAAGTATACGAAGTCTCCTACTTCAAAGGTCAACTTCCTACGCCTATTGTCCGCATAGCCTTTCTGTCGTGACTGAGCAGCCTTTAAGTTTTCCCATATCGTTTGGACTTGCTTTTCAGCCTCTTGTAGTACTTTGGGTCCAAACACCTGGTTCTCTCCGGTCTCGCTCCAGAACAGCGGTGTTCTACACCGTATGCCATATAAGGCTTCGAAAGGCAACATCTTCAAGCTAGTTTGATAGCTGTTGTTATAGGAGAACTCGGCATACGGTAAACTCCTATCCCAACTACGCCCAAGTTTCAAGGCGCAAGCTCTCAGCATGTCCTCCAAAATTTGGTTCGTCCTCTCGGTTTGCCCATATGTTTGTGGGTGATAGGCGGAGCTAAAATCCAGTCGTGTACCCATGGCTTTCTGCAGCTTTCTCCAGAATGTAGAGGTAAACTGAGAACCTCGATCTGAGACTATCCTCTTCGGAACTCCATGACGGCACACGATCTGCTCCATGTACAATTCTGCCAACTGTGTAACGTTGTAACTGGTCTTTACCGGAAGAAAATGGGCGGTTTTCGTCAACAGGTCCACAATGACCCAGATGGAGTCGTATCCTGACTGAGTTCGTGGCAATCCGACAATGAAGTCCATACTGATGTCCTCCCATTTCCATTCAGATATTTTCAAAGGTTGCAACAATCCAGCGGGTTTTTGATGTTCGGCTTTTACCCGTTGGCATGTTTCGCATAGGGCAACGTATTCGGCTATATCCCTCTTCATACCATCCCACCAATAGCTAGTTTTCAAGTCCTTGTACATTTTGGTGCTCCCTGGATGTATGGAATAGGGTGAATCATGTGCCTCCCTTAATATCATGTCGCGAAGGTGTCTTAGGTTTGGCACACAAATCCTTTTTCCTAGCCAAAGCGTACCCTTTTCATCCTCCTTGAAATCCTTCTCTACCCCTTGTCGGATTCTTTCCTTGATCTCCTTGATCCCCTCGTCCATTGCTTGTCCCTTTCTTATTTCTTGCTCCAATGAGGAGTGGATCTCCATCATTTCCATGTTATTCAAGAATCCGAGGTGTAACCGTTTGTACTCCTTACGTAGTTCGGGTGGTAGCCTCCGAACCATGAGTTGGTGGCATGCTCCCTTTCTGCTCAATGCCTCAGCTACTACATTGGCCTTCCCGGGGTGGTATTTGATTCTTACATCATAATCCTTGATGAGTTCTAACCATCGACGTTGCCTCAAATTTAAGTCCGTTTGTGTAAATATGTACTTGAGGCTTTTATGATCCGTATAGATCTCACATCGATGACCAAGGATATAATGTCTCCAAATCTTCAATGCATGCACCACTGCTGCTAACTCCAAATCATGCGTAGGATAGTTAAGCTCGTGCTTCTTTAATTGTCGTGAGGCATAGGCTACCACTTGTCCTTCCTGCATGAGTACACACCCGAGCCCTTGTCTGGATGCGTCACAATATATGTCAAAGCTCTTGCTTACGTCTGGCAATACTAGAACTGGTGTTGTGGTTAGTCTTTTCTTGAGTTCCTCAAAACTTTCTTGGCAGGCTTGTGTCCATTGAAAGACTTTCCCCTTCATTAACAACTCCGTCATAGGTTTTGCTATCTTAGAGAAGTTTTTAATGAAGCGCCGATAGTATCCTGCCATTCCAAGGAAACTTCGAATATCCCTCACGCTCTTCAGTTGGTCCCATTTCAGAACATCTCTCACCTTTCCAGGATCAACCGATACCCCTTCCTTGGAGATGATGTGGCCTAGGAAGGATATTTCCCTTAGCCAAAATTGACACTTGTTGAGCTTGGCATACAACTGATGCTCTCGCAACTTCTGCAAGGTCAATCTCAGATGTTCTTCATGCTCCTCCTCACTTTTTGAATATACCATAATGTCGTCGATGAAAACCACGACGAACTTGTCTAAGTACTCCATGAAAACCTTATTCATAAGGTACATGAAGTATGCGGGTGCATTCGTCAATCCAAAAGACATAACGGTATATTCATATGAACCATACCGTGTCTGAAAGGCTGTCTTAGGTATATCGGAGGGCTTAATCTTCAGCTGGAAATATCCCGACCGAAGATCAATCTTGGAGAACACTTGGGCTCCTTTCATTTGATCGAACAGGTCCTCTATACGGGGCAGAGGGTATTTATTCTTGATTGTTACCTCGTTGAGAGACCTGTAGTCCACGCACATTCTTTGGGTTCCGTCGTTCTTGTCCACGAAGAGTACCGGGGCTCCCCATGGTGACGAACTTGGACGGATAAAACTCTTCTCCAACTGTTCTTGAATTTGCTTCTTGAGTTCAACTAACTCGTTGACGGGCATCCTATATGGTCTCTTAGCTATGGGTGCAGTTCCAGGTACCAAATCTATGGCAAACTCAATGTCCCGGTCAGGTGGCATACCTGGAAGTTCTTCCGGGAACACATCCGAAAATTCCTGAACCACTGGAATGTTGTCCAATGCTACTCTTTCAACATGGTTCAGATCCGCCCATTCGGTCGCTTGCTGGGCTGACTCAAACTCGACATGGATACCGTGTTCGTTTGTCAATTGCATGCTTCTCTCAGCGCATTGGATTACTCCATTGTGCTTGCTTAACCAGTCCATTCCGAGTATGATGTCAATTCCGTGGGAGTCCAAGACAATAAGGTTGGCAAGGAAGTCTACCCCCCTTATTTTAAGGCTTACCTTAGGACATACTATACTAGTCCTCATTTCTCCTCAGGGAGAATTAACTAACATAGCACATTCTAAGTGGGATACGGGTAGATGATGTTTGGCAACATATTTGGATGATATGAAGGAATGTGATGCTCCGGAATCAAATAAAATGGTGGCTGGGTTGGAGTTGGCAAGGAACATACCAATTGCGACGTCCTCAGCCAGTTGTGCTTCCTCAGCAGTGACATGGTTAACGTGGCCACGAGCATAGTTCTGCGGTCCACGGTTCCCTTGGTTGTCCCCTCCGTTTGGTCGCTAGTTCTGCTTGGGCACGTTACCTTGCTGTCCAGGGCCTCTCTTCGGGCACTGGTTAGCGAAGTGGCCTACTTCCCCGCATGCAAAGCATGCCCTGTTGCCTACGGCAGCAGGTACGTTGGGGCGGGGGTTTTGAACAGGAGCGCCATTGTTAGGCCGGGGCGCAGGAGGCATGGGCACACGAGGTGCCGGTGCAACGAGCCGTTGCTGTGGTGGCTGACCAGGGCGGTACGTAGGAGTGGTCGATCCATACTGCGGTGCAGGGGGCATGTACCTAGGTCGTACGTTGCTCCCTTGTGGCTGGTATGGGATCTTCCTTTTGCACTCGCGCTCGATCTCTCGGATCTTGTTTTCAACCGCAATAGCCTTATCAACCAGCTTCTGGAAGCTCACATAGTCATTGTTGAGTAGCTGAACTTGGATCTCATTGTTCAACCCTCTCATGAACAGGTACTGCTTCCTCTGATCTGAGTGGACATCTTCGGGGGCATACCGGGACAGTTGTATGAACTTGTTGAGATATTCGTTCACACTTTTTTGCCCTTGGCGGAGACCTTCAAACTCCTGCCTCTTGAGCATCATTACGCCAACAGGGATGTAGTGGGAGCGGAAACTTTCCTTGAACTCAGTCCAAGTGATTGTCTCCCGGTTGGCATGGGCGTTGCTCAAGGCATCCCTCCAGTCAGCAGCTGCTCCCATCAGTTGGTGCGACGCAAAGAGAACCTTCTCTCGGTCGTTGCACTGAACAATGGCAAGCTTCTTCTCCATGGATTTCAACCAATCATCGGCCTCCATTGGATCACTTGCTTGAGCAAAGGTGGGTGGTCGAGTCCTCATGATCTCTCCCAACCTGTTATGAGCCGGCGGTGATGGTGGCGGTGGTGCCGAAACGGGTTGTTGGTTGGCCTGCAACTGACCCAAAGATTGGATCATGGTTTCATAAGCTGGTTTTGCATGGCCATCAACCTTTCTAGGTTGTTTTCGCCAGCTCCGGGGTTAGCAGGAACTTCCTCGTGGTCATCTTCCTGGATGTTCCTTCGGCTGGCGTTTCCTCTCACCATCTGTGAGAGAGTAAGAAATAGAATAGAAGGTTAGAAAGTTAGGTAGGTCCTTTCAACTTATATGTATCAAGGTGAGTTAGACTATATATATTAGCCTTTATGAGGATGTGAGCAAGTGCCGAAACATCTCACACCTCCTTCTTCTTATGTGTGGATATGGACAACGTTTTTGAGACGTCCCACCACTCACAGTAAGCGCATATTCACAAATAATCATTACAAGGGCCCACTCAATTCCTATTCAAGGTTGGTTTTCTATGTCAAGGTGATTTTAAAGGCCAATCTAGGCTAGTCACCCTAGGATGCTTCCTTTGGTCAGCGTGGCTTCTATTTAGGGGTGTAACTTGCTGTTAACCCGTGACTCTAATATCAATCTAAGGTTTCTATATAGGCGTGTAACCTACTGTCAACCCGTGGCTCTATTACCAATCTGTGACGCCCTCAATTCTGTGGAAAGCCACGGAACCAAGAACTAATGCATATGTGTGCCCAGGATGTTCATCACACATACACATACGTTTCACAAACTGAATTCAGATTATATATTACCACGAATAACAGAGTTTATTACAACACCTCATGAGTCTTGGACTCATGCATCACAGCGGAAATCTTAATTCTATGCAGCGGAAGTCCTTATTTAAATGCGGAAGCAAAAACTAATGCGGAAGCAAAACTAAGCAGAAGTGGCTCCATCTCTACTTCCTCCACAGGCAAGGTTGAGAATAGATCGCACGCCGTAATGATCCACTTGATCTTCATAGTAGGCTTCTCCTGCTGCTGAGGATGAGGTAATAATGCAAGGTTGAGTACAATGATGTACTCAGCAAGTGCGGGAAAACATATGATATGCAGCTCATAAACAAGGTAGGCATAAAAGGTTTATTTGCAGAAAAGCAGTTCTATAAAAACCATGATAAAACATCAATTTAAGTTTAAATGTAATCCCAACATGTATTAAATTACCAACATAGCTCCATCACTTCCCGTGTTCCATCCGAACATTAACCAATCTTTTATTCATAATTACGAATACCTTCTCGTATTCGCTACCAACTCACCTCATAAAACAACCTCGTCTCGCACCGAGGCCAATCTCATGTCATGACCCATCAGTCATGCAACCATCTCATCTCCCGGACTCCACAGTCCCAAAACAAACCATAATCAATAACCATAACCAATAACCTTCCCAATAACCATTCCAATAACCATTCCAGTAACCATCCCATCTAATCATGGCAGTTTAGCCAGGTGCTCGTGACCGTAAGCTCGGCTATCATGATAGTTTTAATAACTCTGCAGAGTTTGCACCTCTTTACCCACAAGTTTGTGATTTCGTCACCCGTCGGCGACTGCAGAACCTCCATTTTACCAGTACACATCCGTCGGTGTATGGTCAAGAGATCACAAAATAGCTTTTACAAAGGGGTTACTAGATATATGGACTCACTAAGGTTTCACCGGCAGGCTAGAATCTCCAATTCTCCCACCCACGGGCCCCCTCTTGTGTCATGCAGTTCCCAGGGCAGTCCTCACTCGACTCCCATTCCCCGCGCCTTCCACAGTCCATAACACTCTAGCAACTTACCTAATTACTCAGCTAAGCCGCACCCATACTTGGCCTTGTGGTGGCACTGTTATCCTGGCATGTGCATGCATGAACCGGTTCTTAGATCTACGACAAGTAAAATCACCATCTCATGCTACCTCATACACAAACCCAGGCTTTCCTAGATCTCCCTCCGATCCATGTTCATTAACCTCATCAGTTACTTTTTATTAGTACGAGTGCAGTTAGCTAGACACATCTACCTCGCTTCCCGATCCCAGAGACTCGGCGAAGCATAAAGCAAAAACCATACCCGACTCATAAACTTCTCAGGCGACAAGGGTGGTTTAACCAAAACTAGTAAACTCCTATAAAAAGTTTCCCATCATTTCTGACTCAGCACACACACCTTTTCTCAAAACAAAATAGTTTTACCCAAAACATAGGATCAACATGGTCAAGGAGCACTTGCCTTGTTCTTGCGGTTCCGGTTGTTCTTGATTCTCAAAACTTTGTTGCTGCAGCTCGTCGTAGACAGCTTCCTGAGTTTGTCCTGCTATGTAGGATTCACGTGCACACAAATTCACAGCAATCAATATCATGCACAAACCCTAAACTAGATGCGATGATGCACATGCATGCTATCCTACGATTAGTTCTATTAGATTGATCTGGTGTTCTTGCATGGCTTGCATGGTCAGGGGTGTTCAGATCAAGGATGAACGCGGCGATGATCTTATCTTTAGATCAAACTGATCATCGAGTGTTCTGCCCACGAAAAGGTTTCTGTTCGAAAGGAATCGAAGAACAGATGCAAGGAGATGAACAACATGATGTCGTAAGGTGGTATTGAAGTCCTACCTCACGTTCTTCTTGTCTTCGGGGTCCTCCTCAGACTGCTTGGTTCTCCTCCGATGATCTCCTTTGTTGTGCTTTCGGCGATGTTTTGCTCGGCGAGTTAGGGCTAGGGCTCTAAGTCGTCGGCTCAGGAGTTGAAAGAGAAGTTCGTGGTTTCGGTCAGAGGTTTTGTGTTCTATTTATAATTGGGAAGAGAAGAGTCCTAATCTGATTGGATCCCGAATAAGAGTCTTATTCAGATCATTGTTAGATCCTGACGTCTTATCTTCAGTAACATCGTGGAGTTTAGATCGGTTTCCGTTGCGTACCGGTATCTTCACGCGTAAAAACCGCTCCAGACTCGTTACCTCCGCGGTGATGAGCTCCGGAAGCTCCACGTGTCCTTCCGAGCCTGGTATCTCTTCTCCCGCAGAGACGAGCTCCGGTTGTGCCGTGTGTCATGAGCGAGATCTCCCTCTTCTTCGGAGACGAGCTCCACGCACGCCACGTGTTTTGCGACGGACCTTCCGGTGATAAGCTCCGGTGGCGACACGTGTTTGATAGACCCGGACTTCTCTCTGAGATGAGCTCCGAGATTGACACGTGTCCTATGAAAAATGCCTTTGCTTCTTCCGCAGAGGCTAGCTCCGCGGGCAGCACGTGTCCCACAGGGTCGGACCTCTTTCCAATTGCGGAGTTGACCCCCGAGCCTGCCACGTAGCCAGTTTAGCGTCGGACCTCTCCAAATCTCTCGGGGATGAGCTCCAAACGCGCCACGTGGTCTGCTGGCCGTGGAAGTTGCCTTTCGGTGTTCTCGGAGAGCTTTATTGGCTATCCTTTTGATACTTGTCTCTGTTCCTTCTTTTCTTAAAATGTTTTTTTCTTCTTCATAAAACATGAACATATGCTGACACCCGAGATGAGGGTGTCACACCATGGACCTGCACCACGTACCGCGCGCTAGCAAGGCCGCAGCTGATGACCTCTCAACGAAGACCCCCACTGGAGCCCCTGTGCCCGAAAGGGGCTTCGAGAGGACGTTGCTGCGGCCCACAGCCCGGCCCGCAGAGCCGGGCGAAGGGGGCTAGACCAGCACCTCGAAGCTGGCGGTCCCGGCGGCCATGGACGCCGCCAAGGATCATAAGCGTCACTGGGGACTCCGTGCAACCCAGCGCTCAAGATCCAGATGCTCAAGTCAGACCCGATGCATGGATCACGGAGGTCCGGGACTACTTGAAAGACAATATCCTCCATGATGAACGTGTAACCGCTGAACGTATCGTGCGTATGGCTAAGAGACACGTGACGGTAGAGGGGGATCTCTACCAACGCGGCACTAACCACATCCTATTGTGGTGCATAACCCAGGGGGAAGGCTGCGACTTGCTCGCTGAGATCCATGGAGGCGAATGTGGGAGTCACTCTTCCTCACGCACGCTTGTCGGTAAAGCCTTTCGACATGGCTTCTACTAGCCGGCAGAACTCCAGGATGCCGTCAAGCTGTTCGAGAGCTGCAAGGCGTGCCTGTTCCACGCCAAGCAGATCCAGACACCGGCTTGGATGGTACAGATGATCCAGCCCACATGGCCATTTGCCATACGGGAGCTGGACATCCGGGGCCTGGGACCATTCCCCAGAACCGAGGATGGGGACCCGCTCCCGAACCTTCGGAACACGAAAACTTCTGTAAATTCTACCCCTAGAGCAACAATAGGACAGACTCTTCTTTTTATAATAAATTCCATAAAGTCCAGGAACAGTGCTCGGTGCAGCTAAGCCTCAGGGGACGGTCCAGGACTACGTTCAGCTTTGCCTGGTTCCGACCCCAAGCGCGTAGAGTCTTGCTTCCCTTGAGGCGGGTCGTGGCCTCCATACTCAGCCTGCCTTTCTCCTATGGAAATTTATATGAAAAGAAACCTGTCCTACGTTGCTCTTCTTTGGTGCTCATTTAATTTACTTATTAAATTTTTATGATTGCACTACTAGCGCGTGCTCACCATGTGTCGGTACCTGCGATATGGGGTACCCCCGCGCACAGGGGAAAATGCCTAAGGAACTCGCCCTTCTCCGCAGGGAGAGCTCCGAAGGCGCCACGCGTCCGGCGGGGCCGGACCTCCCTCTCCTCAGAGGAGAGCTCCGGAACCGCCACGTGGCATACAGAAGCCGGACCTCCCCCTCCGTGGGCGAGGGGTTTGAAGGTGCCACGTATCCGGCGGGGCCGGACCTCCCTCTCCTCAGAGAGGAGCTCCGGGCCCACCACGTGGCCGACAGAAGCCGAACCTCCCCCCCCCCCCCCCCCCCCCCGCGGGGAGAGGTCCGAAGGCTCCACGTGCCCCGAGGGGCCGGACCCTCCTCTCCTCTGAGAAGGGCTCCGGGCCCGCCACGTGGCCAGCAGAACGGCGCTGCCTGCCACCGAGCGATAGGCAGCGGGCGTAAAGATGCCCCATACCTTGCCCGTACAAGGTATTCAAGGCCCGCGTCTTCCCAAGACGCGGAGACACGGAGCACGCCTCTATCAGGTGCCGTTGCGCCCAGTCGTATCACAGACTGGCGCGCGGTGTCAGAACCTGCCAGCCAATAAACATCACGACAAGACATCCCATGCCGCCTGCGCTGTCATCAACCACTACGACTAGCATGCGGCATAGGCAGGGCTGCAAGACGAAGACTCAGAAGCCTTCGCCAGAGACAACTACCGGCATAACTGCAGATACGGTAGATGGCAGACAATCTCCCCGGGACCACCTGTAGGGTCCCGGGCCCCCCCTTGTAAGCCACCCGAGTCTTGGACTATAAAAGACTCGGGTAGGCAACGATAGCAAGGGTTCGCACGTCTGCAACTCATACGCTAGCCATTCACACCCAAGCTGTAACTCCCCCAAGCTCAGGACTCCGGTTCTGAGCAGCAAGCAGTACAGCGAGCTCCATAGCTCGCCATGGACGTAGGGTTTTACGCTTCGGCGGCATGAACCACGTAAAACTCACCGTGTCAAGCTCTTACTAACTCGTCCATCCGCGCAAGCTCTCCGCAAGGGACTAGCCCCACCGAAAAAAGAACCTCCGCGGGCTGCCCAGTGCAGGCCCGGGGGAAGTGTCGACCGAACACTTCGACATTTGGCGCGCCAGGTAGGGGGCTTTTCCCCTTGCGCGACGAGTTTCCGCTGATGAAGATGACCAAGCTCCCTTCAGCGGCAAACTCTACCCCTCCGCGTTCACGGCGAACCGCGACCAGGGGGGAGTACATGTCGACACGCTCAGGACGGAGTGTGTCGAAACAAGCTGGGAGCCAGCAACCGGCTCTGGCAGCGCCGACCCCGGCAATGCAGGCTCCAACCAGCATCAGGTCTTCAGTAGCGCTAGGCGTACCCAGTGGGGGTGCGCTAGCCGCAGCAAGAGCGCTACTGCACAGTCCGCCTGCTGGGGATGCGCCTCAGGCAGCGACCGAGCAGTGGATTCGCGAGGTAGACCGTCTCGTCGTCGCCGCCGCAAACCATCGACTTCGGCGGGGGACGACGCTCCAGTCAACCGGCAGTGTCGCTGACGCGCACGCCCACGGTTGACGGGCAAACGGCGGATTCCAGCTCCCCCAGGCTCCCGTCGACAGACCTGAGAAGGGAGCTGGAACGGTGCCACTTGGGCTAGGATGCCCGGGTGTACCTCGAGCGACGTCGAGAAAGGCGTCGCAACCATGAGGCTGGCGACAGCATGTCGTCGGCCTCGACACAACCTGGAGGGCAGATCTTCGCCACGCGAGTCCTGCCTCAGGCATACGCCGCGCAGCATATGCAACAACCATATGCGCCGCAAGCAGCGCCCCCGTTCTATGGTGCAGCCTTGCCCATGCCGGGATACACGGTGCCAAGTGCGAACCAAGCGTTCGCAGCGCCAATACCTGCGGCAGCAGGGGCAGGATGTGCAGCTCTTGCACCCCACCTTCGCTTCGCGAAGTGGCCGCGCAAGTTTCGTCCGCACCTGCCCGAAAAGTACGACGGCAGTGTCAACCCGGCGGAGTTCCTCCAGATCTACTCCACTGCTGTACTCGCCGCAGGAGGGGATGAGGCTGTCATGGCCAACTATTTCCCTGTCGCCTTAACCGGCCCTGCCCGGTCTTGGCTCATGAACCTACCCCAGGATTCCGTAACCTCCTGGGGAGAGCTCTGCCGGCAGTTCGTCTCCAACTTCGGCAGTTCCTACACCCGGCCTGGCACGGAGCTCGACCTCCACGCCCTCCAGCAACAACCAGGGGAGTCGCTGCACTCCTTCATCCAGCGGTTCTCCCAGGTGCGGAACACCATCCCACACATCCAGAACGCTTCTGTGGTGGTGGCGTTCTGGCAAGGCGTTCGGGACAAGAAGATGCTCGAGAAGCTCGCGACTAGGGAGGTCCGCGATGTCTCAGAACTCTTCAGCCTGGCGGACAAGTGTGCCAGAGCAGCCGAAGGGCAGAACTGGCACTCCCTGCCGGCCTCCGAGCCAGGGGGTCAGCCGGGATCCAGCGACGCTTCATATGGAAGCGGCAGGAAGATCAAGAACGGAGGCGGAAGCAAGATAAAGTCGTCAGCCGCGGTCCCCGTTGCCACAACGGCGGCGCCCAGTGGAGCTCGGGGGCCGCGCCCCGACAAGAGGCCGCGACAATCACCGGCCCCAGACGGGGGCCAGGATGAATTATGCCCTGTGCATGGCACCAGTTATCATACCGCTGCCGAATGCCGGGAAATCCAGAAGCTCGTGGAGCGCTTCCGGAAAGGGAAGCAGCCCCTAACTGATGCCCCACCCTACTGTCAAAGGGTGGGCAAGCAGAAGGTCGAAGCCCTAGACAGCGTCGACCGCCAGGTGGAGTTCCAGGAGCTTCAGCGCGCCGTAAAGGCAGTGCGCAATCATGGGAGCTCCAGCTCCAGTGATGAAGAGCACCGGAAGATGCTCTATGTCATCTTCGGCGGGTCCGCTGACCCCCCGTCCTGAAGCGCAGCTAAGGCCTTGCGCCGAGCGGTAGCGTCGGTGGCTCCCCTCCCAGGTGCAGCACAGCACCTCAGGTGGATTGGAACCCCCATCAGCTTCGATGACACCGACTGCCCCAGGAACATGGCTGGGGCCGGCCAACTACCGCTTGTGGTGGCCCCCACCATCGCCAACGTGAAGATGTACCACGTTTTGGTGGATGGCGGGGCTGGACTGAACCTCATCAGTCGCGCAGCCTTCCGGAGGCTGCAGATCCCGATGGCCAAGCTCACCCCATCGAGCCCGTTCACAGGGGTAGGGCTGGGAAGGGTCGTTCCCTATGGCCACACCAGCCTCCCGGTGACCTTTGGGGCACTAGACAGCTATCGGACAGAGTACATTCTGTTCGACGTGGCCGAGATTGACCTCCCGTTCAACGCCATAATTGGCAGGCCAGCCCTGTACCGATTCATGGCAGTAGCCCACTACGGCTACCTTTTCTTGAAGATGCCTACACCAACAGGCGTCCTCAAGGTTTGTGGAGACCGTGCTGCAGCAGTGTTAGCCTTGGAAAAGCTCCAGGCACTTACAGCAGCTGGAGCACCAACCCCGGGCGCTACAGAACCAAACTGGCTTCACCCAAGTGCACGCCACCGTGCCACTACCACAGCACCCCATGTGCAACCCCTCGACGAGGACGATGTCCCCTTGGGGCTTGTCCGAATCAGCGTCGATGCCACCCAGACCACCCGAGTAGCCGGGGGTCTGGATAGCAGATAGGAGGGCGCGCTCGTTACCTCCCTGCGGCACAATGCCGATGTGCTGCATGACAGCCGTCGCGGATGCCAGAGATCCCTAGGGAGGTGATTGGGCACTAACTAAAGGTCTCCCCCAACGCCTGGCCAGTCCGACAGGAGCCCCTCAGGCAGCCCACCGAGCAGTAAAAAGTTTCATTCGGGAAGAAACCAAGAAGCTGCTGAGCGCTGGCTCCATACGGAAAGTCCGCCACCCCCGGTGCTTCGTTGATTGCTCCAAAGGCCGGCGGGAAGCTCCGAAGTGCATCGACTACACCAGTCTCGATAAGGCATGTCCCAAAGATCTATTTTCTCTCCCTATGATAGATCAAATAGTAGGCTTGACGTCAGGCTGCGATATACTGTGCTTCCTAGATGCTTGCTCGGGTTTCCACCAGACCCCTATGTCTAGAGAAGTTGAAGGGCACCCTTTACCACAGTAGTCGGCCTGTACTGTTATGCCTCTATGCCTTATGGCCTAAGGAACGCTCTCCCTACCTTCGTACGTGCAATGCACAGGACCTTAGGAGAGCTAACGAGAGACTCAGTTGAGGTGTGTGCCGAAGACATTGTTGTCAAGATCAGGCAGAGTTCGTCCCTACTAGATAACCTGGCCTTAGTCTTCGTCCGTCTGACAAATGTGAGCTCGGTATATACCCTCTGGAAAACCCTTAGTATACCTGGCCTCACGCGAAGGAACTGAGGCTAACCCAGAGAGGGTCAAAGCCATTGGCTCGAAGACCAGAAATCTGTGGGTTGCTTAGCTACGCTGAGTCGGTTTATACCGAGGTTAGCAAAGCGAAACTTCTCTAAAGCTCCTACGTAAATCCGGCCCATTCGCTTAGGCCGACGAAGCGGAGGAAGCTCCCCTGGAACTGAACCAGCTCCTGATGACCCTACCCGTAATAGGAGTCCCCGAGCCGAAGAGCATCTGCTGCTCTACATCACGGCGACGGCTGCAGAGGTGAGTATGGTCCTCACCGCAGAGCGGCCGGACCCCATACCACCGTAACCTGCTTCGCTGTCAAGAAATAAGTGCCAAGAAACCCCGGAGGTCCAAAACGGACCCCGGATCCCCGACACGACCTCCCGGAGGACCAGCAGGACCTCCCGGAGGTGCAATGCGACCCCCCGGAGGCCCAACAGAACCTCCCGGACGTCCAACGGGACCCCCCGGAGCTCCCGGGAAATCAGCGGGACTTCCCGGAGGTCCAAGACAGCCTGGGGGACCTCCGAGTATCAGCACCCGGCGGTCTCCCCAGGCTGAAAGCTATCCTCCACAGCCCTCACGGGACGGACAATGCCGCCAAATGGGCGGCGGAGCTACTGGAGTTTGAGCTAGGCTTCCTTCCCCGTCACGCAGACAACAGCCAAGCACTAGCTGACTTCGTGGCTGAAGTAGACGCCAACACAGGCTGACTCAGGGGGCCATGGAGACGGTGAACCAGGACCCTGAGCCCTGGCCTTCACCGGGCCTTACTGGATGCTGTTCATCGACGGCTCCTTGCGAAAGCGGGGGGCCGGTGCTAGCATACTGTTCCTCACGCCATCGGGGGGGCAGTCTGGGTATGTGGTGCGTTTCAATTCTAAGGCAACCAACAACATAGCAGAGTATGAAGCACTCATCCTTTGCCTAAAGACAGCCCTGTCTCTAGGCGCTCGCCAGTCGTTGGCTCAGGGCGACTCCCAGCTGGTTATCAAACAAGATGGTGGAGACAGACTTCCTCGCCTTGGACCTGCACCACGTACCGCGCGCTAGCAAGGCCACAGCTGACGACCTCTCAATGAAGACCCCCACCGGAGCCCCTGTGCCTGAAGGGGGCTTCGAGAGGACGTTGCCGCGGCCCACAGCCCGGCCCGCCAAGCCGGGCGAAGGGGGCTAGACCAGCACCTCGAAGCTGGTGGTCCCGGCGGCCATGGACGCCGCCAAGGATCATAAGCGTCACTGGGGACTCCGTGCAACCCAGCGCTCAAGATCCAGATGCTCAAGTCAGACCCGATGCATGGATCACGGAGGTCCGGGACTACTTGAAAGACAATATCCTCCCTGATGAACGTGTATCCGCTGAACGGATCGTGCGTATGGCTAAGAGACACATGGCGGTAGAGGGGGATCTCTACCGACGCGGCGCCAACCACATCCTATTCCGGTGCATAACCCAGGGGGAAGGCTGCGACTTGTTCGCTGAGATCCATGGAGGCGAATGTGGGAGTCACTCTTCCTCACGCACGCTTGTCAGTAAAGCCTTTCGGCATGGCTTCTACTAGCCGGCAGCACTCCAGGATGCCGTCAAGCTGGTCGAGAGCTGCAAGGCGTGCCTGTTCTACGCCAAGCAGATCCATACACCGGCTTGGACGGTACAGATGATCCAGCCCACATGGCCATTTGCCATACTGGGGCTGGACATCCTGGGCCTGGGACCATTCCCCAGAACCGAGGATGGGGACCCGCTCCCGAACCTTCGGAACATAGAACACCGCTGTAAGTTCTACCCCTAGAGCAACAATAGGACAGACCCTTCTTTTTATAATACATTCCATAAAAGTCCAGGAACAGTGCTTGGTGCAGCTAAGCCTCAGGGGACGGTCCAGGACTACGTTTAGCTTCGCCTGGTTCCGACCCCAAGCGCATAGAGTCTTGCTTCCCTTGAGGCGGGTTGTGGCCTCCATATTCAGCCTGCCTTCCCCCTATGGAAATTTATATGAAAAGAAACCTGTCCTACGTTGCTCTTCTTTGGTGCTCATTTAGTTTACTTATTAAACTTTTATGACTGCTGTCGAAGTGTGCGATCGACACTTCCCCCGGGCCTGCACTGGGCAGCCCGCGGAGGTTCTTTTTTCAGAGGGGCTAGTCCCTAGCGGAGAGCTTGCGCAGATGGACGAGTTAGTAGGAGCTTGACACGGCGAGTTTTTACGTGGTTCAGGCCGCCGGAGCGTAAAACCCTACGTCCACGGCAAACTATGGAGCTCGCTGTATTGCTTGCTGCTCAGGGCCGGAGGCCTGAGCTTGGGGGTGAGTTATAGCTTGAGAGTGTATGGCTAGCGTATGAGTTGCAAAGTGCGAACCAACAGGGTTCGAACCCTTGCTAACGTTGCCTACCCGAGCCTTTTATAGTCCAAGACTCGAGTGGCTTACAAGGGGGGCCTGGGACCCGACAGGTGGCCCCGGGGTGATTTCCTACCAGCTATTATGTCTTGGCGCTGGCGTCGAAGTCCTCATCCTGCCGCCCTACCCATGCCGCAGGCTAAGTGTAGCGTGTAGTCGTTGGCGATGGCAGGGGCGGCAGGGCGTGTCTTGTCCGGTCTTGTCGCTGCCTTCAATGGCCTGCAGCTTCAGACACTGTACCCCTGTCCTGGCTGTGACTGGTCACCGCGCCTCCTGGCAGGCGTGCGCTGCGCTTATTGGCTGGCAGGTTCTGACATCGTGCACCAGTCTGTGATGCGACTGGGCGCAACGGTACCTGACAGAGGCGTGCTCCGCGTCTCCGCGTCTTGGGAATACACGGGCCTTGAATACCTTGTACGGGCAAGGTATGGGGCGTCTTTACGCCCGCCGGCTACCGCTCGGGGACAGGCAGCGCTCTTCTGCTGGCCACGTGGCGGGCCCGGAGCCCTCCTCAGAGGAGAGGGGGGCTGGCCCCGCAGGACACGTGGAGCCTTCGGACCTCTCCCCGCGGAGGGGGAGGTCCGGCTTCCGTCGGCCACGTGGCAAGCCCGGAGCTCTCCTCTGAGGAGAGGGAGGTCCAGCCCTGCTGGACACGCGGCACCCTCGGACCTCTCTCCCGCGGAGGGGGGAGGTCCGGCTTCTGTATGCCACGTGGCGGGCCCGGAGCTTTCCTCTGAGGAGAGGGAGGTCCGGCACCGCCAGACGCGTGGCGCCTTCGGAGCTCTCCCTGCGGAGAAGGGCGAGATCCTTATGCATTTTCCCCTGTGCGCGGCGGTACCCCATATCGCGGGTACCGACAGTGGCCCCCGGGCTCTCCTCGGGGGAGGTAACGAGCCCGAGGTGAGGCCTTCTCCTACCCGCACACTTTCTTGTCTTGAGTACTCCCTGTGCTGGCAGGGTCTTGACGGCTTCGGAGTTCAGCCTCTTAGGAGAGGGTGAAGCCTGGCATCGGAGCTCGGCCCGGCTGTGGGGGCGGAGGTCCGGAAGTCATCGGAGCTCAGGTCCACGAAGGGCGTGAGGTCCGGCATCAGGGCTCGCCTCTGAAAGGAGGGCGAGGGCTGGCACCGCAGCTCGGCCCAGCTGTGGGGGCGGAGGTCCGGAAGTCATCGGAACTCAGGCCAGCGAAGGGCGTGAGGTCCGGCATCAGCGCTCGCCTCTGAAAGGAGGGCGAGGGCTGGCCTCGGAGCTCGGCCTGTCTGTGGAGGCGGAGTCCGTAAGTCATCGGAGCTCAGGCCAGCGAAGGGCGTGAGGTCCGGCATCAGCGCTCATCTCTGAAAGGAGGGCGAGGGCTGGCATCGGAGCTCGGCCCAGCTGTGGGAGCGGAGATCCGGAACTGCTCAGCGGCCCCCCCTTTCCCATCCCTTAGTCTCATTTGGCTTACTGTCCCAGGCCGGAATACGGGGCGTGGGTAATCCAGTGCACTTGGTCCCGGAGGTCTGGCCCCAGCCCCAGTCAGGGTGTAACCGTCCGGCCCCCTGGTACTCAGACCGTAGCGCTGGGGGGCAGAGTGTGCATGCTTTGGGTGCAAGACCGGGCAAAGCAAGGCTCCTGACCCCCCAGTCTAGCGTAGGTCTTTTCTCGGAGGAGACCAACTGGCGGTACAGTACCCTTACAGGGGGAGATCCAGAAGGCCACCGGGCCTCTGGCAGGTACCCCAAGCACTACAGCCTTCGGCAGGATGGCAAATATCGACTATGCATGAGAGCAGGAAAGAGGAACCGAGTGTACAATGGACGCACACTGTCTAGAGTGTGGGGAGGTGTTCATATAAATTAATGCATAATTTAAATAAACACATAAGTAAGCATGGTGAACTTACTGGGGTGGCGTCGGAGCGCCTGTCTTCACGCAGAGCGGGTCATGCGTGGCTTCGTCGTACGCCAGACACGGGGGGACCCCCATGGCTATATCAGGGGGAGGCATGGCTTCGGCCCTGCATACCATGTGGAAGGGTACTTCCCGTGACCTGGCCCTGGGAAGTCCGGCTGGCCCTCGACATGGAGGAGCCGGTATCCCCCGACGGCTCTGGGTGCGCGTCTGCACCGGTTGTGTGGGTCTGCTTGGCGTGGACTTGGCACGCATTGCATCCCTAACCGGTTTGACGGCGTCCAGGTGGCTCTCGGTCAGTAGGAGCCATGCCGGGTGGCTTAACCGACCAACATGCGGGACGATGAGCGTTCCCAGCACTCGCCTCCTTGGACTACTGCGAGCTAATCGCAGCCTTCCTCCTGGGTTATGCACCGCAATAGGATGTCGTGGCGCCACGCCAGTAAAGATACCAGCGCGTAGCACTTAGCCATCCGCACCACCCGTTCAGAGGATGCACGTTCATCAGGAAGGATGTCCTTCAAGGAGTCCCGGACCTCCGTGGTCCATGCATCGGGACTACTTGAGCTTCTGGATCTTGAGCGCTGGGTTGCACGGAGTCCCCAGTGACTCTTACGATCCTTTGGTGGCATACAGTGCCGCCGGGACTGCCTAGCTTCGAGGCACTGGTTCAGCCCCCTTCGCCCGGCTCGGCGGGCCGGGCTGTGGACCGCAGCAACGTCCTCTCGAAGACTCCTTCTTGCGCAGGGGCTATGATGGAGGCTTTCGTTGAGAGGTCGTCAGCTGCGGCCGTGCCAGCGCGCGGTACATGGCGCAGGTCCAAGGCGAGGAAGTCTTTCTTCAACATCCGCACGTGGAGCAGATAAGCAGCTAGCTGTGGGTCATTGCAGGGGCATTCACCCGTAACTTGCTTGATAACTAGCTCGGAGTCGCCCTGCGCCAACAACTGGCGAGCGCCCAGAGACAGGACTGTCTTTTAGGCCAAAGATGAGTGCTTCATACTCTGCCAAGTTGTTGGTTGCCTTGGAATTGAGACGCACCATGTACCCAGACTGCTCCCCCGATGGCACTAGGAGCAGTACGCCGGCACCGGCTCCCTGCTTTCGCGAGGAGCCGTCGAAGAAGAGCGTCGAGTGAGGCCCGGTGAAGACCGGAGCTCGGTACTTTGGTTCACCGTCTTCGCGGCCCCCTGGGTCAGCCTTCGTTGGCGTCCACTCAGCCACGAAGTCAGCCAATGCTTGGCTCTTGGCTGTCTGACGTGGTCGGGAGCTCAGCTTGAACTCCGCCGTCTTCGGGCTGTCTTCCAGCTTCGGAAGCTGGCAGTGGGTGCCAACTCCGCCCTCCGGCTGCTCTGGCGCACTTGTCTGCCAGGCTGAAGATCTCGGAGGCATCGCAGACCTCTCAGTTTGCAAGCCTCTCAAGCATCTTCTCGTCCTGGACATTGTCGAAGTGCCGCCACCACAGAAGCACTTTGAATATGCGCAATGGTGTTGCCTACCTGGGAGAACCGCTGGATGAAGGAGCACAGCGACTCCCCAGGTTGTTGCTTGATGGCGTGGAGGTCAGGCTCCGTGCCGGGACGGGTGTAGGAGCTGCCGAAGTTGACGATGAACTGCCGGCAGAGCTCTCCCCAGGAAGTTATGGAACCCTGAGGGAGGTTCATTAGCCAAGACCGGGCTGGGTCGGTCAAGGCGACGGGGAAGTAGTTTAGCCATGACAACCTCATCCCCTCCTGCGGCAAGCACGACGGTGGAGTAGATCTGGAGGAACCCTGCCGGGTTGACGTTGCCGTCGTACTTCTCGGGCAGGTGCGGCCGAAACATGCGCGGCCACCTTGCGAAGCGGAGGTGGGGCTCCAGGGCCGTACATCCTGCCCCTGTTGCTGCAGGCGTTGGTGCCGCGAACGCTTGGTTTGCCGCTGGCACAGTGTACCCCGGTATGGGCAAGGCTGCGCCATGTGGCGGACCGGAATCCGCTCATCCAGGATCGCAGAGGGTGGTGCCGCGCGATGCGACACCCGACAGCACACGTCATAAGAACACAATATATTGCATGGGAAAACAGCTGAAACTGTACAAATAAGTACAAACTTCAGTTACAATTATTGTTCTATTACACAGCGGAAGACTACACTAAACAACTCACGCCCGCCTATCTAGCAAAAGTCGGTTGCCCCGCCCTAGGGCAACCCACACTAGCTGCACGTCTCAGCTCAGCGCGGCGTGTACGGCTCCCACTCAGCCGTGGTCCCCGACGGAGGGTAACCCTCGCCGGTGGACTCGTACCCCGAGTCCGTGGGTGGCTCCTCACCTGAAAAACACTTAAGCAGCAACCGTGAGCACAAAGGCTCAACAAGGCTTAACTGACTCACCTAAGCATGAAACTCTACATGAGGTGTACAATGGACATAGGATAGTAACATTTCAGCAAAAGGACACGCCTACAAGTTCATCCTTAGTTCATCTTTTAGCAACAAGTTAACAGTTCATGAAATCTGAAATTTAGTAAGCAGTATTTGGTGGCACACATGTAGCAATACAATTATATCAATCAGCATCATTGAATCCACATATTTCATCCATTAGTCTATGTTATGACGCAGTGAACAAGCGGTACTCGTCACCGCGAGGGACGGCGAATCGACTCGATATACACCTGCAGGGAAAACCCAAAGAGCACGTCACGTACGCCCACCCGTGGAGCTGCACAGCACGCTCACTCGATGTCGTACGGGACAACCTTTCACCCAACAGCCCAAACGTCGAACCGGTCGCACCGAAACGAGCAGGAGGTTCCCCACACGGAGCATCTCTCTATGCCCGTTGGCAGATTTCCACCTTGCTGCCCTCAACCTACACCTATAAATCGGTGTGCTATGCCTCGACGCCCGGAGGTTTAGGCTACATCGGTTTATCGGGGCCCATATATCCGATATGCCTTCGGTACGTTCAATACTTGTTCAGTAGGGCCGCACACGGATCGGTCCTCAATCGACACGGACAGGGCTGCGCACACAAGACTCTCTCTTGTTGCGCCCTAGCCCCTGCCTAGTCTCATTTTCATTACTAAAGTGATCTCACATCACTCAACCGAACCCGTGCGTCCCAAGCCTATCTCGCGAGTAGATTCCAACTACTCGACTTGTACCGAAGTCCTATGACTCATTAAGCATAGCCTGTCTACTCGAGGTCCTTGACACTACCCTCACTCTTTTAGGAAACTTTGGTTATGCAAGTGGGGTTTCAGTCATTCTATACCTAATGCACATACATACTTCATATGACACATGTAAACAAAGTAAAGCTTTTTAAAAAGGGTTAATGCAAACCGGGGCTTGCCTTGTTGCTGCTGGTCAGTAGTCAGTTCCTCGTCCGGAAGAAGGAAGTCCAGCACTTCCGGAGTCTCTTCTTCAATGGCTACACGTTAATGAAATACTACATGTTAATTTAGATGCAAATGTGAATTTTAGAGTAAGATTTCTACTATTAGTTCTAATAACCAGCCTCTATCACCTGGAACTTTGTTTAAGAATTTAAATATGAATTGGGGTTGGTGGTTTGGCTTGAACTTAATCACATGGTTAAATGCTAAGTGGTTTTCCCCCTTTTCCATATTAATCCCTTAAGTGGTTAAACAGGACAGGGGTAATCTAGAGCTCCAATGGAGCTGAGAATTTTTGTGTGAATTCCTTGTCACAAGAAAACTCTCTGGACCAAACATTAGCACTTTTCATGGAGTGGTTTGCTCAGAATAATTCTCTTGGCAAATCAGCAAGGAATAATTAATTCTGAGGTAATACCCCTGTTCATGCTCAACTTAATGAATTTCTATTATAGCTCATAGAGTTTGCATGAATTTTCCTAGCATTTTTGGAGTCAAGGTTTGCCCAGAATTGAATTTCCAAGTTTTGGAAATTCTCTGAAAATGTTTCTGCATTCAAATGAACACAGCACCTTCCAATTTGAATTGCTCTGACCAAATCAACTCCAAATGGTCTGAAACTTTTACAGGGGTTTACTAATGTCTAAAGAACATTCTGGTAAAATTTGGGGATTTTTGGCTGAACCAAACTCCCTCTAAAATTCTTTTGCTGAAAAGCTTTAAAGAATTTTCCAGAATTAATTATTGGGTTTCATACAAATTGGGTTGTGTATTTGGACAGAGCTAGTCAAGAGGAATCCAACCCAATTTGAATCACTAAATTTGGAGCTTCCTAGCCAAAGTTATGCAGTTCCAAAGTTTGAACCAATTCTGGAATTCAAATTAATTCGGGAAAAGTTCAAACTCTGCCTGTGGGTCCACCCTACACGTGTCAACCGCCGGAATCACGACACACGGGGCCACAGACCTTTTCCCGCGCCACCACATGGGATCACACGACACAGCTGATCCGGAGTTTTAATCTTCAGCTGCTGACACGTGGGCCCGGCGGGTCTTCTTCTTCCTCTCGCTCCCGCGCCTCCCCCTCGCCGGCGCTGTACTGGAGCTCGCCGGACTCGGCTTCCCGGCCACCTTTCGGCCGGAGACTCGCCGCCTGGGGGTTTTCAGGGTCGGGGAACAAGTCTACGGGGTTGGCTCGGGCTGCCGGTGGCCGGAAGTAGGCTAGCGACGAGCCGCGGCCTTCGGTGATTATCGGCACCGTCGCCCGAGCACATTAGCCCGCCAAAAGCTCGGCGGATAGGCTCTACAGCACCGGGGAATCTCATGGAAGGTCGAAAAGGCCATGCTAGGGCTCGGGGAGAGCTCTAACCTAGTCGTCACCGTGAGCCCGACCTTTCCCGCCATAACCGCGGCTGGAAAACCGGGAAATACGCCGGCTATAGCCAAAATTAAGCTAGGGTTGCGGAGCAAACTTGGGCGCCGTCAAGTCTAGCTCCTGTGTGCACAGTTTAGTGAACTAATGACGAGAAGGGAGTGGGAATTCGGAGGTCTCATACCGGAACGTTGTTCTGTGGTCGCCGGCGGAGTTCCTCCAAATTCTTGCTCAGCTGTGCACGGTTGGTCCTGTGGTTTGGGTGGGAGCAGTAGTGCTCACCGGCGTGTCCGAAACCGTCCTTGCTCAGCTGTGAAAGGCCCTCTGCTGGGCTGTCACCGTGAGCCGAGTGGTGGCGGTTTCTCGGGTATTGCTCAGAAACGTGGAGCTAAGGCTGGGGAAGGGCCGAACTCGACTGCTCTCGTGCCGAGGAGGTAAGGGACGAGCAGATGGTGTGGTTTTGTGGCTAGGAGAGGCGCTGCTCGCGGTGAATTTCCGGGTTTCGACCGAACGAAGTCGGCGGCGTGCGCTCGGTCGTTTCTTGGGCAACAGAACACGGCGCCTCTGTTCAGCGGTGTAGGTGCGTGATGATCGGCAGAAGCAGCTGGCCAGCGCGAGGGAGGAAGCAGGAGCTGGCTGCGTCGTCTCACGCGGGGCGTCCGAAGAATCTGCTCGGTGGCACGCCGGGAGCGTTTGCTTCGGTGAGAAGCCGAACCCTTTCAGCTGAAACCAATTTTCCCCCACTGACCTGTGGGTCCCTCTCCCCTCTAATCCCCTTTTCTCCATTTCTGTTGTAAATATCCCAGCAACTCCACATTGAATGAGAGACTTAGACCCCAAGTCTTGGTTTGAATTTGAGTTCTCAAATTCAAACTTTGTTTGGTTAAATTTGCTTCATGTTTAAACTGAAATTCAAATTCAGTTTTGCATTCTTGCAAATTTAGCTCTTGACAAGATGAGCTCCAATGGAGATGAAAATTGGTGGGTTTACTCATAAAAATGTGCTGAGTATAGATATGGAGCTAACTTTTGAATTTGGATGATGAAAGTTGCTGCAATTTGAATTTACATTCAAATTGGCCTCTTTTTGAAATAACCCAAAAGTGCCTCAAAAATTGTTGAATTTGCATGAGCTTTGGACTGAACCTTCCCAAGACTTTTTAAATCCTAGGGTGAGCTCAACCTCTCATGCTCATGTGTAGAAACCCTACTTTGTGAAAGTGAAGGCTTTCCCTTCTAATCACTCCTTTGATGGAGGTCACTTGCTCTTCACAATATTTCACAATCTACCCACAACAAAACTGTTGTGTTGTGAGGTGCAGAAAAGTTTTTGCAAGTCCCTTTTCTTGGGCTTCTACATCCCTCCCCCCTTAAAAGAATCTTGTCCCGAGATTATAAAAGAAGAGATAGCGATGTAATAGGGACTTATCCGTGTTGAGAAGCCATGAACTCCGGGTAATTTGAGCGAAGGAACTCCTCGCTCTCCCACGTCGCTTCTTCGGCGGTGTGGTTGCTCCAGAGTATTTTGTAGAACCACAACGTTCTGCTACGCGTGGTCCTTGCTTTCTCATCAAGAATTCCCACCGGATATTCATCATATGTTAAATCCGGCTTCAGCTCGCCGATGTCTTCGGTAGGAACAGCAGTTGTATGCTTCAAGCATTTTCGCAGTTGCGAAATATGGAAAATATCATGGACACCAGCCAGAGATGCCGGTAGCTCCAATCGATACGCTGCTGGTCCACACTTCTCGGTGATAGCGTAGGGTCCAATGAAACGGGGAGCGAGCTTCCCCTTTACACCGAATCGGTGCACGCCCTTCATTGGAGACACGCGGAGGTACACGTGTTCCCCAACGTCAAAGTGCAACGGTCTACGCCTCTTATCAGCGTAGCTCTTCTGTCGGGATTGAGCGGCCTTCAAATTGGCTTGAATTGTCCGAACGCGCTCTTCGGCGTCGTTCACCACATCAACTCCGAATGTGACCCTTTCACCGGACTCGCACCAATTTAACGGGGTGCGGCACTTGCGACCATAGAGAGCTTCGTAGGGTGCCATTTTGATACTCGCCTGATAACCGTTGTTGTACGAGAATTCTGCCAATGGTAGGTGATCATCCCAGTTCCTACCATGGTGGATGGCACATGCTCTCAACATGTCTTCCAGAACTTGATTCACCCTCTCTGTCTGGCCATCTGTCTGAGGGTGATAAGCGGAGCTCCTGATCAGCTTAGTACCCAATGCAGCGTGTAGCTGCTCCCAAAAGCGAGATACAAATAATGCACCTCGATCTGAGACAATGGTCTTGGGTACCCCGTATAGGCATAGAATCTTCGCTATGTATAGCTCCGCATATTTGCCGGCATTGTAACGTGTACTCACCGGAATGAAGTGAGCCGTCTTGGTTAACCGATCCACGATTACCCATATGGAATCATGCTTGTTGGCTGTTAGGGGTAATCCCACAATGAAATCCATGCTCACATCTTCCCATTTCCATGCCGGGATCTTCAGGGGTTGCAGCAGTCCTGATTTCTTCATGTGATCAGCTTTCACTCGTCTACACGTATCGCACTCGGATACGTACTTAGCTACCTCCCGCTTCATCCGTGTCCACCAAAATTTCTTTTTCAAATCTTGGTACATTTTGTTGCTGCCCGGATGAATGGAGTATTTGGACAAGTGAGCTTCATCGAGGATCTTTTTCCTCAACTCCATGTCTCGGGGTACGAACATGCGGTCATTGAACCACAGCGTCCCCTCACCATCTTTTCGGAAACATTTAATTTCTCCATTGTCTATCCGTCTCCGGAGATGTGCCATGCCTTTATCTGTTTTCTGAGCTGCAATGATGTCCTCCCTAATAGTAGGGATGAGGGCAAGGTTGTACAGCGATCCATAAGGAACCAGGTATAAACTTGGCTCTTCCTCCTCCACCGGTGTAATGGTGAGGTGATGGACATGCGATTTCCGACTCAGCGCGTCGGCAACCACATTCGCCTTGCCAGGGTGGTAATGGATCTCAATCTCATAATCTTTGATCAGTTCTAACCACCTCCTCTGCCTCATGTTCAGCTCCTTCTGGGTGAAAATGTATTTCAAGCTCTTGTGGTCGGTGTAGAGATGCACCAAGTTCCCCAGGAGATAGTGCCTCCACATTTTCAGCACCAACACCACGGCAGCAAGTTCAAGATCGTGAGTCGGGTAGTGCTGCTCATGGTTCCGAAGTTGGCGTGAGCCATAAGCGACCACACGTCCTTCCTGCATCAACACGCAGCCGAGCCCAATACCGGACGCGTCACAATACACGTCGAAGGGCTTTGTTGTATCCGGCTGAGCTAACACCGGGGCTGTTGTGAGATGCTTCACCAGTGTTCGGAACGCTCCTTCACACGCCGTGTTCCAAACATATTTTGTCCCTTTCTTCAGCAACTCTGTCATCGGCTTAGCGAGCTTGGAGAAACTTGGAATGAATCTCCGGTAGTATCCCGCTAACCCGAGGAAGCTTCTGACTTCATGGACTGAAGTGGGAGCTTTCCATTTCAACACTTGCTCTATTTTGCTTGGGTCAACCGCGATGCCTTCAGCTGAGATGATATGTCCCAAGAACGGCACTTGGCTGATCCAAAATTCGCATTTGCTGAACTTGGCGTAGAGCTTGTGGTCTCGCAATCGTTGAAGAACGATCCGTAAGTGTTCGGCATGCTCGGCTTCTGTCTTGGAGTAAACCAAGATATCGTCGATGAACACTACCACGAACTTGTCCAGCTCCGGCATGAACACCGAGTTCATGAGATACATGAAATGGGCTGGAGCATTTGTGAGACCAAAGGACATGACGAGATATTCGTATAAGCCGTATCTCATCGAGAATGCCGTCTTCGGGATATCCTCCGCCCGGATCTTGATCTGGTGATATCCAGAGCGAAGGTCCATCTTTGAGAATACACTTGCCCCCACAAGTTGATCAAACAAGATGTCAATACGGGGCAGTGGGTACTTATTCTTGATGGTGACGGCGTTGAGCGGCCGGTAATCCACACACAGCCTCAGGGTTTCATCCTTCTTCTTTACAAATAGCGCCGAGCATCCCCAAGGCGAGGAACTCGGCCTAATGAAACCCTTGCTCAACAGATCATTGAGCTGTTCTTTTAGTTCCGCCAGTTCATTTGGAGCCATCTTGTATGGTCTCCATGATATGGGCGTAGTCCCGGACGCAAGTTCAATCTTGAACTCGACATCCCGCTCAGGTGGCATGCCCGGAAGATCATCCGGGAACACATCAGGATACTCCCGGACTACGGGGATGTCTTCTAACTTGAGAACTTCAGCATTATTAATTGCTAAAACTTCCCGGACTGGCGTGTCTAACACCATGGAATGCGGACGGTGAAATGGAGAATTTAAGTGAACCGTCCGTGTCCGAGTCTCTAGGACAGCGCCATGGTATTGCAGCCATGACATCCCTAAGATTGCATCAATCTTTTGTCCCATAAGGATTATCAGGGTGGTGGGATATAGTTTCCCACCTAAGCACAGAGGTGCCTTTGGAATCATCATATTAGCTGAAATCTTCCCTCCCGGTGAGCATATCATATAAGTGCAGTCGGTTGGGAAGACTTGCAATTGATGTTTAGCCACATAGGATGCACTTATAAAGCTGTGGGTTGCACCAGAATCAAATAATATGACGATGGCTTGATAGTTGAGAGTAAACGTACCCGCCAGCACGTTGTCTCCCTCGGGGGCGTCCTCATTGTCGAGGTTGCGGACGCCTCCAGTCCGCTGACCAACCTTCTTCACCGGAGGTCGGCCTCGAGCACCGCCCTGGAGCTGGGCTTGCCCGCTGCTCTGCTGCCCCTGGGGACAGTCCTTCGCAAAGTGGCCCGCCTGGCCACACGTGAAGCAGGTGAAATGGGGTGGTCCCCCGCTGATCGGTGGACGGAAACCTGGGGCGCGTTGTGGCGGTGGAAACGCCCGGGGTACCGTCTGCTGCTGCTCCTGTCTTGGTGGTGGCATCGGCGGACGGAACGGAGGTGCCTGAAAGGGACGTCCCCCAAACCGTTGCGGTCGCGCCGGTGGTTGCCACTGCTGCCTGGATGGTGTCCGATACACCATACGGTACTTCTGGGGAGCGCCACTCCAACCGCTGCTAGGTGGAGCGCTGCGCTTCCTCTGCTCAGCTGCTAACTCCCGCTGAGTGTCCTCTTGCATGATGGCGGCATTGACTAGGTCATTGAATGTGCCGCGGTTCCATTGTACGAGGTGGGTCTTCATTTCGGGGTGCAACCCCCGATAGAAGTGCTCCCTCTTCTTCTCCTCCGTGGAGACGTAGTCTGACGCATACTGCGCCAGATGGTTGAAGGCACGGGAGTAGTCGTGGGCACTCCTCCCGCCCTGCTTCAGTTCCAAAAATTCTTGGAACTTTCTCTTCATTATTCCGGGAGGGATGTGATAGGCGCGGAACGCCTCCCGGAACTCTTGCCATTCCACGGCATGGCCAGCCGGACGTGAGGCGACATAATTCGCCCACCACGCACCAGCGGCACCATGGAGCTGCTGTGCTGCGAACAGCGTCTTCTGCCGCTCCGTACACTGGAGCAGCCCGAACTTGGACTCGATAGTCCGCAGCCAGTTGTCCGCCTCCAGTGGTTCTTCAGCTTCGGTAAACACTGGAGGGTACGTACTCATGAAATCCGAGTACGACACTTCGCGGGGCTCACGAGGCCCTCGCTCTTGACGTCCTCCCGCCTGGGACGTATTCTGCACGATCGTGCGGAGCAGGTCGGTCTGCTCCTCACGACCTCCCACCAATGCCGCTATCACATCCGCTAGAGTAAGCGGAGGCGGCGGTGGTGGCTGCTGCTGCGGGGTGCTGTCGTAGGCCGGTGGCTGGGAGTCATCGCCTCCACCTGGGCTAGAGCCACCAACCTCGTGCGTGGTCCTAGTACGAACCATCTGCAACCATACGACATTAAACATCAGTCCCGCAACATTTTGCATGCAGTCCAATAGAACTGGGCGTAAAAACCTTATGACAACCAAACATGCGAAATATCTCGTAAGTAGATAATGTAATAACTTTGCACAAGCTACACCATTACCAGACCAAACACAAGCTAGTTCAATCCAGCTTGATGAACCTCCACTTTGGAAGCTCAACATAACTAGGTTTGGTCACTACGAGACATCACTATCGCGTTGTTATCACGTATAACACCCTTAGGGTACAACACCCTTTTCGATGAGTTCAACTGTCATTCTTCTGTCAGAACGACCAGTTTCTACCTATTCCTAGTTTTGATCTGGTTCTGTGCATTTTCATGACTCAAGTTGAATACCAAAGTTCAAGTTAACTTCAGTATCTTTCCAACGAGTACTCATTTTCCCCCAGATCAGCTTTGATTAAAAAGTTATGTTAATTCAAAGTCAGCAGAATTTCTGGAAGGATTTTAACAGCACCTCCCTTGGAAGTGGCCGTTTCCAACCCTGATTTCCACTAAATTCTGTGCTGAAATTTCAGGAACTTTGAATTGCAAAGGTGTCGCACATCTTCTACTCTTTCTAAGGATGTATTATATGCCATTTTTAGATTTTTCAACTGGGAGTTATGTTTGAAAAACAGATCAGTTCAGAGGATGTTTTACTCTGCCCTGGTTCTGGACAGTTTACATTCCTCTGGGATTTCAGCCATCTCATGGCTAGTTTCAGCTCTGGAAGTCTACAACAAAGTTGTAGAGTACTTGAATACCTTTCCAGAACTATATAGCACACCTCCCTGGGCTAAAAGAACTGTGAGTTATGCCCTGTTGAAGATCAGCAAACATGCTGCCCAAAACAGAGCACTCTGTTTTTCAGTCTTTTGGAACTACAATCATCACTATCCCAATCTTATACCCAACCAGGGTCCTAACTGTTAAACCTATAGATTTTAATTCTTCGTTTTCATTATACTCATGCAGATGCCTACAATGTCTCGGTACTACGTTCCTCACAAAAGAAAATCCCAACCGGATCATACCGGTATATACGTCTCGAGTGTGGCACTAAACAGTCTCTCGCACACGTTTTCTACACGGATACATACGTGGTTAGTACCTGCAGAAGACCACACAATGATGGTGCACTCAACGGTTGTTCATTTCAGGCAGTTCCATATTTAAAAGTAGATACAAACGCCCGTATCATTGTCATACGGCCGTCCTTGAGCTAAGTCACGTCTCAAGGCACGTGATCGTGTTTCAACACCACACGACGGGGAACCCGAGTATGTCATGAACGGGTCGTCACGGTTGGGAATGTTATCAACCCAACAGATACCACCTACTGCCCTGCAGGGCACGCCGATGGCAAGCGCTGCGTATGTCCTCCTGGGCTATTTCCAGACGAACACACTCTCGCGTTACTGACCACGCGATGGGGTCTCCGCTTACTTGCCTAATGCACGCTAGGGATCAGCATTTCATATGAACTCCGGGACATGAAGAGTCCAAGAGATTCATATTGACATCTCACACCAAGCTGTGAGATCAATCCCTGAACCACGTTCCTCGTCAGGGAGAGCTAACCGAAATTGAACCGCTTTCGGTGGCGTTCCTTACCATACTTACCAGAGCGTAGGTGCGTCGTTACATAATTGAAATTCAGAATTATAACACATAAGTTAGTCTTTGCCACTTTAAGTAACTATGCTAATATAGTCCTTACTTGGGCAACTACCGATTCCTCACCGTATACCTAAGTTTTTCCCATAATGCAGTCCTTAAGTACAGTGCTATCCCCACTGCAGCTCTGATACCTGGCTGTGGCGGACCGGAATCCGCTCATCCAGGATCGCAGAGGGTGGTGCTGCGCGATGCGACACCCGACAGCACACGTCATAAGAACACAATATATTACATGGGAAAAACAGCTGAAACTGTACAAATAAGTACAAACTTCAGTTACAATTATTGTTCTATTACACAGCGGAAGACTACACTAAACAACTCACGCCCGCCTATCTAGCAAAAGTCGGTTGCCCCGCCCTAGGGCAACCCACACTAGCTGCACGTCTCAGCTCAGCGCGGCGTGTACGGCTCCCACTCAGCCGTGGTCCCCGACGGAGGGTAACCCTCGCCGGTGGACTCGTACCCCGAGTCCGTGGGTGGCTCCTCACCTGAAAAACACTTAAGCAGCAACCGTGAGCACAAAGGCTCAACAAGGCTTAACCGACTCACCTAAGCATGAAACTCTACATGAGGTGTACAATGGACATAGGATAGTAACATTTCAGCAAAAGGACACGCCTACAAGTTCATCCTTAGTTCATCTTTTAGCAACAAGTTAACAGTTCATGAAATCTGAAATTTAGTAAGCAGTATTTGGTGGCACACATGTAGCAATACAATTATATCAATCAGCATCATTGAATCCACATATTTCATCCATTAGTCTACGTTACGATGCAGTGAACAAGCGGTACTCGTCACCGCGAGGGACGGCGAATCGACTCGATATACACCTGCAGGGAAAACCCAAAGAGCACGTCACGTACGCCCACCCGTGGAGCTGCACAGCACGCTCACTCGATGTCGTACGGGACAACCTTTCACCCAACAGCCCAAACGTCGAACCGGTCGCACCGAAACGAGCAGGAGGTTCCCCACACGGAGCAACTCTCTATGCCCGTTGGCAGATTTCCACCTTGCTGCCCTCAACCTACACCTATAAATCGGTGTGCTATGCCTCGACGCCCGGAGGTTTAGGCTACATCGGTTTATCGGGGCCCATATATCCGATATGCCTTCGATACGTTCAATACTTGTTCAGCAGGGCCGCACACGGATCGGTCCTCAATCGACACGGACAGGGCTGCGCACACAAGACTCTCTCTTGTTGCGCCCTAGCCCCTGCCTAGTCTCATTTTCATTACTAAAGTGATCTCACATCACTCAACCGAACCCGTGCGTCCCAAGCCTATCTCGCGAGTAGATTCCAACTACTTGACTTGTACCGAAGTCCTATGACTCATTAAGCATAGCCTGTCTACTCGAGGTCCTTGACACTACCCTCACTCTTTTAGGAAACTTTGGTTATGCAAGTGGGGTTTCAGTCATTCTATACCTAATGCACATACATACTTCATATGACACATGTAAACAAAGTAAAGCTTTTTAAAAAGGGTTAATGCAAACCGGGGCTTGCCTTGTTGCTGCTGGTCAGTAGTCAGTTCCTCGTCCGGAAGAAGGAAGTCCAGCACTTCCGGAGTCTCTTCTTCAATGGCTACACGTTAATGAAATACTACATGTTAATTTAGATGCAAATGTGAATTTTAGAGTAAGATTTCTACTATTAGTTCTAATAACCAGCCTCTATCACCTGGAACTTTGTTTAAGAATTTAAATATGAATTGGGGTTGGTGGTTTGGCTTGAACTTAATCACATGGTTAAATGCTAAGTGGTTTTCCCCCTTTTCCATATTAATCCCTTAAGTGGTTAAACAGGACAGGGGTAATCTAGAGCTCCAATGGAGCTGAGAATTTTTGTGTGAATTCCTTGTCACAAGAAAACTCTCTGGACCAAACATTAGCACTTTTCATGGAGTGGTTTGCTCAGAATAATTCTCTTGGCAAATCAGCAAGGAAGAATTAATTCTGAGGTAATACCCCTGTTCATGCTCAACTTAATGAACTACAATTTCTATTATAGCTCATAGAGTTTGCATGAATTTTCCTAGCATTTTTGGAGTCAAGGTTTGCCCAGAATTGAATTTCCAAGTTTTGGAAATTCTCTGAAAATGTTTCTGCATTCAAATGAACACAGCACCTTCCAATTTGAATTGCTCTGACCAAATCAACTCCAAATGGTCTGAAACTTTTACAGGGGTTTACTAATGTCCTAAAGAACATTCTGGTAAAATTTGGGGATTTTTGGCTGAACCAAACTCCCTCTAAAATTCTTTTGCTGAAAAGATTTAAAGAATTTTCCAGAATTAATTATTGGGTTTCATACAAATTGGGTTGTGTATTTGGACAGAGCTAGTCAAGAGGAATCCAACCCAATTTGAATCACTAAATTTGGAGCTTCCTAGCCAAAGTTATGCAGTTCCAAAGTTTGAACCAATTCTGGAATTCAAATTAATTCGGGAAAAGTTCAAACTCTGCCTGTGGGTCCACCCTACACGTGTCAACCGCCGGAATCACGACACACGGGGCCACAGACCTTTTCCCGCGCCACCACCTGGGATCACACGCCACAGCTGATCCGGAGTTTTAATCTTCAGCTGCTGACATGTGGGCCCGACGGGTCTTCTTCTTCCTCTCGCTCCCGCGCCTCCCCCTCGCCGGCGCTGTACTGGAGCTCGCCGGACTCGGCTTCCCGGCCACCTTTCGGCCGGAGACTCACCGCCTGGGGGTTTTCAGGGTCGGGGAACAAGTCTACGGGGTTGGCTCGGGCTGCCGGTGGCCGGAAGTAGGCTGGCGACGAGCCGCGGCCTTCGGTGATTATCGGCACCGTCGCCCGAGCACATTAGCCCGCCAAAAGCTCGGCGGATAGGCTCTACAGCACCGGGGAATCTCATGGAAGGTCGACAAGGCCATGCTAGGGCTCGGGGAGAGCTCTAACCTAGTCGTCACCGTGAGCCCGACCTTTCCCGCCATAACCGCGGCTGGAAAACCGGGAAATACGCCGGCTATAGCCAAAATTAAGCTAGGGTTGCGGAGCAAACTTGGGCGCCGTCAAGTCTAGCTCCTGTGTGCACAGTTTAGTGAACTAATGACAAGAAGGGAGTGGGAATTCGGAGGTCTCATACCGGAACGTTGTTCTGTGGTCGCCGGCGGAGTTCCTTCAAATTCTTGCTCAGCTGTGCACGGTTGGTCCTGTGGTTTGGGTGGGAGCAGTAGTGCTCACCGGCGTGTCCGAAACCGTCCTTGCTCAGCTGTGAAAGGCCCTCTGCTGGGCTGTCACCGTGAGCCGAGTGGTGGCGGTTTCTCGGGTATTGCTCGGAAACGTGGAGCTAAGGCTGGGGAAGGGCCGAACTCGACTGCTCTCGTGCCGAGGAGGTAAGGGACGAGCAGATGGTGTGTTTTTGTGGCTAGGAGAGGCGCTGCTCGCGGTGAATTTCCGGGTTTCGACCGAACGAAGTCGGCGGCGTGCGCTCGGTCGTTTCTTGGGCAACAGAACACGGCGCCTCTGTTCAGCTGTGTAGGTGCGTGATGATCGGCAGAAGCAGCTGGCCAGCGCGAGGGAGGAAGCAGGAGCTGGCTGCGTCGTCTCACGCGGGGCGTCCGAAGAATCGGCTCGGTGGCACGCCGGGAGCGTTTGCTTCGGTGAGAAGCCGAACCCTTTCAGCTGAAACCAATTTTCCCCCACTGACCTGTGGGTCCCTCTCCCCTCTAATCCCCTTTTCTCCATTTCTGTTGTAAATATCCCAGCAACTCCACATTGAATGAGAGACTTAGACCCCAAGTCTTGGTTTGAATTTGAGTTCTCAAATTCAAACTTTGTTTGGTTAAATTTGCTTCATGTTTAAACTGAAATTCAAATTCAGTTTTGCATTCTTGCAAATTTAGCTCTTGACAAGATGAGCTCCAATGGAGATGAAAATTGGTGGGTTTACTCATAAAAATGTGCTGAGTATAGATATGGAGCTAACTTTTGAATTTGGATGATGAAAGTTGCTGCAATTTGAATTTACATTCAAATTGGCCTCTTTTTGAAATAACCCAAAAGTGCCTCAAAAATTGTTGAATTTGCATGAGCTTTGGACTGAACCTTCCCAAGACTTTTTAAATCCTAGGGTGAGCTCAACCTCTCATGCTCATGTGTAGAAACCCTACTTTGTGAAAGTGAAGGCTTTCCCTTCTAATCACTCCTTTGATGGAGGTCACTTGCTCTTCACAATATTTCACAATCTACCCACAACAAAACTGTTGTGTTGTGAGGTGCAGAAAAGTTTTTGCAAGTCCCTTTTCTTGGGCTTCTACACGCCATACACCGGGGGCGCCATTTGCAGGACATATGGCTGTGGCATATGCTGCGTGGCGTATGTCTGGGGCAGAGTTCGCGTGGCGAAAGTCTGCGCCTCAGGCAGGGTTGAGGCAGTCGTCATGCTGACGCCGGCCTCTTGGCTGCAACGCCTTTCTTGTCGCCGCTCGAAGAACACTCGGGCGTCTTGGCCCATGTGGCATCGTTCTAGCTCAGTCCACAGGTCCGTCGATGGAAGCCTGGTGGAGCTGGAATCCGCCGTCTGTCCGTCAACCATCGGCGTGCGCGTCAGCGACACAGCCGGTTGGCCGGAGCGTCGTCCCCGCCGAAGTCAAGGGTTTGCGGCGGCGACGACAAGACGGTCTACCTCGCGAATCCACTGCTGGGTCGTTGCCTGAGGCGCGTCCCCAGCAGGCGGATTGTGCAGTAGCACTCTTGCTGCGGCTAGCGCACCCCCGCCGGGTACGCCCAGCGCTACTGAAGACCTGACGCTGGTTGGAGCCTGCATTGCCGGGGTCGGCACTGCCAGAGCCGGCTGCTGGCTCCCAGTGCAGGTATTGGTGCCGCGAACGCTTGGTTCGCCGCTGGCACAGTGTACCCCGGTATGGGCAAGGCTGCTCCCTAGACCGGGGACGCCGTTTGCGGGGCATATGGTTGTGGCATATGCTGCGCGGCGTATGCCTGGGGCAGAGCTCGCGTGGCGAAGACCTGCCCTTCAGGCTGGGTCGAGGCCGGCGTCATGCTGACGCCAGCCTCTTGGTTGCGACGCCTTTCTTGACGTCACTCGAAGAGCACTCGGGCATCTTGGCCCAAGTGGCATCGCTCCGGCTCTGCCCTCAGGTCCGTCGACAGAAGCCTGGTGGAGCTGGAGTCCGCCGTCTGCTCGCCAACCATTGGCGTGCGCATCAGCGACACAGCCGGTTGGCTGGAGCGTCGTCCCCGCCGAACTCGAGGGTTTGCGGAGGCGACGACGAGACGGTCTATCTCGCGAATCCACTGCTGGGTCGCTGCCTGAGGCGCGTCCCCAACAGGCGGATTGCACAGTAGCGCTCTTGCTGCGGCTGGCGCACCCCCGCCGGGTACACCCAGCGCTACTGAAGACCTGACGCTAGTTGGAGCCTGCATTGCCGGGGTCGGCGCTGCCAGAGCCGGTTGCTGGCTCCCAGTGCAGGTACTGGTGCCACGAACGCTTGGTTGCGCCTGACACAGTGTACCCCGGTATGGGCAAGGATGCGCCATAGGCCAGGGACGGCGTTTGCAGAGCACATGGTTGTGGCTTATGCTGCACGGCGTACGCCTGGGGCAGAGCTCGCGTGGCGAAGGTCTGCCCTTCAGGCTGGGTCGAGGCCGACGTCATGTTGTCGCCAGCCTCTTGAGTGCGACGCCTTTCTCGATGCCGCTCGAGGTACACCCGGGCATCCTGGCCCAAGTGACACCGTTCCAGCTCTGTCCTCAGATCCGTCGACTGGAGCCTGGTGGAGCTGGAATCTGCCGTCTGCTCGTCAACCATTGGCGTGCGCATCAGCGACACAGCCGGTTGGCCGGAGCGTCGTCCCCGCTGAAGTAGAGGGTTTGCAGCGGCGACGACGAGACAGTCTACCTCGCGAATCCACTGCTGGGTTGCTGCCTGAGGCGCGTCCCCAGCAGGTGGATTGTGCAGTAGCGCCCTTGGTGCAGCTAGGGCACCCCCACCGGGTACGTCCAGCGCTACTGAAGACCTCACGCTGGTTGGAGCCTGCATTGCCGGGGTCGGCGCTGCCAGAGCCGGTTGCTGGCTCCCAGCTTGTTCCGACACACTCTGTCCTGAGTGTATCGACATGTACTCCCCCCTGGTCGCGGTTCGCCACGGACGCGGGGGGGGGGGGAGTTTGCCGCTGAAGGAAGCTTGGTCATCTTCGCCGGCGGAAACTCGTCGCACTAGGAGAAAAGCCCCCTACCTGGCGCGCCAAATGTCGAAGTGTGCGATCGACACTTCCCCGGGGCCTGCACTGGGCAGCCCGCGGAGGTTCTTTTTTCGGAGGGGCTAGTCCCTAGCGGAGAGCTTGCGCAGATGGACGATTTAGTAGGAGCTTGACACGGCGAGTTTTACGTGGTTCAGGCCGCTGGAGCGTAAAACCCTACGTCCACGGCGAGCTATGGAGCTCGCTGTATTGCTTGCTGCTCAGGGCCGGAGGCCTGAGCTTGGGGGTGAGTTACAGCTTGAGAGTGTATGGCTAGCGTATGAGTTGCAAAGTGCGAACCAACAGGGTTCGAACCCTTGCTAACGTTGCCTATCCGAGCCTTTTATAGTCCAAGACTCGAGTGGCTTACAAGGGGGGCCCGGGACCTGACAGGTGGCCCCGGGGTGATTTCCTACCAGCTATTATGTCTTGGCGCTGGCGTCGAAGTCCTCGTCCTGCCGCCCTACCCATGCCGCAGGCTAAGTGTAGCGTGTAGTCGTTGGCGATGGAGGGGCGGCAGGGCGTGTCTTGTCCGGTCTTGTCGCTGCCTTCAATGGCCTGCAGCTTCAGACACTGTACGCCTGTCCTGGCTGTGACTGGTCACCGCGCCTCCTGACAGGCGTGCGCTGCGCTTATTGGCTGGCAGGTTCTGACACCGTGCACCAGTCTGTGATGTGACTGGGCGCAACGGTACCTGACAGAGGCGTGCTCCGCGTCTTAGGAATACACGGGCCTTGAATACCTTGTACGGGCAAGGTATGGGGCGTCTTTACGCCCGCCGCCTACCGCTCGGGGACAGGCAGCGCTCTTCTGCTGGCCACGTGGCGGGCCCGGAGCCCTCCTCAGAGGAGAGGGGGGTCTGGCCCCGCAGGACACGTGGAGCCTTCGGACCTCTCCCCGCGGAGGGGAAGGTCCGGCTTCCGTCGGCCACGTGGCAAGCCCGGAGCTCTCCTCTGAGGAGAGGGAGGTCCGGCCCTGCTGGACACGCGGCACCCTCCGACCTCTCTCCCGCGGAGGGGGGAGGTCCGGCTTCTGTATGCCACGTGGCGGGCCCGGAGCTTTCCTCTGAGGAGAGGGAGGTCCGGCACCGCCAGACGTGTGGCGCCTTCGGAGCTCTCCCTGGGGAGAAGGGCGAGATCCTTATGCATTTTCCCCTGTGCGTGGGGGTACCCCATATCACGGGTACCGACAACTGCCCTGCTAGCGCGTGCTCACCATGCGTTCAGCTCCCTCTTCTCATTCTCATCTTTAGTCGGCATTTGCTGCCCTACCAAAGGCGGTTGCGTGGGAGGTACTGGCCGATAGCCAGGGGGGCCCCGAGCCCCCGGCACTTCGCGCACGGTAGTTCCCAAGCACTGTATAGGTGGACGGGGACCGTAAGCCAAATAAGACTAAGAGATAGAGGGGGGGAGCCCCAAGGAGAATTACGTTTCCCTTACTTGTGTGCAGGACCTCTCGGCCTCAGCTCCCCGCAGGAATATGGTAGGCACATCCATACAATGGAACGCACCTACCAGGGGGCTGCTACGGGATCGCGCAAGACCGAAACCCCAAGGTAAGATCAAAGAACTAGACCTCACAGGGGCGAGGCCCGAAGGTCCCACGTGCCCAGCGGGGCCAGACCTTCCACCTCCTTGAGGGGGAGCTCCAGGCCCGCCGTGTGGTCAACAGAAGCCAGACCCCCCCCCCCTCCGCGGGGAGAGGTCCGAGGACTCCACGTGCCCCACAAGCCCGGACATCCCCTCAGAGCGTAGCTCCGGGCCCGCCACATGGCCAACAGGTCTGGACCCCCTCCGATCTCGTGAGGCGGGTCCTGGAGACCTCCGGAGCCCTTAGTATACAGTGAGGACCCGGAGAAGGTGTCTATGCAGAGCTTCGAGATTGGTCAAGGCCTCCGAGTACCTTGCGGAGCTAAGGACTCGGCCAGGAAAAAGCCAGGAAGAAGACTAGGACATGCAGACACAGAAAGAAACAGGGGTCTGTTCATACAAAGGCTCCACGAGCTAGGCTACAGACTCAACAAAAATAAAAAAGGAAGTACAGGGCCCTGTGGCCACGGGGGCAGATGCCTAAGAGTCCACGGACTCCCGATGAAACCTGGAGGCCACGAGGGCGGCCAAGTCCTCGGCCTCGGCCCTGGCAGCTTCCTCCCGATCGGCGACGGGTCCTAGACGGACTGGCCCCAGAGAAAAGGAAGGGTCTCGGCTCAGGAAGCACGACAGAACGTGCATAGCGACCTCCTTCGCAAGGTCCCGACCTTCCGCATCAAGCTCGTCGGCGATCACTGTTTCGAGCCGGCCCAGCTCGTCGCCGATGGACTCAAGTGCCGGGATTGCTTCGGACATCGGCCGCGCCGGAGCCTCCACCTGCACAGGGCTGAAGCCAAGAGGAGCCAAGGCGGACCCCGCCTTGGCAATAAAGCCCCAGACTGCATGGGCCTCAGCAGACCGGCAAGGACTGGAGCTTCTCTACCTCTTGGCGAGCCGCCAGCTCGCGATCCATCACCGCCTGGCGCTCCTGGGAGAACTGCTCCTCCCTCGCGGCAACAGCCGACTCACGGAGCTCCGGCTCCTCGGTCCAAGCCCTTAGCTCCTCCACTTTGGCCCTCAGCTGGGCGGTGGTCTTCTCCTCCTCGGCCGTGACAGCGTGTTCCCGATCGGCGACGGCGCACTCCCGACGGGCTGCCTGCAGCTGCAACTCCTCCGCGGCAGCGGAATGCTCCTTGGCTTTGGCTTCAGCGTGGGCCATAGCCTCGCGGTAGGTGGCACGAACCCGCCGGGACTCTGAGTCCAAGCGGCTAATGGCCTTCTTCAGAGTGCCAAGCAGAGCACTCATGGCCTCAAGCCTTGACTGCCTCGAATCAAGGTCCGCCTTAGCCTCCTGGGCCCGCTGCTGCCAGCTGAGAAGACGTTCCTTCTCGCCGGCCAGCGCCACCCGCTCCTGCTCTAAGGCGGATTGGAGCTGTCGGGCGCTGGTCTGGACACGCCCCAGGGCGTCCCACACGGGCACCGGGGCAGGGGGGACAGGAGTCACGCCACTGGACCCCCCTGTCGAGTCTAAGACCGGCGGAGGCGCCGGCGCCTCAGCAACCAGGGTGCGGCGCTGTCCTAGGGAGGCCAGGGGGCCAGCAGGCGCACCTACAGTGGCCCCCCCAGTCTCAGGACCGGACTTCTGGACTGGTGAAGGAGGGCGGATAGGAGCAGATGCGGCCACCACGAAGGGTGAACTCGCCGGCGCAGAGGGAGCCCCCGTCGATTTGTGGACCATGGGAGCCACCACGGTCCCCAGGTGCTGAGGCACGGAACCTTCGTCGGTTGAAGGCGGCCGGGTAAGAGGCCTGCCCCTAGCAGCGGGTCGGTCCCTGCAAGAAGAGAAAACCCTCAGGCTAAGAGAGGAGACAAGAGCTCTGCTCCTACAAGCCAGAAAGAGCAACACTTACTGGGCGGCATGAGCGCTATAACGGGCTTGCAGCACTGGCCTCTGGGCTGTACCTGAACCGCCGGGACCAGCGGCTGGAACGGTCGCGGAGCGTGACGCCTGGGTCCCCGGCACACTCGCCGGCGTGGCCCCACCAGCATCCGTCCTAGAAACTCCTCCGCTTGAGGAAGGGTGACGAGGTACTTGGGCTGACTCGGACGGCCGCTGTCTCGGGAGAGACCCGCCGGGGGGGGGGGGACACCCGGGGCCTCTTCGGGTCGCCACCCGATGGGCCAGCACCCCCGGGAGATGGGAGCAAGGTAGCTCCGGCACCATGACTCGGCGCAGGCGGTGCCCTCGGAGGAGACCGGGCGCGTTTCTTCTCTGGATGCCCGGGGGCCGGCTCCTTTCCCTTCCCTTTGTCGGCGGCTTGAGTTCCGTCAGCTCTGGGGGAGGGTTTGACAGCAGCAAACGCCTCGTGCCCTGACCCGGAGTGCTCGGTTCCTGGGATGGTGATACCACGGAAGGCATCCCCGACCTGCCGGACGGCGATCCCGATGTCGTCAAGGTTCGGCATCTTCTGCAGGAGCTCTGACCTCCTCTGTGGCTCCAAGAAGAGGGGGTGGCACAGGGCGGAAGGGCGGGGTCGCCGCTGGGGATGTAGTCACCGCTCACCTTGCCCACCATCTCGTTCAGCTCCTCGTCGGAAGGGTCAGAGCCGGGGCCCCTCTCCAGCCTGGTACAGTCCTGCTCGCCATTGTAGTACCACGCTGGGCGACTACGCTGCTGCAAGGGTGCAATACGGCGTGACATAAAGTCCATCAGCACCATCAGAGACGTCAACCCCTCGTTGGCCAGGAACCGGATCCGCTCCAAGACCAGGGAGTACTCCTGCTCCAGCTCAGGGATCTCCTCCCAGAAGCGACGATCGGTGGTTGGGCTGGCGGTTGGGAGTTGTAGGCGATCGTGCTCGTCGGTCTGCACTACCACCCAGCTCTCCCTCCAGTTTTCCCACCTTGATGCCTGAAGGGCAGGAGGTATCCAGAGACCTTGGGGTCCTTGCAGCGATGCTGAAAGTAGTATGCCCCCATCTGAGTCTTCGAGCCGCGCCCAGTCGTCCGCAACACAAAGAAGTAGCGGAAGAGCGTCACGGAAGCATGCACCCCCACGAACATCTCGCAGAAGTGGACAAAAACAGCAGCCATTGCGAAAGAGTTGGGGGAAAAATGGTGGAGCTGGAGACCATATGTCTCCAGCAGGGTGACAAAGAAGGAGGAAATTGGCGGAACAAACCCCGCCAGAGCATAAGCAGTGAAGAAGACCATCTCCCCCTTTTCCAGGATGAGGGGGAGAGATCCCCGGCGAAGCCGGTGTTTCTGTTCTTCTGTGCGCCAGCCCAGCAGCCTGCGCACTGGCCCAAGCTCGGAAGAACGAACGAGGCGCGACGGGAGCAAGTTGGAAGCCATGGCGAAAGAGGGCACAAGGACAGGAAAGCCGGGGCGCAAGAGTTCAAGGGAAGAACGAGCGCTAGGAAATGCGAAGGGAAGCCGCGATGCGGGTGAGATCCCCTTTTAAAACTTTCCAGGAATGATTCGAGGTGATTCGAAAATCTTCGAGTACATCGCATCGGCGACCGCGTTGGCGCCGATGACAGGTGGACCCAAGCCACCCAACTGAAGCGGTGGGTCGAGGAGTCAGACGCCCCAGAAGACAAGCCGGCAAAGCGCTTCGGCGGTTCCGGAAGAAAGCGCCGCAACGTGCAGAAGTGGCAGTCTTGGGAACTGCCGCAGTAAAAGCAACCATCAAGTGGGCGCACGCTCCCACGATCCCGCGGCCGTTCGTGCTCCGGCAGTGGTCAATGCGGGACTTAGAGAAAGTGCGCGGATCAGAAGAGACGGAGGTCCCACCTCGGGCTCGCTATCTCCCCCGAGATGGGCCCGGGGGCCACTGTCGGTACCCACGATATGGGGTACCCCCGCGCACAGGGGAAAATGCCTAAGGAACTCGCCCTTCTCCGCAGGGAGAGCTCCGAAGGCGCCACGCGTCTAGCGGGGCCGGACCTCTCTCTCCTCAGAGGAGAACTCCGGGCCCGCCACGTGGCATACAGAAGCCGGACCTCCCCCTCTGCGGGAGAGAGGTCCGAAGGTGCCACGTATCTGGCGGGGCCGGACCTCCCTCTCCTCAGAGAGGAGCTCCGGGCCCGCCACTTGGCCGACAGAAGCCGAACCTCCCCCTCCGCGGGGAGAGGTCCGAAGGCTCCACGTGTCCCGCGGGGCCGGACCCCCCTCTCCTCGGAGGAGGGCTCCGGGCCCGCCACGTGGCTAGCAGAACGGCGCTGCCTGCCCCCGAGCGATAGGCAGCGGGCATAAAGATGCCCCATACCTTGCCCGTACAAGGTATTCAAGGCCCGCGTCTTCCCAAGACGCGGAGACGCGGAGCACGCCTCTGTCAGGTGTGCCGTTGCGCCCAGTCGCATCACAGACTGGCGCGCGGTGTCAGAGCCTGTGTAACAGCTCTGATGCCACGCTGAGGCGGCCCCACAGGACCTCGTCGGGTGGTGCCGTGTTATGCGGCACCCAACAGCACACGGGTCGATGAACATACATCATATTACATAAATAGTTTGCGGAAGCGTACAAGATTGTTTTACAAATAAGTATATCAGAGTAAACTACAGCGGAAGACTATCACTCTCACGACTCATATCTAAACTAGCAACAAAGAAACGGTCCAGCCCGCGGACGTTTCTTACTAGCAACACGAAGACAATCTGCAGCGGCGAGGATGCTCTTAGAGTAAGCACTCGGAGGTTCCCGAGTCTCATCGGCACCCCTTCTCATAATCAGCGAGTCAATTACCTGCAAAACAACTCGGATAGCATCCGTGAGCATAATGCTCAGCAAGACTTAACCGTCACCCTAAACATGAAACTCTAAGTGAGGTTATGAACCTAACATAGGATGGCATAAGCATAAGTAAACTCGCCTAAAAGTGAATCCTTACTTTCAGTATAAATTGCAGTATTTTAAGTAACCCTGGGCACGCCACATCGGGAGTCCACAATCAAACAAGAAACGCTTTCCCCCGATGTAAATTGCTCATGGCATAAAAGAATCGAGTTTGCACTAGCCTATTCATCAAGCTCCACTACAAGGTAGAATAATACTTCACATCAAGATGATTAGTTCCTTTCTCATGCAAGTTCTTACTACGTCACGACTGTGAGAACAAGTATGCTCGGTCCATTCCGCGAGCGACGGTGATTCGAATCAATAACACCCGGACTACACGACACGTACGCCCGTACTCGACGTTGCCTACAACAACCATCACTGACGTCGTACGTGGCAGCCTTTCCCCCGTTTCACCCCCGCTGAATCGATCAAGTCGCCCCGTACAGTAGCTACTCTCATGGTGCACCTTCCGACGTGAGATGTCATGAGAATATTCCCCACATACTGCACACCGGCCGTCCGCCTGAGGCGACCCGAAAAGTCCCAACGACAGCTTCCCGAGATACATCGGTTTACTGGGTCCCATATAGCCAGCATGAGTCTGGTACACAACTCAAACTTGTTCAACAGGGCCGCATACGGATCGGTCCTTGACTGACACGGACAGGTCTACAGCACCCAGGCCCCTATGTCCTGCTGCTCCTACAACCTTCCGGTCTCAACTTTAACTTGCTAAATTCAATTACGAACCAATCCCGTATGCCCCTGTTGTCCCTGAAACTTCGAGTAGCATCTCACCACTCGACTTCTACCGAACCGTACTTAAGCATGGCAGTTCTACACGGTGAAGGACACCTACCCAATACTCCATGGGTCATTTGGCTATGCAAGAGGAGTATCAAACACTAGACCTAATGCACAGTTCATATCATGACCGAAAGTGAATACAAAAGAAAAACTTAACAGCTGTTAAATGTAAACCGGAGCTTGCCTGTTTTGCAGGGTAGTCGTATATAAGCAGTTAGTATCCTTGCAGATCCACCCTTGACTCTCCGGAGCTTGATCCACTTCGATGAATCACTCCTTTGAGTCCCCTTCGTTGTGGTTCCTATTGAAATGCATATGCATATATTTTATAGACTGTAATGGAAAGAAGTTATGGAATTAATTTCTTAGGAACAGAGGTTGTGTGGAAAAGCCAAGCATGGCTTGGTTTGCCTCTGTTGTGCAAAGAACAGAATTAAACTAATTTGGCCTTAAGGCCCTTAGCTATACACTAACCCTTTTCTCTAATGAACATAATAGATAAGCTGAAAAGATTTGAGTGCAACTGAAGAACAAAAACTCCAATGGCCTCAAAACTTTTACAGCAGGTTCTATACTACCTAAGGATTTAGCTTGCCGAATTGCAGCTAATGTGGAGTCATATTGCGTCCTCCATAATTCTCACAATATCTCTTATGTATTTTTCCCTTATACATAAGTATGGAGAATAAGAACAGGGAGTTCCAGGACTCATCTTGGGCTGGTAATTTACATGTGCATTTTTGATCAAATGAGAGTCATTAGGTCCAAAATTCAGCCCTTTTACTTGGGTAGTTCTCCCAGAACAATTCTTTAAGCATTTGTACTCAATAGAATTAGTTCTGTAGTAATGTGCATTTTCATGCCCAACTAAGGGAACTACAATTCCAAGTATGTCCCAGAGAGCTTGCCTAAACTTTCCTATGATTTTTGGAGCTATGGATTGCTCAGAACAGATTTTTGGAAGTGGGAAACATTTTCTGAAAATGTTTCTGGACTCTTATGAACACAGCAGATTGTTTTTAGCAAATTCCTACTCAAATGATCTTAAAATGAGCTGACAATTTGCTATATGGTCAACAATATGCTAAAGAATATTCTGGCAAAATTTGGGTATTTTTGGATAACCCAAACTCCCTCAAAAATTCTTTTTCAGAAAACCTTCAAAGAATTTTCCAGAATATAATATTGACTTTCATAGACATCTGAGTTCATATTTGGATAGAACTCAGAGAGATGAATCCAACCCAATTGGAATCACTCAATTTGGAGTTTTCTACAGGGAGATATGAATTTCCAAAGATTGAGCTAAGTCTGGAATTATTTCCCTACAGCAAATTCCATTGGGCCCGCTTTTTAAACCCCAACCAATCAGATTGGGGCCACAGCGGTTCACAGGATTGTACCGCGTAGCCACAAAAGATCCTAGCCACAACAGATCATCTTTTTAAACTATACAGGCGCTGACGGCTGGGACCCACCCAGTCTTCTTCTTCTTCAAGTTGTTTTCCCGCGCCCGCGCTACCCCTCGCTGGCCCGACGCCGGAGCTCACCGGCTCGCCTTCTCCGGCCACCACCCGAGCTGAGGTTTGCCGCCAGGGCGTTTATGATGTCGAGGAACATATCTGCGGGGTCATCTAGGGTTGCCGGTGACCGGAAACACCCCGGCGACGTGCGGCGGTCTTTGCTGCCTTTCGGCACCGTCGACCAGGGTTCCTAGTCCTCTAACCAAACGACAAACACGTGCTACAGCATCAGTGGTTGATCGCCAAGCTCGGCATGGCCCTCAAATGGCCCTGGAATAGCCGCAAACCGGACGTCACCGTGCGGCCGACCGGTTCCGCCGTGATCACGCTCGGTAGAGCTTAAAATTCGTGGTTCCCAGTTAATTTCATGCCTCGGATGCTAAAGAGGATATGACCGCCAGCTAGTCCAGCTTCTACGTGCAAAGTTTGACGCGCTAAGAACGAATAGGAGTGGAGAATTTTGGATTCCCGTACCGGATGTTCGGTTTGAAGCCGCCGGAGCAAAAACCTTGAATTCGCCGGCTACGCTCCACGATTTGCTCCAAGTTTTGGGTGAGAGCAGTAACACAGCAGAACGCTCCTGTGGCCGTGCTTGATCGGGCTTGGAAGCTTCTGTGGAGAGCTGTCCACATGAAGCCGACCGTCGGTTCTCTTGAGGTCGCCGCGAATTGGTTGATTGAGGGCTCGGGAACGCCGGGACTTGGTGGTTTCTGGGTCGGGGGAAGTGAGCAACGGTTGCGCCTCCGTGTTTAGCCCCTCGGAGGCAGTGGGCGCGATGGTCTCCGCCGGTTTCCCGATCGACCGAGAGCAAACGAGGGAAGAACGGCTGTGCGGCGTTCACGCGAGAGGAGGAGAGCAATCGGGTCTTTGCTCAGCCGGGGCACGATAACGTCGAAGGAAACCGCCTTCGGTGGTCGCGCGTGGGGGGAGGGAGGCAGCAGGAGGTGTCGGGTCCAGTTCCCCGGGGGGCGCGGTGGAACTCCTCGGTGGCGCCCGAGCAGAACAGAAGCCAAATTCATTTGCTTCCTGGTTAAGTTTAAGCCTCCAGCTCACTGCCATGTGGGTCCCATCCCACATTCTAACCCCCAAATATCTTCTCAAGTGATCCTCTTAATTCCCACAATTCTGAGTTTTAAAATGTGGGTTTGAATTTGAATCCTTCCAATTCAGTTTGAATTGGTATAACCAATTTGAATTTGGCTAGAATTTACAAATGTTTCTCTTATCCTTCTTTTTGAGCCCACACTACAAAGGAAAAGGTGGTGATAACCTTTTCCCTAAAAACTCATCTATATGGCTGCATGTTAATTCAAAGTTTTTGGGTCACCATATGTGTGAACTTTGAATTTTGAAATCTGAATTTTAAACTCACATGCAAAGAGGTATTTAACTCCTTATTGGTCCAACACTTTTAATTAAATAGGTGAACCTCATGTTGGATGTTCATCCATGTATTATCTTGCATGAAGAAAAGTTTTAGCAAGTCCCATTTTTCATGTCTTTGCCACACATATGAACTCAAACTTTAGTTTTTATTCATACACATTTTTGGGACTTTTACATTCCTCCCCCCTTAAAAGAATCTCGTCCCGAGATTACAAAAGAGGAACGAGGCGGGAGAGGTAATTACAAACTGTACAAAGATAAAAGTTCCGGGTAGTTGGTGCGGAGATAATCTTCACTTTCCCACGTCGCCTCTTCCACGGTGTGATTACTCCACAGCACCTTGAAAAATCGGATCGTTCGGTTCCGGGTTACCCGGGTCTTTTCATCCAAAATCTGAACCGGTCGCTCGGTGTAGGTCAGGTCCGGTTTCAATTCGTCGATGTCCTCAGTGCGAACAGCAGCGGTGAATTTGAGGCACTTCCGCAGCTGTGAAACATGAAACACATCATGCACACCCGCTAGACTTGCCGGTAACTCCAGCCGGTAGGCTACGGGTCCGCACTTCTCCGTGATAGCAAAAGGACCAATAAAACGGGGAGCGAGCTTCCCCTTTACACCGAACCGGTGAATTCCCTTCATTGGAGATAACCGAAGGTACACATGCTCTCCGACGTCAAAATGCAAAGGCCTACGCCGTTGATCAGCGTAGTTCTTCTGTCGGGATTGTGCAGCCTTTAAGTTCTCTTGTATCAACCGAACTCGGTCTTCGGCTTCGTTGACAAGATCAATCCCAAACAGAACTCTTTCGCCGGACTCACACCAATTTAGTGGTGTGCGACACTTGCGGCCGTAGAGAGCTTCATACGGTGCCATTTTAATACTCGCTTGATAACTGTTGTTGTATGAAAACTCCGCCAGCGGTAGGTGATCGTCCCAATTCCTACCGTGGTGGATGGCACACGCTCTCAACATATCCTCAAGTACTTGATTCACCCTCTCAGTTTGTCCATCGGTTTGAGGGTGATATGCGGAGCTCCTAATCAGCTTAGTGCCCAACGAGGCGTGCAGCTGCTCCCAAAAACGAGCAATAAACAGCGCACCTCGATCTGAAATGATGGTCTTCGGGACACCATGTGAGCAAATAATTCTGGAGATGAATAACTCCGCATATTGCCTTGCTCGATAATGAGTGTTCACCGGTATGAAATGAGCCGACTTTGTCAACCGGTCGACGATCACCCATATCGAGTCATGCTTCTTGGATGTGAGCGGTAATCCGACGATGAAGTCCCTACTCACATCCTCCCATTTCCATGCCGGTATCTTCAAAGGTTGTAGCGGTCCGGCTTTCCACATATGATCAGCCTTGACCCGTCTACACGTATCACACTCGGATACGTATTTAGCAATCTCCCTCTTCATCCTCGTCCACCAAAATTTCTGTTTCAAATCTTGGTACATCTTGTTACTTCCGGGATGAATGGAAAACTTTGACAGGTGGGCTTCATCCAAGATCTTCTTCCGGAGTTTCATATTGCGCGGTACCACTATACGGTTGTTAAACCATATTGTACCGTTCTCATCCTTCCAGAAACATTTCACCTCTCCGTTGTCTAGTCTTCTCCGTATGTGAGACATACCTCTGTCTCTTCTTTGAGCCTCAACAATCTCTTCACGGATTGTTGGAATGAGCGCGAGATTATAAAGTGCGCCATACGGAATGACACGGAGGCTTGGTTCTTCATCTTCCAACTCAGCAGCCGCTAAGTTGTGAACGTGGGCCTTTCGACTCAGCGCGTCGGCAACCACGTTTGCTTTTCCCGGATGATAGTGGATCTCAATTTCATAATCTTTGATGAGCTCCAACCATCTCCGTTGTCTCATATTCAGCTCCTTCTGCGTGAATATATACTTCAGGCTTTTATGGTCGGTGTAGAGGTGAACAAGATTACCAAGTAGGTAATGCCTCCACATCTTTAATGCCAACACTACTGCAGAAAGCTCAAGATCGTGAGTTGGATAATGCTGCTCGTGGTTTCGCAGTTGACGAGACCCATAGGCGACTACACACCCTTCTTGCATCAGAATGCAGCCGAGACCGATGCCGGATGCATCACAGTATACATCGAATGGCTTCGTCGTGTTCGGCTGAGCATGAACTGGGGCCGTTGTGAGATGTTTCACCAGAGTTTTGAATGCGGCTTCACATGCTGCATTCCACATGTATTTAGTGCCCTTCTTCAGCAGCTCCATCATTGGTTTAGCAATCTTTGAGAAGCTCGGAATAAACCTCCGATAATACCCTGCTAAACCTAGGAAACTTCGGATCTCGTGGACTGATTTGGGAGATGCCCACTTCAGCACTTGTTCAATCTTGCTGGGGTCCACGGCAATACCTTCTGCTGAAATAATATGGCCTAGGAAAGGCACTTGATCGATCCAGAACTCGCACTTGCTGAACTTGGCATATAACTGGTGCTCCCGCAACCGTTGTAGCACAATACGCAGATGTTCAGCGTGCTCTTCTTTAGATTTTGAGTAAACCAATATGTCGTCGATGAATACCACGACGAACTTGTCTAACTCCGGCATGAACACAGAATTCATCAAATACATGAAGTGTGCCGGAGCGTTGGTTAATCCAAATGACATGACGAGGTACTCGTAGAGTCCGTATCTTGTCGAGAAAGCTGTCTTCGGTATGTCCTCCGGTCGGATCTTGATTTGATGATAGCCCGACCGAAGATCCATCTTCGAAAATACCTTTGCACCCACAAGTTGATCGAACAGGATGTCGATGCGAGGCAAAGGATACTTGTTCTTGATCGTGACAGCATTGAGAGGACGGTAATCAATACATAGCCGTAGTGTTTCGTCCTTCTTCTTAACGAACAGCGCTGAGCAACCCCAAGGTGAAGAACTTGGTCGTATGAAACCCTTGCTCATAAGTTCATTCAGTTGCTCTTTCAACTCCGCTAGCTCGTTAGGTGCCATCTTATAAGGCCTTCGTGAGATAGGCGTCGTTCCCGGCGCCAGTTCAATCTTAAACTCGACGTCCTGTTCGGGCGGCATGCCCGGTAAGTCATCGGGAAAAACGTCGGGATAATCACGTACCACCGGAATATCTTCAAGCTTCAGCGCTTCCGTGTGGTAGGCCTCTACCATATCTGGATCTTCGCTGTCTAAAAACAGCGTGTGCTGTCCGTGAATTGGCGAGTCAATCTGGACAGTCCGGTTACCGATATTGAGAGCGGCACTGTGACGATTTAACCAAGACATCCCCAATATAATGTCTATCTTCTGTCTATCCAACATAATCAGCGATGTTGGGTATATTTTTCCACCCAAACATAAAGCTGCTCGGGACACAATCTGATTGGCAGAGATATTTCCTCCCGGTGAACGTATAAGAAAACTCGTTGTGGGAGTATTGGTGGATAATTGGTGCTGAACCACGCATGTTTTGCTGATAAAATTGTGGGTTGCACCTGAATCAAAAAGTACCAACACGGGCACGTCCTTGAGAGTAAACATGCCCGCTAACACCGGTGCTCCCTCCGGGACATCCTCAATCGCAAGATGTTGCACACTCCCAGATTGCAACGCTGTTATGTTGACTTGAGCAGGTGGCGGCATACCACCTGATGATGATGGCTGTCTGGTGTTTACCAACTTCTCCCGGCATTCTTGCCTAAAATGCCCTGAACGGTGGCAATAAGAACACGGAGGTTTCCCCGGTCCTTCGTTGACTTGTGGTTGAGAAGTTGATGTACTTGGCGGCAGCAATGATGCCACAGGTGTCATTTGTTGCTGCGGCAGGGGTGTTGCTTCAAGACATGATTCTTGAGAAGGAAATCTGTACGGAGTTGATCTCACTGGCGCTTGCCATCTTTCATCGGATGGTGTGTGATACACCACACGGTATTTGCGAGGAACAACTGGTGTGTCTTCTTGCACATCCTCCCGGTCCCTCTTCTCTGCTTGACACTCAAGTGTCGCTTGTTCTTGCAGCAGAGCAGCACTGATCAATTCGGTGTAACTGCCTTGATTGAACAAAGCTAACTTCTCTTTTAGTATGGCACTCAAGCCATAGAAAAAGTAGTCACACATTGCAGCTTCGCTCGTCGCATAAGCAGGAGCATATTGTGCCAGAAGGTTGAATCGTCTGACATAATCGAGGACACTCATGTTCCCCTGCTTCAAGTTTCTGAATTCTTGCTGCTGGGCCTTGATAAAACCCATAGGAATGTGACGAGCCCGGAATGCTTCACGAAATTCCGTCCATTCCACTTGATGGCCTTCCGGAACGGTGGCGAGATACGCAAACCACCAATTTCCGGCGGCTCCATGGAGCTGTTGAGCTGCAAATGATGTCTTCTAATACTCGTCACACTCAAACACTCCAAACTTGGACTCCATAACTCGAAGCCACTGATCAGCTTCCACTGGTTCATGGGCTTCCGTGAAGATTGGCGGTTGTGTCGCCAAGAAATCCAAGTAGGCGTTCCGAGGTGGAACGTCCTGTTGTGCACGCTGGAGTAAGCCCTGTTGTACCAAGGCTTGGAGTAGTCTTGTGTTCTCTTGACTTGACTCGACCATCTGAGCCATGATATCTGCCCATACCGTTGATGGCGGTGCCCCTGGTGGAGTCGAGTCATCACCGTCTCGATGAGAACCTTCAGTCCTACTCGGAGAATGAGTACGTACCATACTGCAAAAGCATAATTTTGAGGGGAGTCACAACTTGATCTAGCAGTATGTGAAAGTATGTAAAACATGAACATGCTAAAACTTTATGTAAGCATAACAAAATTTCATGTTTACACATCTTTCTAAAGCCAACATATTCAGTCCTTCATTCTGTACAGAACAGACCCTTCTGTACTTAACTCAGAATTTGATCCATTTATTAGCATTTTCATAACTCAAGTTGAATACCAAAGTTAAAGTTAACTTCAGTATATTTTCAACGAGTACTCATATGCCCCTAGATCATTTCTGGAACAAAAGTTAGGATTGTTCAAAGTTGACAGAATTTCTGGCTAAAATTTGTCAGCACCTCCTTTGTATGTGGCTGTTTTCATCACAGTTTTACATAAAACTGGGGTACAATTCTGAACAAACTATGAGCTACAAAATCGTTGTAAGTTTCATAACCTTTCCAACGGTGTATCATATGACCCTTAGAAATTTTTCTACAGACTGTGACGGCTAATTTACAGCATCATCCACAGAAGTCTGCAGCTGCTCTGTTTTCCAAACAGTTTGCATTCATCTGGACGTTCAACCAAGTTGGTGTCCGATTTGGCTCTGGAGTTCTACAGAAAAGTTGTAGAGCACTTAATAACCTTTCCAGAACTGTATCAAACACCTCCATTGGGTCAAGCCAATCAGAATTACGCTCTGTTAAAGTTCGGCAAAACTTCTGCCAGAACAGAGCACTCTGTTTTTGAGATCAAAAGAAGCCTAGTAATTCTCTTCTTTGAAACTTAGTTCAAATGAAGAGTTCAGTAACTAATATGTGCTTTATCACATCCATTTTTAGTTTGAAAGTTAGCCATGAATGATTTCTTCATAGGTAAGAATACTATCCAGTGTAGTACGGTGACGATGCACCGTAAGACATATGACGGTACTACGTTGCCTCACCAAAGAAAAACCTAACCGGATTACACCGGCATACACGTATCATTAGGTGGCACTAAAACGATAACTCGCAAACGTGTTCTACACGTACTAAGGTTTTCGTGGTTAGTACCTACATAAAACACACTCAATCATCAGGTTCGGCTGCACACCGAACCCGGTATCCATAACAGTTTGTACACCCGGCCGTCATCACTCGCCCAGGTGTTCTCAAGCCAAACACGCCTTGAGCTACGTGTTCACGTTACTGACCACGTGACGGGGTCTCCCAAATTGCACCACGCACGCCTGGGACAGACGCTGCTCGAATACCCCAAACGACATGAAGAGTCGTAGAGGATACTAAAGCGAGTCGGGTTACCTGCCACCCGTGAGGCTCCACCCTTCAGCTTGTGCGCACTGGTGGACAGCGCATACGTACACCCCCCAAGACATAGACGTCCCGAGATGCACGATTTTCCGACATAACACATAAGTTAGGTAGCCACCTTCATAATATGCTAATAATAGTCCTTATGTGGGCCTAGTACCGTTATCTCACTGTATCCTAAGTTTTTGACATAATATGATGCTCAATCCGTGCTCTGTTCCCAACGCAGCTCTGATACCATGTGTAACAGCTCTGATGCCACGCTGAGGCGGCCCCACAGGACCTCGTCGGGTGGTGCCGTGTTATGCGGCACCCAACAGCACACGGGTCGATGAACATACATCATATTACATAAATAGTTTGCGGAAGCGTACAAGATTATTTTACAAATAAGTATATCAGAGTAAACTACAGCGGAAGACTATCACTCTCACGACTCATATCTAAACTAGCAACAAAGAAACGGTCCAGCCCGCGGACGTTTCTTACTAGCAACACGAAGACAATCTGCAGCGGCGAGGATGCTCTTAGAGTAAGCACTCGGAGGTTCCCGAGTCTCATCGGCACCCCTTCTCATAATCAGCGAGTCAATTACCTGCAAAACAACTCGGATAGCATCCGTGAGCATAATGCTCAGCAAGACTTAACCGTCACCCTAAACATGAAACTCTAAGTGAGGTTATGAACCTAACATAGGATGGCATAAGCATAAGTAAACTCGCCTAAAAGTGAATCCTTACTTTCAGTATAAATTGCAGTATTTTAAGTAACCCTGGGCACGCCACATCGGGAGTCCACAATCAAACAAGAAACGCTTTCCCCCGATGTAAATTGCTCATGGCATAAAAGAATCGAGTTTGCACTAGCCTATTCATCAAGCTCCACTACAAGGTAGAATAATACTTCACATCAAGATGATTAGTTCCTTTCTCATGCAAGTTCTTACTACGTCACGACTGTGAGAACAAGTATGCTCGGTCCATTCCGCGAGCGACGGTGATTCGAATCAATAACACCCGAACTACACGACACGTACGCCCGTACTCGACGTTGCCTACAACAACCATCACTGACGTCGTACGTGGCAGCCTTTCCCCCGTTTCACCCCCGCTGAATCGATCAAGTCGCCCCGTACAGTAGCTACTCTCATGGTGCACCTTCCGACGTGAGATGTCATGAGAATATTCCCCACATACTGCACACCGGCCGTCCGCCTGAGGCGACCCGAAAAGTCCCAACGACAGCTTCCCGAGGTACATCGGTTTACTGGGTCCCATATAGCCAGCATGAGTCCGGTACACAACTCAAACTTGTTCAACAGGGCCGCATACGGATCGGTCCTTGACTGACACGGACAGGTCTACAGCACCCGGGCCCCTATGTCCTGCTGCTCCTACATCCTTCCGGTCTCAACTTTAACTTGCTAAATTCAATTACGAACCAATCCCGTATGCCCCTGTTGTCCCTGAAACTTCGAGTAGCATCTCACCACTCGACTTCTACCGAACCGTACTTAAGCATGGCAGTTCTACACGGTGAAGGACACCTACCCAATACTCCATGGGTCATTTGGCTATGCAAGAGGAGTATCAAACACTAGACCTAATGCACAGTTCATATCATGACCGAAAGTGAATACAAAAGGAAAACTTAACAGCTGTTAAATGCAAACCGGAGCTTGCCTGTTTTGCAGGGTAGTCGTATATAAGCAGTTAGTATCCTTGCAGATCCACCCTTGACTCTCCGGAGCTTGATCCACTTCGATGAATCACTCCTTTGAGTCCCCTTCGTTGTGGTTCCTATTGAAATGCATATGCATATATTTTATAGACTGTAATGGAAAGAAGTTATGGAATTAATTTCTTAGGAACAGAGGTTGTGTGGAAAAGCCAAGCATGGCTTGGTTTGCCTCTGTTGTGCAAAGAACAGAATTAAACTAATTTGACCTTAAGGCCCTTAGCTATACACTAACCCTTTTCTCTAATGAACATAATAGATAAGCTGAAAAGATTTGAGTGCAACTGAAGAACAAAAACTCCAATGGCCTCAAAACTTTTACAGCAGGTTCTATACTACCTAAGGATTTAGCTTGCCGAATTGCAGCTAATGTGGAGTCATATTGCGTCCTCCATAATTCTCACAATATCTCTTATGTATTTTTCCCTTATACATAAGTATGGAGAATAAGAACAGGGAGTTCCAGGACTCATCATGGGCTGGTAATTTACATGTGCGTTCTTGATCACATGAGAGTCATTTGGTCCAAAATTCAGCCCTTTTACTTGGGTAGTTCTCCCAGAACAATTCTTTAAGCATTTGTACTCAATAGAATTAATTCTGTAGTAATGTGCATTTTCATGCCCAACTAAGGGAACTACAATTCCAAGTATGTCCCAGAGAGCTTGCCTAAACTTTCCTATGATTTTTGGAGCTATGGATTGCTCAGAACAGATTTTTGGAAGTGGGAAACATTTTCTGAAAATGTTTCTGGACTCTTATGAACACAGCAGATTGTTTTTAGCAAATTCCTACTCAAATGATCTTAAAATGAGCTGACAATTTGCTATACGGTCAACAATATGCTAAAGAATATTCTGGCAAAATTTGGGTATTTTTGGATAACCCAAACTCCCTCAAAAATTCTTTTTCAGAAAACCTTCAAAGAATTTTCCAGAATATAATATTGACTTTCATAGAAATCTGAGTTCATATTTGGATAGAACTCAGAGAGATGAATCCAACCCAATTGGAATCACTCAATTTGGAGTTTTCTACAGGGAGATATGAATTTCCAAAGATTGAGCTAAGTCTGGAATTATTTCCGTACAGCAAATTCCATTGGGCCCGCTTTTTAAACCCCAACCAATCAGATTGGGGCCACAGCGGTTCACAGGATTGTACCGCGTAGCCACAAAAGATCCTAGCCACAACAGATCCTCTTTTTAAACTCTACAGGCGATGACGGCTGGGACCCACCCGGTCTTCTTCTTCCTCCCGTTGTTTTCCCGCGCCCACGCTACCCCTCGCCGGCCCGACGCCGGAGCTCACCGGCTCGCCTTCTCCGGCCACCGCCCGAGCTGAGGTTTGCCGCCAGGGCGTTTATGATGTCGAGGAACATATCTGCGGGGTCATCTAGGGTTGCCGGTGACCGGAAACACCCCGGCGACGTGCGGCGGTCTTTGCTGCCTTTCGGCACCGTCGACCAGGGTTCCTAGTCCTCTAACCAAACGACAAACACGTGCTACAGCATCAGTGGTTGATCGCCAAGCTCGGCATGGCCCTCAAATGGCCCTGGAATAGCCGCAAACCGGACGTCACCGTGCGGCCGACCGGTTCCGCCGTGATCACGCTCGGTAGAGCTTAAAATTCGTGGTTCCCAGTTAATTTCATGCCTCGGATGCTAAAGAGGATATGACCGCCAGCTAGTCCAGCTTCTACGTGCAAAGTTTGACGCGCTAAGAACGAATAGGAGTGGAGAATTTCGGATTCCCGTACCGGATGTTCGGTTTGAAGCCGCCGGAGCAAAAACCTTGAATTCGCCGGCTACGCTCCACGATTTGCTCCAAGTTTTGGGTGAGAGCAGTAACACAGCAGAACGCTCCTGTGGCCGTGCTTGATCGGGCTTGGAAGCTTCTGTGGAGAGCTGTCCACATGAAGCCGACCGTCGGTTCTCTTGAGGTCGCCGCGAATTGGTTGATTGAGGGCTCGGGAACGCCGGGACTTGGTGGTTTCTGGGTCGGGGGAAGTGAGCAACGGTTGCGCCTCCGTGTTTAGCCCCTCGGAGGCAGTGGGCGCGATGGTCTCCGCCGGTTTCCCGATCGACCGAGAGCGAACGAGGGAAGAACGGCTGTGCGGCGTTCACGCGAGAGGAGGAGAGCAATCGGGTCTTTGCTCAGCCGGGGCACGATAACGTCGAAGGAAACCGCCTTCGGTGGTCACGCGTGGGGGGGGGGAGGCAGCAGGAGGTGTCAGGTCCAGTTCCCCGGGGGGCGCGGTGGAACTCCTCGGTGGCGCCCGAGCAGAACAGAAGCCAAATTCATTTGCTTCCTGGTTAAGTTTAAGCCTCCAGCTCACTGCCATGTGGGTCCCATCCCACATTCTAACCCCCAAATATCTTCTCAAGTGATCCTCTTAATTCCCACAATTCTGAGTTTTAAAATGTGGGTTTGAATTTGAATCCTTCCAATTCAGTTTGAATTGGTATAACCAATTTGAATTTGGCTAGAATTTACAAATGTTTCTCTTATCCTTCTTTTTGAGCCCACACTACAAAGGAAAAGGTGGTGATAACCTTTTCCCTAAAAACTCATCTATATGGCTGCATGTTAATTCAAAGTTTTTGGGTCACCATATGTGTGAACTTTGAATTTTCAAATCTGAATTTTAAACTCACATGCAAAGAGGTATTTAACTCCTTATTGGTCCAACACTTTTAATTAAATAGGTGAACCTCATGTTGGATGTTCATCCATGTATTATCTTGCATGAAGAAAAGTTTTAGCAAGTCCCATTTTTCATGTCTTTGCCACACATATGAACTCAAACTTTAGTTTTTATTCATACACATTTTTGGGACTTTTACAGCCTGCCGGCCAATAAACGCAGCAACAAGACATCCCATGCCGTCCCCGCCGTCATCATCCACTACGACTAGCATGCGGCATGGGCAGGGCTGCAAGACGAAGACTCAGAAGCCTTCGCCAGAGACAACTACCGGCATAACTGCAGATACGGTAGATCACAGTCAATCTCCTCGGGACCACCTGTCGGGTCTCGGGCCCCCCTTGTAAGCCACCCGAGTCTTGGACTATAAAAGACTCGGGTAGGCGACATTAGCAGGGGTTCGCACTCCCGCAACTCATACTCTAGCCATTCACACCCAAGCTGTAACCCACCCCCAAGCTCAGGACCCTGGTTCTGAGCAGCAAGCAATACAGCGAGCTTCATAGCTCGCCGTGGACATAGGGTTTTACGCTCCGGCGGCCTGAACCACGTAAAACTCGCCGTGTCAAGCTCTTACTAACTCGTCCATACGCTCAAGCTCTCCGCAAGGACTAGCCCCACCGAAAAAAGAACCTCCGCGGGCTTCCCAGTGCAGGCCCGGGGGAAGTGTCGACCGAACACTTCGACAGTTACCCTCCGTCGGGGACCACGGCTGAGTGGCAGCCGTACACGCCGCGCTGAGCTGAGACATGCAGCTAGTGTGGGTTGCCCTAGGGCTGGGCAACCAACTTTTGCTAGATAGGCGGGCGTGAGTTGTACAGAGTAGACTTCCGCTGTGTAAAATAAATACTAGTTTGTAACTGAAGTTTGTACCTGTTTGTACAGTTCAGTTTGTTTTTCCCATGTAATATATTGTGCCCTTATGACGTGTGCTGTCGGGTGTCGCATCGCGCGGCACCACCCTCTGCGATCCTGGATGAGCGGATCCCGGTCCGCCACATAAAGCAAAAACCATACCCGACTCATAAACATCCCTGGCGACAAGGGTGGCTTAACCAATACTAGTAAACTCCTATAAAAGGGTTTCCCATCATGTTTGACTCAGCACACACACCTTTTTGCAAAACAAAACAGTTTTACCCAAAACATAGGATCAATATGGTCAAGGAGCACTTGCCTTGTTCTTGCGGTTCCGGTGGTTCTTGGATCTCAAAACCTTGTTGCTGTAGTTCGTCGTAGACAGCTCCCTAAGCTTTTCCTGCTATGTAGGATCACGTGCATACAAGATTCACAGCAATCAATACCATGCACAAACCTTAAACTAGATGCGATGATGCATATGCATGCTATCCTATGATTAGTTTTATTAGATTGGTTTGCACGTATTCTTGCATGGCTTGCATGGACAGAGGTGTTCGGATCAAAGGTGGACATGGTGATGATCTTGTATTTAGATCAACCTGATCATCAAGTGATCTGTCCACGAGAAGGCTTCTGTTCGAAAGGAATCAAAGAACAGATGCAAAGGAAACACGACGATGTCGTAAGGTGGTTTTGGAGACCTACCTTACGTTCTTCTCGGTCTCAATGTCCTCCTCAGATCGTTGGTTTTCCTCCGGCGATCTTCCTTGCCGTGCTTCGGCGATGGTTTACTCGGTGGGTTGCGCTAGGGCTCTAAGTCGTCGGCTCAGGAGTTGGAAAAGAAGTTTGTGGTTTCGGCCAGAGGTTATGGGTTCTATTTATAATCGGGAAAAGAAGAGTCCTAATCTGATTGTATTCCGAATAAGAGTCTTATTCAGATCGTCGTTGGATCCTATCATCTTATCCTTAGTTGATTTGGTGCGGTAACGTTGTGCAATTCAGGTCCGTTTCCTTTACGTACCGGTATTCTTACGCGTAAAAACCGCTCCAGAACTCGTTACCTCCGCGGTGATGAGCTCCGGAAGCTCCACGTGTCCTCCGGGGCCTGGTATCTCCTTCTCCGCAGAGACGAGCTCCGGTTGTGCCGCGTGTCAAATGAGCGAGACCTCCCTTCTCCTTCGGGGGTGAGCTCCGCGTGTGCCACGTATCCTGGCGGTCGAGACCTCCTCTCTTACTCGGAGATGGTTCCGCGCACGCCACATGTTAGTGCCGGTCTTTCCTTCTTTCCTCAGAGATGTGCTCCAAGGTTAACACGTGTCCTGCAGCGACAGACCTCCCGGAGATAAGCTCCGGTGGTGACACGTGTTCGATAGAACCGGACTTCTAGGCCGTGAGCTCCGAGATCGACACGTACCCCGTGCGACTGGTCCTCTGATTTCCGTGGTGACTAGCTCCGAAGGTGACATGTGTCCTGCAGAAATGCCTTTGCTTCTTCCGCAGAGGCTAGCTCCGGGAACAACACGTGTCCCACAGGGTCGGACCTCTCCCCCTTCGTGGAGATGAGCCCTGAGCCTGCCACGTAGCCAGTTTTAGCGGCGGACCTCTCCCCACTTCGCAGGGGTGAGCTCCGAACACATCACGTGGCCAGTGGGCCACGGGAGTTGTCTTTGGCATTTTCTGTGAACTGGATTCAGCTCTTACTGGCTATCTATTTGATAATTTTTCTGTTCCCACTTCTTTTAAAATGTTTTCCCTTCATGAAATATGAATACATGCAGAAACCAGAGATGAGGGTGTCACAAATCTACCCCCCTTAAATGAATCTCGCCCTCGAGATTCGTTAGTAGAGAATAGATGGGGAAATTCTGCCTTGATATCCTCTTCATGCTCCCATGTGGCTTCAGCTTCGGTGTGATGGCCTCCATTATACCTTGCACCATCGAATCACCATGTTCCGGGTGACTCTTTCTTTTATGTCCAAGATTCGGACAGGGTGTTCCGCATAAGTCAGGTCCTCTTGAAGTTCAAGCTCTCCCATTGATATTTGCTCCTCTGGTACTCTCAAGTACTTCTTGAGCTGGGATACATGAAACACATCATGTACGTCGGAGAGGTGGGTTGGGAGCTCTAGTTGATAGGCTACTTCTCCTCGCTTGTCCAAAACCTTAAATGGTCCGATGTAGCGAGGTGCTAGCTTGCCTTTGACGTTGAAACGTAATTGGCCTCAGATAGGCGATACCTTAAGGTATACGAAGTCTCCTACTTCGAAGGTCAACTTCCTATGCCTATTGTCCGCGTAGCCTTTCTGTCGTGACTGAGCAACCTTCAAGTTCTCCCGTACCGTTTGGACTTGCTTTTCAGCTTCTTGTAGTACTTCGGGTCCAAACACCTTGTTCTCTCCGGTTTCGTTCTAGAACAGCGGCGTTCTACACCGTATACCATATAATGTTTCGAAAGGCGACATCTTCAAGCTTGCTTGATAGCTGTTGTTATAGGAGAATTCGGCATACGGTGAACTCCTATCCCAACTACGCCCACGTTTGAAGGCACAAGCTCTCAACATGTCTTCCAAAATTTGGTTTGTCCTTTCGGTTTGTCCATCAGTTTGTGGGTGATAGGCGGAGCTAAAATCCAGTCGTGTACCCATGGCTTTCTGCAGCTTCCTCCAGAATCTAGAGGTAAACTGAGAACCTCGATCTGAGACTATCCCCCTCGGGACTCCGTGACGGCACACGATCTGCTCCATGTACAACTCGGCTAATTGTGCCACATTGTAATTGGCCCTTACAGGGAGAAAATGGGCGGTTTTCGTCAATCGGTCCACGATAACCCAGATGGAGTTGTACCCCGACAGACACTACAGGAATCCGGACAATAGACGACGGCCGGAAACCGTATTCAATAAGAACACTGCCGTCGTCAATAAGTTATTGATGACGGTAAAACTTTATAGACAACGGTTTTTGGCTGTCGTCAATTATTAGTCGTCAATAAATTTATTGACGACGGTAACCATCGTTAGTAATCTTATTGACGACAACTAAATCTAGCTGTCGTCAATAAACTTATTGACGACAGCTAGGATATGAACCGTCGTTAGTAACGATGGCTTATTGAAGACGATTTCTGGTACCTGGCCGTTGTCAATAACAATGGCTTATTGACGACAGCTAAATAAGGCTGTAATCAATAAGCTTATTGACGACGGCCAGGATTTGAACCGTCGTCAGTAACCATGGCTTATTGACGACGGTTTCCACTTGGCCGTCGTCAATAATAATGGCTTATTGACGATGGTTTCTGGTACCTGGCCGTCGTCAATACTAATAGATTATTGACGACGGCCATGTACCAGAAACCGTCGTCAATAAGCTTTCCAAATTTTTTTAAAAAAAATAGAAAATCCTACCCTGGCTTCGAGGCCAGCCCTGGCTCGATGGCCAGATCACAGGCAATCAAAATATACATTACAGGCAGGCACAAAAACACTATACGCACGCCACACTACCCTACGCTACCCCGACCGCTGCCATCGGACTCCAGGAAGTCGCCGTGCGCTCGTCCAAACGCTGGTTGTTGAGGGGATGGAGTTTCCTAAGCTCGCGTCGCCGATCCCTATGATGTACATGGATAGTTAGACAAATTAGAAGTTCACAAATGTGTATATGATTAAATAAACTCAGTACAAGTTAGAATTGAGCAAGTTAGCTAGATTTGGCTATGTTTGAGTAAGTTTGCTCATATTTTACTATGTTTGAGAAGTATGGACGAGTAGTGTTTGTGTTTGAGCTAGTTCAAATAGTTTTGGCTATGTTTGAGTAAGTTTGGTCATATTTGACTATAGTTGAGTAAGTTGTACCATATTTTACTCAGTTTGAGGATGTTTAACTAGTTTTCTCTAAGTTTAAGTAAGTTTGATCAAATTCAACTAAATTTGAGCAAGTTTAACTAGTTGCAGCTATTATGAGAAATTTTGTACCTGTGCTCCTGACATCGGCCCCTGTGGTAGCTGTATCGGTGGCGGCGCCCACTGAGGAAAGACAACAGGCTGTCCTATGGCCATAGCCTGCAAATATGAAGTAAATTATTATACATGTCATTTATATAGTAGAAACGTTGAGTACAATGATCTGAACTTACCTGCATGGCAGCTTGCAGCTGTAGCATGTATGAGTGTTGATACTCGTCCCTAGCCCGGAGCTCGGCTGCCTGCCTCTCGTTCGCGAGCCTCATCGCTTGCTGCGTCCTCTGGAGCCCCTCCTGGACACTCTGGAGCTCTAGATCGCAGCTGCCACGCCTGCTGGATCCACCCTGCGATGAAGAGGCCCTCGAGTAAGACCGCGCCTCCCTCGAGTCTACTACTCCATCGAAGATGGCCAACCTACACAACGAAGTAAGAGTATTAAAGTTTCGTGTCTCAAAGTTCATGAAAGTAAATGAAAAACAACAGAACTCACCGGCCGTGAGGTTTACCGCCACCGCTTGCATAGGCGGCTTCAGGTATGATCGGCGAGTTCTGCCAATCGTAATCGTCACCTCGAAACCTCCGCACCTCCTCCCCATTCTTTTCCTGAAAATACAGAAAATTAAAGTCATCAGAAGTTTTAAAGAGAATACAATTAAGTCAACTAAAGAACTCACCAACATCTCCGTCGCTGTCTGAGAAGACAGCTGATCAGGCTGCGAGGGGTCACTTCCCATGTGACCCCTCCTCCACACCTGGATAGCGGTCGGCTCCTGACCGATCTCGCGCTCCTATCGATACGTGTTAGCACAATGATAGCGATAGAAATTAACTAGAATATAATTCGAGTATCACTTACCATCCGTTTAGCAAGGCGTACGTAGCCGTCCCCGCCAAGACGGTGTTTCCCGTCCGTCCCTCGACTCTGTCGGCGGGTCATCGACATGCCTTGGAAGCCCTGGCTCGCCCAACGAGCAGACAGGGAACTGTAGGCATCCGGACAGGACTCAAGCCAAGGTACGCTGACCTGCACAAATTTGTTGTTGGATGAAAACATTGATAAAAATTGGATAATGAAGCAAATTAAAATAAAGAATTTACCTCTGCGTACTGTGCCTCCGTCAAGTACTTGTCCGCCACATCCCTAAACTGCCCCGGCTCACCCTCGTCCGGATGCAACTTATAGTACGCCTTCGTAGCCTGAATGCGAGCTGTTGAAATCGACTGCTTCAGGAGCTTCCTAGCGTTGTTGTTGAAGACCAGGCAAGCGTGATCCAGCTGGGCCTCGTCCTCCAAACGGTAATATTTCTACAAGTAGAAATATACAAGTTAATGTATTTAACATATAATAGGTTTGCATTTAACGAATAGACGATTTACTTACCATGAATTCATGCCACACATGCTCCTGGTGGTTGCCGTAGGTAATGTCCTGGGCCGTAGCGTAATCGTCCCAAGACGTAGCAGCGCGTCCGTTCACTAGACCGGGGTAGTGACAACGGATGAGCTGGCCCAGGACAGCGTTGACCTGGCGGTGACGTACTTGACCTGTGAACGAGTCATCGGCCCAAGACCTAATACACGATTCTCAATTAGTACATATATAAGTGTTAAAATATCTAAATTGATTTGTTATAGATTTACTACGATCCTCACCCATGTTTGAATCTGCAGTTTAATGTCAAGGAAATTATAGTTACTTTATAATTTATTTATGTCACGGCCCTACATCTATTGGAAAGGATAGGTCCTAAACCCACCCAAGAGTGATCGAGCGGAGCGTGCTCATGACGAGACGCGTGGTATGGATCCGAACAAAATTTCGGCAGCATAACCCCGCTGTTCTCCACTGCACGCCCGAAAATGGTGCAGCAGAGAACAACAGGGTTATGCCGTCGAAATCTCGTCTAGATCTAAACCCACGTTTCATCACATGCCACGCCCCCTCGGTCACTCCCAGGCTGTCCAAAAAGGGACAATTCCAAACGTACACGCCTCACATGTGTAACACATGTGAGACGGGCCCATTCGAAACGGGTGACGCATGTTGTATAGGTTTACGTCAATCTTTCGTTTTTGAGTCATTTAAAAAAGAGAGAGGAAAGAACCAGAGAGAAGGAAAGAATGAGAGACAAAGAAGTGGGTCAGTCGTCCTATGTTATGCCCCGTTGGGGCCTGCCATTATCTTACGACGCCTAGGGTTAGCCGCCGTACGTTATGCCCCGTCGTAAGTGGGTCAATGATGAAACCGCACCGTCGGAGCCCGCCGTCCAAGCGCGGGAGCTTGCCGTCCTCCGTGCCTGTCTCGACTAATACATTACCAATAAATGGGCCGTGACAGACCCTAAATGGGTCGTGTCAGGCCGGACCGGGCCGAAACCCATTTATTTACATATAGTAACTAATCACACAATCAATCAAAGTATTATTTAAACAATAATCAATTACAATACTAATTAAACAATTAATCAACTAAGGTCGGGCGGCGCGGCAGGGCGGGGCTTGGGGTGGGGCCGGGCGGCACAGCAGGGCGGTGCTCGGGGTGGGGCGCGGCGAGCGGCGGCGGCCGAGGCGCGACCAGGGGCGGCCGGGCGGGGCTTGGGGCGGGACGGCAGCGGCTGTGGCAGGGCGGGGCGCGGGATGGCGGTGCGCAGTGGGGCAGGGCGCGGGACGGTGGTGCGCGGCGGCAGGGCGGGGCGTGGCGGCGTGAGGAATAAAAGATAGGCACTGCTACAGTACATAACGCCTAGGCAAGCCTAGGCTCTAGGCGGAGGGTCACCGCCCGCCTAGCGCCTAGCGCCTTTTGGAACAATGCCCAAGATTATCTAAAAATTTTTGTTTCGACTGATTTTTGTTTGGTTTCAAAATTTGGGCTGTGAGCGTTGTTCCCATGAAAAGGATAAAAGATAGGCAGCAATATTTTTTCGGTCACTTCTAACATTTTATGTTCATGTAGCTAATGGTACATTTGACGTACCAGTTAGTAGCTTAGAACAGTTCAGGAATTTCTTCGAACTGTTTATTACAGTCTCAATAAGAATCATGTTGATAATATAAGGTATAACCGCAAATAAGATTTGCATATTCGAAGGGGCGGTGAAAAGACGGCATGCGTCTCCACTACCCTTTGTCCAAATGCCTCCAAAGCAGCATCTCTTTGCCTAGATTCTAAATTCTATAACTTGGCAGAATATTTTTTGTGCATGTCTAGCAAGCTATCGACACCGATCTATTATTCATCCTGCCTAATTTCCAGCTAGCCCTATACTAAGAATAGATTATGAACCGAGACAAGAAGATGTACTGAGAGTATAGCCTCTAGCGGCAGGCCAGGAAAGAAAAGCACAAGGATAAGGAACAAAAGCGACAAAAAAGGTGCTTTCCAATTTCCAAACAGTGCATTGCACTCCGCCACACATGAGTATTCTGACGGCCACTGAACCAGGAAAGTAACTGCATATGCGGTGCTTAATTTGTTGGTAGTTAGGACGAGCGGATTCCATATGCCATCCTTTGTGGAAATTTACAGATTACCCGCTGTGCGCGATCATTTTTAGAAAAAAAAGGAATATTGTATTAATAGTCGAGCCGCAAAATTAGTGTAGCTCAGCTGCTTTGGTTCATTATGGTAGAACATATATACTCACCTGGGTTCAAAACTTCAAATACTAAATTAGGACGTACGTACGGGTGCTCTATTTATGATTATTTATTCTTCTAGTGAGAAATGACATACCCTATCGATCGCTCATTATTGGGATAGAGTGCACATGCATAATGTTTATAGACGTGAGGAGTACTCATGCATGCATATATGTGGGTATATGCTATTGTACTTTGTTTTACAAAAATAAATATTCTAGCCTACCTACTGCGCATTCTATAGACATATTTTTATGTACAAAATAATAAGAGTGGTATGGCTCCATGTGTTATTAAAAAGGAACAAAAAATCTTGAAGCACTATTAATTATACTCACCTTCATTACCAAATATTTGAATTAATGTCAAATATTTGGAAATGGGGGGAGTATAAATGTATGATATATGATGAGGGAGTAACCTATATATCATCTGTTGCATCTGTTAAACCATTATGTTGCATCTTGATACCGATTATTAGCTGAAGCATTGTTTTTTTTTAAATATGTCATCTTAGTAAGCATCTCTGCTCAACAAATAACTAAACCGAGCACATAATAAGCACTACGGATTTTCTTTGGTTCATTTGGGGAATCTTCCCCGATGTAAGAACGTGCAGTGCAACATCTTATATGTTCAGAACCATATACGAATATTGGTGTAAGAAAAATGTGTCCATAATTTTCATTGAAGGAGTGCTTCTATATTATTCTAATTTCTTTCATCGTTATATCTTAAAAGTATAAGAAAAGGAGTAGCATCTCAAAGTCTATAAAAGGTTAAAAACATGAAGTACAAAAAGGAAGGAGTAGTCCTACATTCAATGCAACAAACTTTGGTTTTCACTGATTTTCGGAGAAAAAATAATTCATCCATTCAAATGAGCTATAGGTCTTAGCGTGTTATGTACAACAGGGAGTAAAAACTCTTCCATATTATTATTTTCTATTATTTTTAAAAATATATTTGAACGTATTCAAAAGGTACAGAGGCACAGGCAACTTGGAAGCAGTAGGATGAAAATTGTTTATACCCGTTTTCATTGCAGTATTAATTGATTTCACGCAACAAACTGAGAATGACAGACACGTGCAACTTAGATACAGTTGTCGAAGTGTTCGGTCGACACTTCCCCCGGGCCTGCACTGGGCAGCCCGCGGAGGTTCTTTTTCGGTGGGGCTAGTCCCTTGCGGAGAGCGTGCGCGTGTGGACGAGTTAGTAAGAGCTTGACACGGTGAGTTTTACGTGGTTCAGGCCGCCGGAGCGTAAAACCCTACGTCCATGGCGAGCTATGGAGCTCGCTGTATTGCTTGCCGCTCAGAACCGGAGTCCTGAGCTTGGGGGTGAGTTACCGCTTGGGCGTGAATGGCTAGCGTATGAGTTGCAGAGGAGCAAACCCTTGCTATCGTCGCCTACCCGAGTCTTTTATAATCCAAGACTCGAGTGGCTTACAAGGGGGGCCCGACACCCGACAGGTGGTCCCGGGGAGATTGACTGTGATCTACCGTATCTGCAGTTATGCCGGTAGTTGTCTCTGGCGAAGGCTTCTGAGTCTTCATCTTGCAGCCCTGCCCATGCCGCATGCTAGTCGTAGTGGATGATGACGGTGGGGGCGGCATGGGATGTCTTGTCGCTGCGTTTATTGGCTGGCAGGCCCTGACACTGCACGCCAGTCTGTGATGCGACTGGGCGCAATGGCACCTGACAGTGGCGTGCTCCGCGTCTCCACGTCTTGGGAAGACGCTGGCCTTGAATACCTTGTACGGGCAAGGTATGGGGCGTCTTTACGCCCGCTTCCTATCGCTCGGGGGCAGGCAGCGCCGTTCTGCTGACCACGTGGCGGGCCTGGAGCCCTCCTCATAGGAGAGGGGGGGTCCGGCCCCGCAAGACACGTGGAGCCTTCGGACCTCTCCTCGCGGAGGGGGAGGTTCGGCTTCTGTCGGCCACGTGGCAGGCCCGGAGCTCCTCTCTGAGGAGAGGGAGGTCCGGCCCTGCCGGATACGTGGCACCTTCGGACCTCTCTCCCGCGGAGGGGGAGGTCCGGCTTCTGTATGCCACATGGCGGGCCTGGAGCTCTCCTCTGAGGAGAGGGAGGTCCGGCCCCGCCGGATGCGTGGCACCTTCGGAGCTCTCCCTGCGGAGAAGGGCGAGTTCCTTAGACGTTTTCCCCTGTGCGCGGGGGTACCCCATATCGCGGGTACCAACAGTGGACCCCGGGCTCAACACGGGGGAGGTAATCGAACCCGAGTTGAGGCCTTCTCCTACCCGTGCACTTTCTTGTCTTGAGTACTCCCTGTGCTGGCAGGGTCTTGACGGCTTCGGAGTTCAGCCTCTTAGGAGAGGGTGAAGCCTGGCATCGGAGCTCGGCCCGGCTGCTGGGGCGGAGGTCCGGAAGTCATCAGAACTCAGGCCAGCGAAGGGCGAGAGGTCCGGCATCAGCGCTCGCCTCTGAAAGGAGGGCGAGGGCTGGCCTCAAAGCTTGGCCTGGCTGTGGAGGCGGAGTCCAGAAGTCATCGGAGCTCAGGCCAGCGAAGGGCGTGAGGTCCGGCGTCAGCGCTCGCCTCGGAAAGGAGGGCGAGGGCTGGCCTCGGAGCTCGGCCCAGCTATGGGGACGGAGTCCGGAAGTCATCGGAGCTCAGGCCAACGAAGGGCATGAGGTCCGGCATCAGCACTCGCCTCTGAATGGAGGGCGAGGGCTGGCCTAGGAGCTCGGCCCAGCTATGGGGGGCGGAGTCCGGAAGTCATCGGAGCTCAGGCCAGCGAAGGGCGTGAGGTCCGGCATCAGCGCTCGCCTCTGAAAGGAGGGCGAGGGCTGGCCTCGGAGCACGACCTGGCTGTGGAGGTGGAGTCCAGAACTGTTCAGTGGTCCCCCCTTTCCTGTCCCTTAGTCTCATTTGGCTTACTGTCCCTGGCCGAAATGCAGGGCTTGGGTAATCTAGTGCACTTGGTCCCGGAGGTCTGGCCCCAGCCCCAGTCAGGGTGTAACCGTCCGGCCCCCTGGTACTTAGACCGTAGCGCCGGGAGGCAGAGTGCGCATGCTTTGGGTGCAAGACCGGGCAAAGCAAGGCTCCTAACCCCCCGGTCTAGCGTAGGTCTTTTCTCGGAAAAGACCAACTGGCGGTACAGTACCCTTATAGGAGGAGATCCAAAAGGCCACCAGGCCTCTGGCAGGTACCCCAAGCACTACTGCCTTCGGCAGGACGGCAAATATCGACTATGCATGATAGTCGGAAAGAGGAGCCGAGTATACAATGGACGCACACTGTCTAGAGCGTGGGGAGGTGTTCATATAAATTAATGCGTAATTTAAATAAACACCTAAGTAAGCATGGTGAACATACTGGGTAGCGTCGGAGCGCCTGTCTTCACGCACAGCCGGTCATGCGTGGCTTCGTCGTACGCCGGACACGGGGGGACCCCCATGGCTATATCAGGGGGAAGCATGGCTTCGGCCCCGCATACCATGTGGAAGGGTAGTTCCCGTGACCCGGCCCTGGGAAGTCCGGCTGGCCCTCGACATGGAGGAGCCGGTATCCCCCGACGGCTCTGGGTGCGCGTCTGCACCGGTTGTGTGGGTCTGCTTGGAGTGGACCTGGCACGCATTGCATCCCTAACCGGTTTAACGGCGTCCAGGTGGCTCTCGGTCAGTAGGAGCCATGCCGGGTGGCTAAACCGACCAACGTGCGGGACGATGAGCATTCCAAGCACTCGCCTCCTTGGACTACTGCGAGCTAATCGCAGCCTTCCTCCTGGGTTATGCACCACAATAGGATGTCGTGGCGCCACGCCAGTAAAGATACCAGCACGTAGCACTTAGCCATCCGCACCACCCGTTCAGCGGATGCACGTTCATCAGGAAGGATGTCCTTCAAGGAGTCCCGGACCTCTGTGGTCCATGCATCTGGACTACTTGAGCTTCTGGATCTTGAGCGCTGGGTTGCACGGAGTCCCCAGTGACTCTTACGATCCTTTGGCGGCATACAGGGCCGCCGGGACTGCCTAGCTTCGAGGCACTGGTTCAGCCCCCTTCGCCCGGCCCGGCGGGCCGGGCTGTGGACCACAGCAACGTCCTCTCGAAGACTCCTTCGTGCGCAGGGGCTCTGATGGAGGCTTTCGTTGAGAGGTCGTCAGCTGCGGCCGTGCCAGCGCGTGGTACATGGCGCAGGTCCAAGGCGAGGAAGTCTTTCTCCAACATCCGCACATGGACCAGATAAGCAGCTAGCTGTGGGTCATTGCAGGGGCATTCACCCTTAACTTGCTTGATAACTAGCTGGGAGTCGCCCTGCGCCAACAACTGGCGAGCGCCCAGAGACAGGACTGTCTTTTAGGCCAAATATGAGTGCTTCATACTCTGCCAAGTTGTTGGTTGCCTTGGAATTGATACACACCATGTACCCAGACTGCTCCCCCGATGGCATGAGGAGCAGTACGCCAGCACCGGCCCCCTGCTTTCGCGAGGGGCCGTCGAAGAAGAGCGTCCAGTGAGGCCCGGTGAAAACCGGAGCTCGGTACTTTGGTTCACCGTCTCCGCGGCCCCCTGGGTCAGCCTTCGTTGGCGTCCACTCAGCCACGAAGTCAGCCAGTGCTTGGCTCTTGGCTGTCTGACGTGGTCGGGAGCTCAGCTTGAACTCCGCCGTCTTCGGGCTGTCTTCCGGCTTCGGAAGCTGGCAGTGAGTGCCAACTCCGCCCTCCGTCTGCTCTGGCGCACTTGTCCGCCAGGCTGAAGATCTCGGAGGCATCGCAGACCTCTCTGGTTGCAAGCCTCTCAAGCATCTTCTCGTCCCGAACACTGTCGAAGTGCCGCCACCACAGAAGCACTTTGAATGTGCAGAATGGTGTTGTGTACCTGGGAGAACCGCTGGATGAAGGAGCGCAGTGACTCCCCAGGTTGTTGCTTGATGGCGTGGAGGTCAGGCTCCGTGCTGGGACGGGTGTAGGAGCTGCCGAAGTTGGTGATGAACTGCCGGCAGAGCTCTCCCCAGGAAGTTATGGAACCCTGAGGGAGGTTCATTAGCCAAGACCGGGGTGGGCCGGTCAAGGCGACGGGGAAGTAGTTTGGCCATGACGGCCTCATCCCCTCCTGCGGCAAGCACGGCGGTGGAGTAGATCTGGAGGAACCCCGCCGGGTTGACGCTGCCGTCGTACTTCTCGGGCAGGTGCGGGCGAAACTTGCGCGGCCACCTCGCAAAGCGGAGGTGGGGCTCCAGGGCCGTACATCCTGCCCCTGTTGCTGCAGGCGTTGGTGCCACGAACGCTTGGTTTGACGCTGGCACAGTGTACCCCGGTATGGGCAAGGCTGCGCCATAGACTGGGGGCGCCGTTTGCAGGACATATGGCTGTGGCATATGCTGCGTGGCGTATGTCTGGGGCAGAGTTCGCGTGGCGAAAGTCTGCGCCTCAGACAGGGTTGAGGCAGTCGTCATGCTGACGCCAGCCTCTTGGCTGTGACGCCTTTCTCGTCGCCGCTCGAGGAACACTCGGGCGTCTTGGCCCAGGTGGCATCGTTCCAGCTCAGTCCTCAGGTCCGTCGACGGAAGCCTGGTGGAGCTGGAATCCGCCGTCTGTCCGTCAACCGTCGGCGTGCGTGTCAGTGACACAGCCGGTTGGCCAGAGCGTCGTCCCCGCCGAAGTCAAGGGTTTGCGGCGGCGACGACAAGACGGTCTACCTCGCGAATCCACTGCTGGGTCGCTGCCTGAGGCGCGTCCCCAGCAGGCGGATTGTGCAGTAGCACTCTTGCTGCGGCTAGCGCACCCCCGCCGGGTACGCCCAGCGCTACTGAAGACCTGACGCTGGTTGGAGCCTGCATTGCCGAGGTCGGCGCTGCCAGAGCTGGCTGCTGGCTCCCAGTGCAGGTATTGGTTCCATGAACGCTTGGTTCGCCGCTGGCACAGTGTACCCTGGTATGGGCAAGGCTGCTCCCTAGACCGGGGACGCCGTTTGCGGGGCATATGATTGTCGCATATGCTGCACGGCGTATGCCTGGGGCAGAGCTCGCATGGCGAAGATCTGCCCTTCAGGCTGGGTCGAGGCCGGCGTCATGCTGACGCCAGCCTCTTGGTTGCGACGCCTTTCTCGACGTCGCTTGAATAACACTCGGGCATCATGGCCCAAGTGGCATCGCTCCGGCTCTGCCCTCAGGTCCGTCGATGGAAGCCTGGTGGAGCTGGAGTCCGCCGTCTGCTCGCCAACCATTGGCGTGTGCATCAGCGACACAGCCGGTTGGCCGGAGCGTCGTCCCCGCCGAAGTCGAGGGTTTGCGGCAGCGACAACGAGACGGTCTACCTCGCGGATCCACTGCTGGGTCGCTGCCTGAGGCGCGTCCCCAGCAGGTGGATTGCACAGTAGAGCTCTTGCTTCAGCTAGCGCACCCCCACCGGGTACGCTCAGCGCTACTGAAGACCTGATGCTGGTTGGAGCCTGCATTGCCGGGGTCGGTGCTGCCAGAGCCGGTTGCTGGCTCCCAGCTTGTAACCACACACTCTGTCCTGAGTGTGTTGACATGTACTCCCCCCAGTCGCGGTTTGCCGCGGACGCGGGGAGGAGAGTTTGCCGCTGAAGGAAGCTTCGTCATCTTCATCGGCGGAAACTCGTCGCGCAAGGGGAAAAGTCCCCCTACCTGGCGTGCCAAATGTCGAAGTGTTCAGTCGACACTTCCCCCGGGCCTGCACTGGGCAGCCTGCGGAGGTTCTTTTTTCGGTGGGGCTAGTCCCTTGTGGAGAGCTTGCGCGTGTGGACGAGTTAGTAAGAGCTTGACACGGTGAGTTTTACGTGGTTCAGGCCGCCGGAGCATAAAACCCTACGTCCACGGCGAGCTATGGAGCTCGCTGTATTGCTTGCCGCTCAGAACCGGAGTCCTGAGCTTGGGGGTGAGTTACCGCTTGGGCGTGAATGGCTAGCGTATGAGTTGCAGAGGAGCGAACCCTTGCTATCGTCGCCTACCCAAGTCTTTTATAATCCAAGACTCGGGTGGCTTACAAGGGGGGCCCGGGACCCGACAGGTGGTCCCGGGGAGATTGACTGTGATCTACCGTATCTGCAGTTATGCCGGTAGTTATCTCTGGCGAAGGCTTCTGAGTCTTTGTCTTGCAGCCCTGCCCATGCCGCATCCTAGTCGTAGTGGATGATGACGGCGGGGGCGGCATGGGATGTCTTGTCGTTGCGTTTATTGGCTGGCAGGCTCTGACACTGCGCGCCAGTCTGTGATGCGACTGGGCGCAACGGCACCTGACAGTGGCGTGCTCCGCGTATCTGCGTCTTGGGAAGACGCGGGCCTTGAATACCTGTACGGGCAAGGTATGGGGCGTCTTTACGCCCGCTGCCTATCGCTCGGGGGCAGGCAGCGCTGTTCTGCTGACCACGTGGCGGGCCCGGAGCCCTCCTCAGAGGAGAGGGGGGGTCCGGCCCCGCGGGACATGTGGAGCCTTTGGACCTCTCCTCGCGGAGGGGGAGGTTCGGCTTCTGTCGGCCACGTGGCGGGCCCGGAGCTCCTCTCTGAGGAGAGGGAGGTCCGACCCTGCCGGATACGTGGCACCTTCGGACCTCTCTCCCGCGGAGGGGGAGGTCCGGCTTCTGTATGCCACGTGGCAGGCCCGGAGCTCTCCTCTGAGGAGAGGGAGGTCCGGCCCCGCCGGACGCGTGGCGCCTTCGGAGCTCTCCCTGCAGAGAAGGGCGAGTTCCTTAGGCGTTTTCCCCTGTGCGCGGGGGTACCCCATATCGCGGGTACCGACAACAGTATAGAATCAATATTGTTGTTTCAACACTCATGGTCATTGAAGTATTAATTGATTTCTCACAACTAGTTGGGAATGACTGGAGGGGGAGGGGACGGGCCGGAGGGGGAGTGGCCAGGCCGGAGGGGGACGGGGGAGGGGCCGGAGAGGCCGGCCGGCCGGTGGCCGGCGGTGCAGCCAGGGGGCGAGGAAAGCGGGGGGTGAGGAAAGAGGCCGGAGGGGGAGGGGGACTTACCTCGGGCCGGATATGGGCGGCCGCGGCGGCGGGGACGGCTCCCGGCTCGCGTACGGGTTATATATCCCGTTATTGATGACGGTGCTAGGAAACCGTTGTCTATAAGGACCTTGTTGACGACGGTCCTAGGTCACCGTCGTCAATAACTCCTCGGGTGGGCCCAGATTAAGTTAAAGACGACGGCCCCGTCGTCTATAATTTATTGATGACGGTGCTCGTCTAGCCGTCGTCAAAAACTATGTTATTTACGACAGCTAGACAAAGCCGACGTCAATAATATTAAAGACGACGGCCCCGTCGTCAATAAATTTGGCCATCGTCAATGATCGGTTTTCCTGTAGTGTGAGTACGTGGCAGCCCGACGATGAAATCCATACTGATGTCTTCCCCCTTCCACTCTGATACCTTCAAAGGTTGCAACAATCCAGCGGGTCTTTGATGTTCGGCCTTCACCCATTGGCATGTGTCGCATAGGGCAACATATTCAGCTATATCCCTTTTCATACCATCCCACCAATAACAAGTTTTCAAGTCCTTGTACATTTTGGTACTTCCGGGGTGTATAGAATAGGGTGAATCATGTGCCTCCCTCAATATCATGTCGCGGAGGTGTTTTATGTTAGGCACACAAATCCTTTTTCCTAGCCAAAGCGTACCCTTCTCATCCTCCTTGAAATCCTTCTCTATTCCTTGTCGGATTCTTTCCTTGATCTGCTTGATCCCCTCATCCATTGCTTGGCCCTCTCTTATCTCTTGCTCCAATGAAGAGTGGATCTCCATTATTTCCATGTTGTTTAAGAATCTGAGGTGTAACCGTTTGAACTCCTTATGTAGTTCGGGTGGTAGCTCCCGAACCGTGAGTTGGTGACATGCTCCCTTTCGGCTCAATGCATCAGCTACTACATTGGCCTTCCCGGGGTGGTAGTTGATTCCAACATCGTAATCCTTGATAAGTTCCAACCATAGACGTTGCCTCAAATTCAAATCTGTTTGTGTAAATATATACTTGAGGCTTTTATGATCCGTATAGATCTCACATCGATGACCAAGGATATAATGTCTCCAAATCTTCAACGCATGCACTACTGCTGCTAGCTCCAAGTTATGTGTAGGATAATTAAGCTCGTGCTTCTTTAATTGCCGTGAGGCATAGGCTACCACTTGTCCTTCTTGCATGAGCATACATCAGAGCCCCTGTCTGGATGCGTCACAATATATATCAAAGCTCTTGCTTACGTCTGGCAATACCAGAACTGGTTCTGTGGTTAGCCTTTTCTTGAGTTCCTCAAAACTTCCTTGGCAGTCTGGTGTCCATTGGAAGACTTTTCCCTTCATTAGCAACTCCGTCATAGGCTTTGCTATCTTAGATAAGTCTTTAATGAAGCGTCGATAGTATCCAGCCATCCCAAGAAAACTCCGAATATCCCTCACGCTCTGCGGTTGGTGCCACTTCAGAACATCTCTCACTTTTCCGGGATCAACCGATACCCCTTCCTTGGAGATAATGTGGCCTAGGAAAGATATTTCCTTTAGCAGAAATTGACACTTGTTGAGCTTGGCATACAATTGATGCTCACGCAATTTCTGCAAGGTCAATTTCAAATGTTCTTCATGCTCCTCCTCACTCTTTGAATACACCATAATGTCGTCGATGAAAACCACGACGAACTTGTCCAAGTACTCCATGAAAACCTTGTTCATAAGGTACAAGAAGTATGCGAGTGCATTTGTCAACCCAAAAGACATGACGGTATATTCATCCGAACCATACCATGTTCGAAAGGTTGTCTTTGGTATATCGGAGGGATTGATCTTCAGCTGGAAGTATCCCGACCGAAGATCAATTTTGGAGAACACTCAGGCTCCTTTCATTTGGTCGAACAGGTCCTCTATATGGGGCAGAGGGTATTTGTTCTTGATTGTTACCTCGTTGAGAGACCTATAGTCCACGCACAACCTTTGGGTTCCATCCTTCTTATCTACAAAGAGCACCGGAGCTCCCCATGGTGACGAGCTTGGACGGATAAAACCCTTCTCCAACTGTTCTTGAATTTGCTTCTTGAGTTCTAGTAGCTCACTGACGGGCATCCTATAGGGCCTCTTGGCTATGGGTGCAGTTCCGGGTACCAAATCTATGGCAAACTCAATGTCCCGGTCAGGTGGCATACCTGGAAGCTCTTCCGGGAACACGTCCAAAAATTTCTGAACCACTGGAATGCTGTCTAATGTTGTTCCTTCGACGTGGTTCAAAATTGCCTGTTCGGTTGTTTGCTGGGCTGACTCAAACTCGACACGAATACCGTGCTCATTTGTCAACTGCATGCTCCTTTCAGCACATTGGATTACTCCATTGTGCTTGCTTAACCAATCCATTCCGAGTATGGTGTCAATCCCTTGGGAGTCCAAGACAATAAGGTTGGCAAGGAAGTCTACCCCCCTTATTTTAAGGCTTACTTTCGGACATACTATATTAGTCCTCATTTCTCCTCCAGGAGCATTAACTAACATAGCACATTCTAAGTGGGATATGGGTAGATGATATTGGGCAACATATTTGGATGATATGAAGGAATGTGATGCTCCAGAATCAAATAAGATGGTGACAGGGTTGGAGTTGGCAAGGAACATACCAATTACGACGTCCTCAGCCTGTTGTGCTTCCTCAGCAGAGACATGATTCACGTGGCCACGAGCATAGTTCTGCTGTCCACGGTGTCCTTGATTGTCCCCTCTGTTTAGTCATGGGTTCTGCTTGGGCACGTTACCTTGCTGTCCAGGGCCTCTCCTTGGGCACTGGTTCACGAAGTGTCCTACTTCCCCTCATGCAAAGCATGCCCTGTTGCCTACGGCAGCAGGTACGTTGGGGCGGGGGTTTTGAACAGGAGCGCCATTGTTAGGTCGGGGCGCAAGAGGCATGGGCACACGAGGTGCTGGTGCAACGGGTCGTTGCTGTGGTGGGTGACCAGGGTAGTATGCAGGAGTGGTCGATCCATACTACGGTGCAGGGGGCATGTACCGAGGTCGTACGTTGCTCCATTGAGGCTGGTATGGCATCTTCCTCTTGCACTCTCGCTCGATCTCTTGGATCTTGTTTTCAACAACTATGGCCTTGTCAACCAGCCTCTGGAAGCTTACGTAGTCATTGTTGAGAAGCTGAACCTGGATCTCATTGTTCAACCCTCTCATGAACAGGTACTGCTTCCTCTGGTCTGAGTTGACATCTTCGGGGGCATACCGGGACAGTTATATGAACTTGTTGAGATACTCGTTCACACTTTTCTGTCCTTGGTGGAGACCTTCGAACTCCTGCCTCTTAAGCATCATTACACCAGCAGGGATGTAATGAGAGCGGAAACTTTCCTTGAACTCAGTCCAAGTGATTGTCTCCGGGTCGGCATGAGCATTGCTCAGGGTATCCCACCAGTCAGCATCGGCTCCCGTAAGTTGGTGCGACGCGAAGAGAACCTTCTCTCAGTCATTGCACTGTACCATGGCAAGCTTCTTCTCCATGGATTTCAACCAGTCATCGGCCTCCATGGGATCACTAGCTTGAGCAAAGGTGGGTGGTCGAGTCCTCATGAACTCTCCCAGTCTGTTGTGAGCCAGCGGTGGTGGTGGCGGTGGTGCCGGAACAGGGTTGTGGTTGGCCTGCAACTGACCCATAGTTTAGATCATGGTTTGCATAAGCTGGTTTTGCATGGCCAGCAACCGTTCCAGGTGATTTTCACCAGCTCCGGGGTTAGCAGGAACTTCATCATGGTCATCCTCTTGGATGTTCCTTCGGCCGGCATTTCCCCTCACCATCTGTGAGAGAGGACGAAATAGAATAGAAGTTTAGAAGGTTAGGTATGTCCCTCTAACTATATGCATCAAGGTGAGTTGGACTATATATATTAGCCCATATGATGATGTGAGCAAGTGCCGAAACATTTCACACCTCTTTCTTCCTACGTGTGGATATGGACAACGTATGGGGACGTCCCACAACTCACACTAAGCACTCAATCACCAACAATCATTGCAAGGGATCATACAACTCCTATTCAAGGCGGGTTTCCTATGCCAAGGTAGTTTTAAAGCCAATCTAAGCGTCCTAGGGTGCTTCCTTTGGTCAGCGTGGCTTAACTACCAATCTGTGTCAAATTCCTATTTAGGTGTGTAACCTACTGTTAACCCATGGCTCTAATATCAATCTGAGGTTTCTATCTAGGCGTGTAACCTACTGTCAACCCATGGCTCTGATACCAATCTGTGATGCCCTCAATTCTGTTGAAAACCACAGAACTGAGAACTAATGCATATGTGTGCCCAGGATGTTCATCACACATACACATATGATCTACAAACTGAATTCAGAATATATATTACCACGAATAACAGAGTTTATTACATTGTCTCATGAGTCTTGGACACATGCTCACAGCGGAAGTCTTATTTCTATGCAGCGGAAGTCTTTATTCTAATACGGAAGCAATCTAAATAATGCTTCGACGATGGTTTACTCGGCGGGTTGGGCTAGGGCTCTAAGTCGTCGGCTCAGGAGTTGGAAAAGAAGTTTGTGGTTTCGGCCAGAGGTTCTGGATTCTATTTATAATCGGGAAAAGAAGAGTCCTAATCTGATTGTGTTCCAAATAAGAGTCTTATTCAGATCGTCGTTGGATCCTATCATCTTATCCTTAGTTGATTTGGTGCGGTAACGTTGTGGAATTCAGGTCGGTTTCCTTTACGTACTGGTATTCTTACGCGTAAAAACCGCTCCAGAACTCGTTACCTCCGCAGTGATGAGCTCCGGAAGCTCCACGTGTCCTCCAGGGCCTGGTATCTCCTTCTCCGCAGAGACGAGCTCCGGTTGTGCCGCGTGTCAAACGAGCGAGACCTCCCTTCTCCTTCAGGGGTGAGCTCCGCGTGTGCCACGTATCCTGGCGGTCGAGACATCCTCTCTTACTCGGAGATAGTTCCGCGCACGCCACATGTTAGTGCCTGTCTTTCCTTCTTTCCTCAGAGACGTGCTCCGAGGTTAAGACGTGTCCTGCAGCGACAGACCTCCCGGAGATAAGCTCCGGTGGCGACACGTGTTCGATAGAACCGAACTTCTCGGCGGTGAGCTCCGAGATCGACACGTACCCCGTGCGACTGGTCCTCTGATTTCCGTGGTGACTATCTCCGAAGGTGACATGTGTCCTGCGGAAATGCCTTTGCTTCTTCCACAGAGGCTAGCTCCGGGAACAACACGTCTCCCACAGGGTCGGACCTCTCCCCCTTTGTGCAGATGAAGCCCTGAGCCTGCCACGTAGCCAGTTTTAGCGGCGGACCTCTCCCCACTTCGCAGGGGTGAGCTCCGAACACATCACGTGGCCAGTGGGCCGCGGGAGTTGTCTTTGGCGTTTGCTGTGAACTGGATTCAGCTCTTACTGGCTACCTATTTGATAATTTTTCTGTTCCCACTTCTTTTAAAATGTTTTCTCTTCATGAAATATGAATACATGCAGAAACCAGAGATGAGGGTGTCACAGGAGGCAGGTTGGAAGCCATGACCAACAGAAGCTCAAGAACTTGGAAGACAAGGGTGCAAGAACTCAGAGAACAAGGAAGGTTCAAGCTCGGGGAAGTGCAAAGGGAAGCCTACAATGCAGAAAAGATCCCCTTTTATACTTCCCATACTTGATTCAAATTGTTTCGAAACTCTTCGAATGCACTGCTTGGACAACCGCTTCAGCTCCAAGACCAAGCATCAATGACAAGTGGACCCGAGCCGTCCAGCAGAAGCGGTGGGCCAAGAAGATAGTCTTCTGAGAAGTCAATCCGGAGGGACGCTTCGGCGGTTCCCGAAAAGGCGCTGTGACGTGCAGAAGTGGCAGCCTTGGGAACCGCCGCAGTAAAAACAGCCATCAAGCAGGGCTCACGCCCCCACGATCCCACGACTGTTCGTGCTCCAGCAACGGTCAAAGCGGGTCTTCGAGAAGGTGCGCGAAGTTGAAGAGACGAGGGCCCCACCTCGGGCTCGCTATCTCCCCCAAGATGGGCCCGGGGGCCACTATCGGTACCCTCAATATGGGGTACCCCCACGCACAGGGGAAACTGCCTAAGGACCTCGCCCTTCTCCGCAAGGAGAGCTCCGAAGGCGCCACGTGTCCCGTGGGCCGGACCTCCCTCTCCTCAGAGGAAAGCTCCGGGCCCGCCACGTGGCCAGATGAGCCGGACCACCCCCCTCTGCGGCGAGAGCTCCGAAGGCTCCACGTTTCCAGCGGGGCCGGACCTCCCTCTCCTCAGAGTAGAGCTCCGGGCCTGCCACGTGGCCAGCTGAGCGGACCTCCCCCCTCCGCGGGGAGAGCTCCGAAGGCTCCACGTGTCTAGCGGGGACGGACCTCCCTCTCCTCAGAGGAGAGCTCCGGGCCCGCCACGCGGCCAGCAGAGCCGGACCTCCCCCGACCACGGGGAGAGCTCCAAAGGCTCCACGTGTTCAGCGGGGCCAGCCACTCTCTCCTCAGAGAAGAGCTCCGGCCTGCCACGTGGCCAGCAGAGCCACGCTACCTGCCCCAGTGCGGTAGGCAGCAAGAATAAAGACGCGATATACCTTGTCCATACAAGGTATTCAAGACCCGTGCCTTCCCAAGACGCGAAGACGCGGAGCGCGCCTATCGGTACCCTCAATACGGGGTACCCCCGTGCACAGGGGAAAATGCCTAAGGACCTCGTCCTTATCCGCAGGGAGAGCTCCGAAGGCGCCATGTGTCCAGCAGGGCCGTACCTCCCTCTCCTCAGAGGAGAGCTCCGGACCCGCCACGTGGCCAACTGAGCCGGACCTCCCCCCTCCGCGAGGAGGGCTCCGGAGGCTCCACGTGTCCTGCAGGGCCGGACATCCCTCTCGTCAGAGGAGAGCTCCGGGCCCGCCACGTGGCCAGCAGAAGCCGAACCTCCCCCCCTCCGCGGGGAGAGCTCCGAAGGCTCCACGTGTCCCGCGGGGCCGGACCTCCCTCTCCTCAGAGGAGAGCTCCGAGTCCTCCACGTGGCCAGCAGAGCAGCGTTGCCTGCCCCGCGCGGTAGGAAGCAAGAGTAAAGACGCGCCATACCTTGCCCGTACAAGGTATTCAAGACCCGCGCCTTCCCAAGGCGCCGAGACGCGGAGCACGCCTCTGCTAGGTGCCGTTGCGCCCAGTCACATCACAGACTGGCGCGCCGTGTCAGAGCCTGCCCGCCAATAAACACACCGACAAGACATCCCTTACCACCCCTGCCATCATCAACCACTACGACTAGCTTGCGGCATGGGCAGGGCGGCAGAACGAAGACTCGGAAGCCATCGCCAGAGACAACTACCGGCACAACTGCAGATACGGTAGATGGCAGGCAATCTCCCCGGGACCACCTATCGGGTCCCGGGCCCACCTTGTAAGCCGCTCGAGCCTTGGACTATAAAAGGCTCGGGTAGGCAACGTTAGCAAGGGTTCGCCTCTTACGCACCCTCGCACTCTAGCCATTCGACATCTCACACCCTCAAGCTCAGGACTCCGGTTCTGAGCAGCAAGCAATACAGCGAGCAACTCTGCTCACCGTGGACGTAGGGTTTTACGCTCCGGCAGCCTGAAGCACGTAAAAATCCCTGTGTCAAGCTTCTCCCTCAATCGTCCCTAACGCAGAAGCTCTCCGTGAGTGACTAGCCCCTCTGAAAAAGAACCTCCGCGGGCTGCCCAGAGCAGGCCCGGGCGAAGTGTCGGCTACACACTTCGACATTTGGCGCGCCAGGTAGGGGGCTTTTCCCTTGCGCGACGAGCTTCTGCCGGCGAAGATGACGAAGCTTCCTTCAGCGGCAAGCTCTCCCTGCCCACGTTCACGACGAACGGTGACTAGCGGAGACTACGTCTTGACACACTCTGGACGGAGTGTGTCAGCGCAAGCTGGAAGCCTGCAGCCGACTCCGGCAGTGCAGTCTCCAGCGAGCATGAGATCCTCTGCAGCGCTGAGTGTCTCCCACGGGGGCGCGCTAGCTGCAGCAAGAGTGCTACTGCGCAATCCACCTGCTGGGGACGCGCCTCAGTCAGCGACCCAGTAGTGGATTCGCGATGTAGACCGTCTCATTGTCACCGCCGCAAACCCTCAACTTCGGCGGGGACGACGTCCTGGCCAACCGGCTGTGTCGCTGACGCGCACGCCAACGGTTGACGGGCAGACGGCAGATTCCCGCTCCACCAGGCTCCCATCGACGGACCTGAGGTCGGAGCTGGAACAATGCAAGTTGGGCAAAGATGCCCGAGTGTTCATTGAGCGACGACGAGAAAGGCGTCGCAACCAGGAGGCCGGCGACAGCATGTCGACTGCCTCAACCCAGCCTGAGGCGCAGACGTTCGCCACGCGATCTCTGCCCCAGGCATACACCACACAGCATATGCCCCAGCCACATACCCTGCAAATGGTGCCCCCGGTATATGGCGCAGCCTTGCCCATACCGGGGTACACAATGCCAGCAGTGAACCAAACGTTTGCGGCACCAACGCCTGCAGCAACAGGAGCAGGATGTGCGGCCCTGGTGCCACACCTTCGCTTCGCGAGGTGGCCACGCAAGTTTCGGCCGCACCTGCCCGAGAAGTACGATGGCAGCGTCAACCCGGCGGAGTTCCTCCAAATCTACTCCACTGCCATCCTTGCTGCAGGAGGGGACGAGGCCGTCATGGCCAACTACTTCCCCGTCGCCTTGACCGGCCCAGCCCGGTCTTGGCTCATGAACCTCCCCCAGGGTTCCATAACCTCTTCGGGAGAGCTCTGCCGACAGTTCACTGCTAACTTCGGCAGCTCCTACACCCGGCCTGGCACGGAGCTCGACCTCCACGCCATCCAGCAACAACCTGGAGAGACGCTGCGCTCCTTCATCCAGCAGTTCTCTCAGGTATGGAACACCATCCCGCATATCCAAAATGCTTCTGTGGTGGTGGCGTTCTGGCAAGGTGTACGGGACAAGAAGATGCTTGAGAAGCTCGCGACCAGAGAGGTTCGCGACGTCTCAGAGCTCTTCAGCCTAGTGGACAAGTGCGCCAGGGCAGAAGAAGGGCAGAACTGGCACTCACTGCCAGCCTCCGAGTCAGGAGGACAGCCCGGATCTGGCGCTGCTTCCCATGGAAGCGGCAAGAAGATCAAGAACCGGGGCGGTGGCAAGATGAAGCCACCGACCGCAGCCCCCGTTGCTGCAGCAGCAGCAGTCACCAGCTCCAGATGGTGACCCAAGGCGAGCCATGCCACGTGCACGACACCAGCTACCATACTGCTGCTGAGCGCTTCTGCAAGGGGAAGCAACTGCGAGCTGATGCCCCTCCCTTCTGTCAAATGGAGGGCAAGCAGAAGGTCAACACCTCAGACAGCGTCGGCCACCAGGTGGGGTTCCAGGAGCCTTGGCGCACCGTAAAGACGGTACACAACTGTGAGGACTCCAGCTCCAGTGACGACGAGTCAGGGCGGTAACCGACTACGGCAGCCCCAAAAGATCTGTGGAGACTGCACTGCTGCGGTATCAGCCTTGGAGAAGCTCCAAGCAGTTGCAGCAGCCCAAGCACCAGCCCCCGGCGGTGCATAACCGGGCCAGCTCTACCCGAGTGCACGTCTCTGTGCCTCGGCCTCACCTCCTGGGGGCCGCCCAGGATCCGTCAACCTCCTGTCGGCCTGAGCCAATGGAGGAAGACACCCTGGGTCTCCCAAGAAGAGTCCGGGTCCTCCTACCTCTTGTTGGCCTGAGCCAATGGGGGAAGGTACCCCGGGGCTCCCGGGAGAAGCCGCGCAGGACCCGCTCCAGCATGAGGATATCGACCTCGTCGGCGAGGCACGATTGCAGGCAACACCCCACAACGCACGGCCCCGGCTGGTGCTCCAGCACTACCGCCAAAGGACCAAGCGCGTCTGGGAGCTACAAGAAGGCGACCTGGTGCCGCGGCGCACACTTTCCCATGAAGGACCTATAAACTCTCCCCCAGCCGGGAAGGTCCCTTTCGAGTCACGAAAGTTGCCATCCCAGGTACATATGCCTTTTCACCAAGGATGGGATCCGCTCCCGAACCCTTGGAGCATGGAACACCACAGTAAGTTCTACCTCCTGAGCATTAGTAGAACAGGCCTTTACCTTTCTGTAATAGATCCCGTAGGCTCCAGGAACAGCGCTAGGAGCAGCTAAGCCTCAGGGGGCGGTCCAGGACTACGTCCAGCTTGGCCTGGTTTCGACCCCAAGCACGTCGAGTTTTGCTTCCCTTCTTAATGGGGCGGGTTGTTGCCTCCATGTTCAATCTGTCTTCCTCCTATGGGCATTTACACAGAAACCTGCTCTACCACGCTCTCACTTATGTTCTCATTTAAATTACGCATTAATTTCTATGACCACACATTCTATGTATGCTCACCGTACATTTAGCTCCCCTTTCCCGCTCTCATCCATAGTCAGCATTTGCTATCCTACCGAAGGCGGTTGCGCTTGAGGCACCTGCCGATGGCCAGGGGGCCTTTCGGGCCTCCCCCAGTCAGGTGTTGCGGTGCCAGTTGGTCACCTCCAGGAAAGGCCTGCGCCGTGCATAGGGGGTCCAGGGTGCGTAGCCTGCTTTGCCGGTTCCGACCCAAAGCGTGCGCGCCCTGCCCTTCGGAGGTCCAAGGGAGTACAGTCGCTTTGCCTGGTTCCGTACCCAAAGCCTGTGCACTCTGCTTCCCCAGCGTACGGTTCGGTACTAGGGGCCGGACGGTCGTACCCTGACCTCGGAGGGAGCCGGAGCCCCGGCGCCTCGCGCACCGAATTGCCCAAGCCCCGTATACCGGACTAGGACCGTAAGCCAAATAAGACTAAGAGACGGGGAGGGGAGAACCACTGAGTAGAATTACGCTTCCTCTACCTCTGCGCAGGATCTCCAGGTTTTAGCTACGGGGACCGCATGAAGGGGGGAAAAGAGCCATCAACTACTCCTGCGCAAGACCGGAGGATCCGGGTTTCGCCCCTTCTGCAGGGGCGAGCCCCGAAGGCCCCACGTGTCAAGCGGGACCGGAGCTCTCCTCCGGAGGAGCTCCGGGCCCGCCACATGGCCGGCAGGGCCAAGCCTCGCCCCCTCCGCGGGGGTGAGCCCCGAAGGCCCCACGTGTCCAGAGGGGTCGGACCTCCATCTTCTCAAAGAAGAGCTCCGGGCCCGCCACGTGGTCGGCAGACCCGGACCTCCCCGTTCTCACGGGTCGAGTTCCGGAGACCTCCAGAGCCCTTAACACAATAAGGACCCGGAGAAGGTGTCTGTGCAGGGCTTCAAGATTAGTGAAGACCTCTGGGTACCTTGCGGAGCTAAGGACTCGGCTAGGCCAAGCCAAGAAGAAGACAAAAGCACACAGACACAGAAAATAACAGGGGTCTATTCATTCAAGGCTCCATGAGCTGGACTACAGACTCAATAAAAAAAGAGAAGAAGGGAAAAGATACAAGCCCTAGGATTCCCCTGGCTCTCGCCGGAACCTAGAGGCTACGAGGGCGGCCACGTCCCGGACTTCGGCCCTGGCGGCTTCCTCCCGTTCTGCGGTGGGGCCCGGACTCGCGGGCTCCAGGGAGAAGGAGGGATCCCGGCTCCGGAAGCACGCCAACACGTGCGTAATGACCTCCATGGCCAGGTCCCGTCCCTCTGTCTCGAGCTCGCTGGCGACCACCGCTTTGAGCCTATTCAGCTTGGCGCTGATAGACTCGAGCGCAGGGATCACCTCGGCCACCTTCTGCGCCGGGGCCGCTGCCTTCACTGGGCTAAAGCCGAGAGGGACCAGGGCGGACCCCGCCTGGTCTACGAAGTTAGAGACCGCCTGGGCCTAGGAGGATCGCAAGGCCAGCAGCTCCTCCACCTCGCGGCGGGCTGCGAGCAAGGCGTCAAGGCTCCCCTCGGAGAATTCCTTCTCCTTGGTGGCCAGCAAACTCTCCCGAAGCTGGAGGCGCTGGGCGAGCTGGTCCAACTCCGAAGCCCGGAAGTCGGCTGCCAGCTCCCGGTCCAGGGCCGCCTGGTGCTTCCGGGAGACCTCCTCCTCCCTTGTGACCAGGTCTGCCTTCTGGGCCTCCAGATCTTTGGCACGAGCCCTCAGGCCGCCTTCGCCAGCCGCCAGCCGTGCGGCGATCTTCTCCGCCTCGGCCGCCGCAGAGCGCTCCTGCTCCGCGACGGCGCGCTCACGGCGCTCCTGTGGCGGACTGGAATCCGCTCATCCAGGATCGCAGAGGGTGGTGCCGCGCGATGCGACACCCGACAGCACACGTCATAAGAACACATTATATTACAGGGGAAAACAAACTGAAGGTACAAAGTAGTACACTTCTCAGTTACAAACTAGAGTCTTTATTACACAGCGGAAGTTTCTATTGTACAACTCACGCCCGCCTATCTAGAAAAAGTAGGTTGCCCAGCCCTAGGGCAACCCACACTAGCTGCACGTCTCAGCTCAGCGTGGCGTGTACGGCTCCCACTCAGCCGTGGTCCCCAACGGAGGGTAACCCTCGCCGGCGGACTCGTACTCCGAGTCCGTGGGTGGCTCCTCACCTGAAAAATACTTAAGCAGCAACCGTGAGCACGAAGGCTCAGCAAGGCTTAACCGACTCACCTAAGCATGAAACTCTACATGAGGTATACCAAGACATGGGATAGCAATGTTGCAGCAAACAGACGCGCCTACAAGTTCATCTTTAGTTCATCTTTTAGCAACAAGTTAACAGTTCATGAAATCTGAAATTTAGTAAGCAGTATTTGGTGGCACACATGTAGCAATACAATTATATCAACCAGCAATATTGAGTCAACATGTTTCATCCATTAATCTATGTCACGACTCAGTGACCAAGTGGTACTCTTCACCGCGAGGGACAGCGAATCGACTCGATATACACCTGCAGGGAAACCCAAAGAGCACGTCACGTACGCCCACCCGTGGAGATGCACAGCACGCTCACTCGATGTCGTATGGGACAACCTTTCACCCAACAGCCCAAACGTCGAACCGGTCGCACCGAAACGAGCAGGAGGTTCCCCACACGGAGCATCTCTCTATGCCCGTTGGCAGATTTCCACCTTGATGCCCTCAGCCTACACCTATAAATCGGTGCGTTATGCCTCGACGCCCGGAGGTTTAGGCTACATCGGTTTATCGGGGCCCATATATCCGATATGCCTCGGTACGTTCAAATTTAATCAGCGTGGGCCGCACACGGCTCGGTCCTCAATCGACACGGACAGGGCTGTGCACACAAGACTCTCTCTTGCTGCGCCCTAGCCCCTGCCTAGTCTCATCTTCATTACTAAAGTGATCTCACGTCACTCAACCGAACCCGTGTGTCCCCAAGCCTATCTCGCGAGTAGATTCCAACTACTCGACTTGTACCGAAGCCCTATGAATCTTTAAGCATAGCCTATCTACTCGAGGTCTTAGACACTACCCTCACTCGTTAAGGAACCTTTGGTTATGCAAGTGGGGTTTCATTCATCCTATACCTAATGCACATACATACTTCATATGACTCATGTAAACAAAAGAAAACTCATAAAAGGGTTAATGCAAACTGGGGCTTGCCTTGTTGCTGCTGGTCAGTAGTTAGTTCTTCATCCGGAAGAAGGAAATCCAGCACTTCCGGGGTCTCTTCTTCAATGGCTACACGTTGAATCAAATATTACATGTAAATTTAAATGCAATGTGTGAACTTAAATACATAATTGCTAATAACTCTAGCTAGCCCTCCCCTTTGGGTTCTGAAATTTTTATGGTGGATTGGTAGGGACCTAACCAGAGTTGTGACCAAGTTTTATTTGAAACAAAGTTCAATTGAACCTTGTACAATAATTGAGCCTCTAAGTAATTCCAGGGTTTTTCATGGCTCCCACCATTACTTTCTGGAAACATGAATTTAGGATGGTTCTAATGGAGTTGGTTTCATGTCCTTTGAAGAATTCTACAGAAAGTTATGTCCTAACTAAGATTGGAGAAAATCTGAAAAATGTTTCTGTACATTTTTCTATTTTCTCTGGGCAGTTCCTTTAATCACCCGATTAGGGTAAATAAATGAACTTGGATGAGTCTGAAAATTTTACTGGTATACAGGGATTTTCCAATGAACCTTTCAGCCAAATTTCAAAATTTTTCATAAAGTAGTTCTCCAGATAAAATTCCCAACAGTTTAAAGTTTAGGGATTTAATTCTGGAAAACTATTCACTTTTATGAGCTGAATTTTGTATTGCTGGAAAGTGCTCAGAGAGCTAAATCCAGCAAAATTTGATTCACTCGATTTGGAGTTTTCTAGCCAAAGTTCTGAGGATTTGAAGTTTGGAAGAATTCTGAAAATCGGGGGAAAAGTTTAAACTCTCGGGGCCCGCGGGGACACGTGTCGAGCGCGGAGGTGTCCGGCACACCGGGGATACCACACGTGTCGAGCACGGAGGTGTCCGGCACACCGGAGATACCACAGGGTATTTGCGCGTCAGCACAGCCGATCCCTGGCCACACCCGATCCCGATTTAAATTCTTCAGCCGCTGACATGTGGGCCAGCCGGCTTCGTCTTCCTCCCGCCGTTCTCTCGCGCCCGTGCCGCCGACCTCGCCGGAGCAGACTCGGGGCTCGCCGGCTCGCCGCTGCCGGACCTCCCATGGTCTGAAACTCGCCGCCAGGGGGTTGTCGACGTCGGGGGTGACAGGTCGGGCTGGGGGTGACCGGAAATAGCTCGGTGACGTGCCGCGGCCTCGGTTGAGGTTCGACACCGTCGACCGTGGTTTCTAAACCCGCCAACACCTCGAACAAACGGCCCTACAGCATCACTGTACCTCTAGGAAGCTCGACAAGGTGTCAAAAGGGTTCAGGGATGGCGGCAAGTCGGTCGGCACCGTGTGACTGATCGTGCCCGCCATGACCGCCCTCGATCGAGCTCGAAATTCGTCACTCCTAGACAGTTTCACGCTACGGATGCAGAAAAGAACTTGATCGCCGGCTAGTCCAGCGTCTATGTGCAAGATTTGATGACCTCCGAAAGATCATAGAGCGAGAATTTAGAGAAACCGTACCGGAAGCTCGGTTTACGATCGCCGGAGCAAAAACTGGAAATTCTCTATGGATTCTTCACGGTTGGCTTCCAAACTTGGAGGAGAGCAGCACGGTGGTCGCGCGCTCCTGTTGCCTTTCTCGCTGGACCGTGAAAACGCTTGTGGAACGCTGCCCACGGGCGCCTGACTCTCGGCTGAGGCTAGGTTGCCGCGGTGGCGATCGTCTTTTGGCAAAGGAGGTCGGAGCTCGAGGTTTCTGGTGTTGGAGAGGTGGAGTGCGAGCTCAGGTGGCTGTCTAGCAGCTCAGGGACGAAGGAGGAGATGGTTTTGCTGGTTTTCCCGATTGAGCAGAGAGCTGCAGCGAGAAACAATGCCGCTGCACAGGTTTGCCCACGAGAAGATAAAGTCGGCCGACTCCTGCTCGGCTGAGGCGGTGCCGGTCACGTGGGGGCGCGAGCCAGCCGCCCTGGGCGCCAGCACGCGGAGAGGGAAGCAGCTGGTGGCGCCGGTAGCTGCTCGGTGGCACAGCCGACAGCTGCTCGGTGGAATTTCCCACCGAGACTCTGACTTTGGGTGCAAGTTTCTCCTTCTCCCTTCTATGACATGTGGGTCCCACCCGGGGTTTTAACCTCTAGAATTTACTCCTAATCACTGTTGTAAACAGTGAGCCCCATAATACCCCTGGTGATTCAAATTATTCACCCCTGAGCCATTTGAATTGAATAGAATTCAAATTGGGTTCGGCTTGGGTGAATTTCAGCACAAGTTTAGTTTTGAATTCAAATAAAGTTTGGATTCGTCCGACTTAGCTCATGTCAAGATCAACTCCAAATGGAGTGAAAATTGGTGTGTGAGCTCACAAAAATGTGCTGAATAAGAATATGAAGCTAACTTTTGAAATTGGGTGATGAAAGTTGCTGCAATTTGAATTTACATTCCAATTGGCCTCTTTTTCAAATAACCCAAAAAGTGCCTCAAAAAGTGTTGGATTTCTATGAAACTTGGACTGAACCTTCCCAAGACTTTTTAAGTTCTAGGGGTGAGCTCAACCTCTCATGTTCCTATGTCCAAATCCCACTTTGTGAAAAGGAAGACTTTCCCCTCTAATCACTCTTTTGATGAAGGTTACTTGCTCTTCACAATATTTCCTAAGATATCCACAACGAAAACTGTGGTGTTGTGAGGTGAAGAATAGTTTTTGCAAGTCCCTTTTCTTGGGCTTTTACATCCCTCCCCCCTTAAAAGAATCTCATCCCGAGATTACAAAAGAAGAGATAGCGATGTAGTAGGGACTTACCCATGTTGAGAAGCCATGAACTTCGGGTAATTTGAGCGAAGGAATTCCTCGCTCTCCCACGTCGCTTCTTCCGCGGTGTGGTTACTCCAGAGTATTTTGTAGGACCACAACGTTCTGCTACGTGTGGTTCTGGCTTTCTCATCAAGAATTTCCACCGGATACTCCTCATAGGTTAAATCCGGTTTCAGCTCGCCGATGTCTTCGGTAGGAACAGCAGCCGTATGCTTTAAACATTTTTGCAGTTGCGAAACATGAAAAACATTATGGACACCAGCGAGAGATGCCGGTAGTTCCAATCAATACGCCGCTGGTCCACACTTCTCGGTGATAGCGTAGGGTCCAATAAAACGGGGAGCGAGCTTCCCCTTCACACCGAACCGGTGCACGCCCTTCATCGGAGACACGCGGAGGTACACGTGTTCCCCAACGTCAAAGTGCAACGGCCTACGCCTCTTATCAGCGTAGCTCTTTTGCCGGGATTGAGCGGCCTTCAAATTGGCTTGAATTGTCCGAACGCGCTCTTCGGCGTCGTTCACCACATCAACTCCGAATGTGACCCTTTCACCGGACTCGCACCAGTTTAATGGGGTGCGGCATTTACGACCGTAGAGAGCTTCGTAGGGTGCCATCTTGTTACTCGTCTGATAGCCATTGTTGTACGAGAATTCCGCCAATGGTAGGTGATCATCCCAGTTCCTACCGTGGTGGATGGCACATGCTCTCAACATGTCTTCCAGGACTTGATTCACCCTCTCTGTCTGGCCATCTGTCTGAGGGTGATAGGCGGAGCTCCTGATCAACTTGGTACCCAATGCAGCGTGTAGCTGCTCCCAAAAGCGAGATACAAATAATGCACCTCGATCTGAGACTATGGTCTTGGGTACGCCATGCAAACATAGAATCCTGGCGATATATAACTCCGCATATCTGTTGGCATGGAAATGTGTATGCACGGGGATGAAGTGAGCTGACTTGGTTAGTCGGTCAACGATTACCCATATGCAATCATGTTTGTTGGATGTTAAGGGTAATCCCACAATGAAATCCATGCTCACATCTTCCCATTTCCATGCCGGGATCTTCAGGGGTTGCAGTAGCCCTGATTTCTTCATGTGATCAGCCTTCACTCGTCGGCACGTATCACACTCGGATACGTACTTCGCTACTTCCCGCTTCATCCGTGTCCACCAAAATTTCTTTTTCAAATCTTGGTACATCTTGTTGCTGCCCGGATGAATGGAGTATTTAGACAAGTGAGCTTCATCGAGGATCCTTTTCCTCAACTCCATATCTCGGGGTACTACTATGCGGTCATTGAACCATAGCGTCCCCTCATCATCTTTTCGGAAACATTTAATTTCTCCATTGTCTATCCGTCTCCGGAGATGTGCCATGCCTTTGTCATCTTTCTGAGCTGCAATGATGTCCTCCCTAATCGTAGGGATGAGGGCAAGGTTGTACAGCGATCCATACGGAACCAAGTACAAACTTGGCTCTTCCTCCTCCACTGGTGTAATGGTGAGGTGATGGACATGTGACTTCCGACTCAGCGCGTCGGCAACCACATTCGCCTTGCCGGGTGTAAGGGCCTCAGTTTTTGACACTCATTTGCAGTGTTCATCACCACACCACACACCTCATTTGAGGAAAAATGATGAACACAAATAAAGAGCAAGTAACAATTATCAACATGCTCATTAGGGAACAAACTCACACATTGCAAAAGTGGTACTTCCCACATGTGATATAGATGGGCTGGACATATGAAAACTCCTACACTTTGCTAAGGATGTCCATGCCAAGTTTCACCCAAATTCAAAACATTTTTGAGGTCATCTTGGGTGTAGATAGGAAAGGGGCAGTTTGAAAACATATTCAAATTCAAACTGTTTTCACCCACTGAATTTAAAAGTGGAAGGCATATTCTTGCTCAGCACATTTTTGTGAGCTCACACACCAATTTTCACTCCATTTGGAGTTGATCTTGACATGAGCTAAGGGGGAGAAATTCAAACTTTATTTGAATTTCAAACTGCACTTGTGCTGAAATTCATTCAAACCAAACCTCATTTGAACTTTGATCAATTCAAATGGCTCTTGGGTGAATAATTTGAGTTGCCAAGGGTAGAATAGGGTTCACTGTTTACCACAGCTGTTAGGAATAAATTTCAGAGGTTAAAAAAGGAGTGGGACCCACATGTCAGCCTCAGCCTCAAAGCAAACCGACTGAACCACAGTTCAGTCGGTTCCCGGCTGTTGTGCGCGCGCGCCACCGAAGGGGGCAGCCGGCGCCAGCTCCTGCTGCGTGCCCCAAGCCGGAGACCGGCCGACCGGCCTATTTATTCCCTCCCCGGCGTGCTTCAGTCGCCATTCCCCGAGCTGCCGACGTGCACGATCCATTTCTCCACTGCCATCACCGGCGCTCGAGTTCCTGCTGGATCGAGCTGATCGCAGCTTCCTCTTTCCACTCCAGGGTCCCAGCCAGGTACTAGCGACCATCCTCCATCCTTCCCATTGATAGAAATCGATTGAAACCGAGTGATATCGGCTGTGCCGAAAGATCAAACTCGGAACTGGAAACCGCCGCACCTCGGGCTCTCGTGGACAGCCCAACCTGGGCGTTGTCACGCCCGAGCCAAGGCACCCTTGGACGCGCAAGTGATCGGTGCTGCTCATCCCCGAGCCACAGCTCGAGTGGTTGCTCACCGGCGGCGAATTTCCACTTTTCCCCTTTCTGTGTGCAGAACGACCCTCGGGTACGATTCTGTTTAATTCGTGCTCTAGAAAGGATTAGAGGGCCTCAGGCCACTCCCACACGAACTAGACACGGTGACGCACAAGTTGCCTTCACAACTCTGGGCCGGAGAACTTCTGTGCCCGGCGTAATTCAAGGTCTACTAATGGCGGAACGCACGGGGGGTATCGGGCGCACGGTGAGGACCTATTTCGGGCCTTCCCCGAGCTGCCCCGAGTTCATGTCGACCTTCTCTGAGGTCCACTGATGCTCCCCGACCGATTTCCCAAGTAGCTGAGGCACTAGGAGCGTCAGCCGACATGGCCGAAGTCGTTCCGATATGGCGGCTCGTCGCCGACCATGCTCCGGCCGTTGTCATGAGCAGCTGACCCTCGGATCATGTTCCCCAAGTAAAATTAGGCAGGGGCGGCCAGAATCAAGAAGTTTGGAGCGGTACAGCAGCCAGCGGCGAGCTCTCCGGCGAGGTCCCTCGGCGGCGGAGCGCGGGTGTCGCGAGGTTGAAGAAGGGGGTGGACCCCAGCTGTCAGCGGCCGATATTTTGAATCGGGATCCGGCTGCGGCCGGGATCGGGTGTGCTGGCGCGCAAAAGCCTTGTGGGCCGCGGTGTGCTGTCGCTTCAGCGTGCGACGCGTGTCCCCTGGGCCCACGCGCGAGTTTAAACTTTTCCCCGATTTTCAGATTTCCTTCAAACTTCAAATCCTTATAACTTTGGCTAGAAAGCTCCAAATTGAGTGAACCAAATTTTGCTGGATTCAGCTCTCTGAGTACTTTCCAGAAAATCAAGTTTCACTTCATGAAATTCCTTAATTCTCCAGAATTAATTCCTTAAAGTTTAAACTGTTAGGAATTTTAACTGGAGAATCACTTGGAGGAAAATCCTGAAATTTTGCTGAGATGTTCACCAAAATATCCTTGAACTACCATAAAAATTTCAGATCCATTTGAGCTCATTTAGTCCACCTAATGGTGTGATTAGTAAAACTGTTCCAGAGAAAATAGAAAATGTTCAGAAACATTTTCAGAATTTTCTCTGAAATTGTTTAGCTCATATCTTTAGTTAGAGACTTCCAAATTAAGTGAGACCAATTCCATTAGAACCCTCTGAAAATCTAGTTTTCAGAAAGTCATAGTTTGTTTCATGAAACTACCTAGAACACCCTAAAAGCCTTTAATTAAGGTCAAGGACATAATTATTTGTGGAGGGCTCAAATGAGCTTTGCTGCAACTAAGACTTGACCAAGTCTTTGTTTAGGTTGTAACCAAGCCACAGTAAAAGTTTCACAGTCATTAGGTCTATCTAGCAAAGGTTATAGACTTCACAACTTCAAACTTAATACAAGTGCACTAAATTAATACATATATTGTTTCCATCATGTAGTCGCTAAGGTCGAGGAGGAACCCGAAGTCCTAGACTTCGTTACTCCGGAGGAACAGCTAGCCTACGACCAAGAGCAGCAAGGCAAGCCCCGGTTTGCATTAACCATTTTATAAATTTTTATTGTTTTGAGCACATACTTGTTTTCTTTATGTTGTGCATCAGAGTCTTGTTTGGAAACCCCACTGCATAGCCAAGAAAACCATGGGTTGGGGTTTAGGATTGCAAACCCCGTTAGCCACTGCATTGCTAGGATAGAGTAGGATTCGGTACAAGTCGAGTAGTTGGAACTACTCGCGAGAATAGGCTAGAGGCACATTGCTCGGGTAGAGATAGCACATGAAACACATGGCAAGAAAATGAGACCGAGCGGAGAGTAAGGGCAGCAGGACTTTGGGGCCTGTGTGCTGTAGCTCCGCTTGTGTCGATTGAGGACCGAGCCGTGTGCGGGCCTGTTGAACAAGCTAGAACAGTACCGAAGACCTACCGGCTATATGGGAACCGGGAAACTGATGTAACTCGGGTAGCTGGGTATTGAGGCATTGCCCGTCGTTCAGAGGGTAGGTTGAGAGCTCGAGGTGTAAATCAGCTGGCGGCACAGAGATGCGCGTGCAGGGACCTCTTGCTCGGGACGATGGGACCGGTTCAATATTTGGCTAACGGGTGAAAGGTAGTCGCGTACGGCGTCCGTGATGGTTGTTGTAGGCAACATCGAGTACGGGCGTACGTGACGGGTTGTTCGGGTAATCCCTGCAGGTGTAAATCGATTATAATCGCCGTCCCTCGCGGTCAGTGAGTACCACTTGTTCACTGTACCGTGACGTAGAAAGAACAGGCTAGTTACATGTTAAAATGTTGCTGATTGAAAGCTGGACATTGATTGTTAATGATATGTTGTAGCTTAGTGCTAACTAAAGTTCTTTTCAACTTTGGGCAAAGTACATGAGAGAAATGCGTTTCTTGTTTGATTGCGGCTCTCTCATGTGCCTTCGCGTAAGGTTCTCCACAACCTGCTGCTAAAACTTGAAAGTAAGATTCTACTAATTAGGCGAGTCCTTGCAAATGATTTTACCTCATGTAACCCATTACCCTCATGTAGAAGTTCCATGTTTAGGTGAGACGGGTCAGACTTGCTGAGCCTTCGTGCTCACTGCTTGTGTTTGAAGCTTTTGCAGGGTTCTATGAGGAAGGGACTCCCGAAGAGGAGACGGAACCCCAGGAGGGGAACCCCGTCGAGTGGGAGTCGTGCACGCCGCAGAGTTAGTGTGCGTGTGTGCTAGCAAGGACACGTTCGAGGGCTGAACGTGCACTTGATGCTTAGTCTACGCCCGCGAGTGTGGACTAGACTTATTTTGATGTAAACATGTTAATAAACTTGTTTATGTAATAAAGCTTCCGCTTCCGCTTTGTACCTTTGACGTGTGTTATACGGTGCTGTGCAACGCAGTACCCCTCAGCGTGATCCTGGCTCGACAGGACCAGTGGGGTCATGTCAGCGTGGTATCAGAGCTCGCTTGAGGTTTAACACAGTACAAAGGTCTTCTTTTTCAAAAATCCAGTGAGGAACGAGTTAGTAGCCCGTATAAGGATGTTATTAGCATATAGAAAGTGGCATATTAACCTATTTGTTATGTCGGAAAATCGTGCATCTCGGGACGTTCATGTCTTGGGGGGTGCACGTAAGCGCTGTCCACCAGTGCGCACAAGCTGAAGGGTGGAGCCCCACGGGTGGCAGGTAACCCGACCCGCTTTGATATCCTCTACGACTCTTCATGTCGTTTGGGGTATTCGAGCAACGTCTGTCCCTGGCGTGCGTGGTGCAACATGGGAGACCCCGTCACGTGGTCTGAAACGTGAACACGTAACTCAAGGCGTGTTTGGCTTGAGAACATCCGGGCGAGTGATGACGGCCGGGTGTACAAACTGTATGGATTCCGGGCTCGGTGTGCAGCCGAGTCTGATGATTGGTTGAATTTCTGCAGGTAGCCTTACCACGAAACGGTAGACGTGTAGCATCCGTGTGCGAGTGACGAGTAGTGCCACTGAACTAACGAAGCCGGCTAAATCCGGTATAGGTTTTTCCTTTGTGAGGACGTAGTACCGACATGATCTGGTGACGCCTCGACGTCACACCCAACTAAATGAACAACTTCATTTAAAAACTTGAAGGTTTGATCCAAAGTAGTAAAACTTGATGTAACTCCTTCCCTTGAACAGGATATTCAAAGTTAATAAATTTTCAACTTATAGGATGTTAAGGACAGAGCACTCTGTTTTCAGCTAAATCAAGGCTGAAGTTAATCAGAGGTTAGAGGTTGAGTTCTTTCGAGGTTGGGGTCGTATGATACATTTCTGGAAAGCTTTGGAAGAGCTTTACAACTTTTCTGTTGAGTTCCAGAGGTGTTTCATCCCTTAACCACTCGAAAAATGCAGTAGAGTTGAAACTGTCCAGAAAACAGGACGGAGCAAAGACTCTCTGTAGACTCTCTGTAAATTAAGCATAACTTCCTGCATAAAAATCCAAAAATAGAAAATGAGGTGGTTCTGGGAAGCTTATGAGATGGGTTACAACTTTGTAACAGAAAGTTTTGTCAGATTAGGAACAGAATTAACTGGAATTCTTGGATCAAATCAGTACCTAAGGCAGGGAGGTGCTGTCCAATTGTTTCCAGAAATTCTGTTAACTTTGACATCTCATAACTTTTGAACCAGAGCAGATCTTAGGCCAACTAAATACTTTCTGGAAAGCTATTGAAGTTAACTTTAACTTTGATGTTGAGCTCCAGGACTGGTTTTGCTTTTAACCTGGCCTAAATCAGATTGTTATGGAAACTGGTCAGGGCTGTCATGGGAACAGCAGATCAGCAGTCAAATTTGTTTAAAAATTTGAACTATGTTTCCAAGTGTTAAGGGTTCAATGACATATCTTATGTTATAACTCGATGGTTTACTGTTTAAATAAATATTTGACATTTCTCAAATATATTTTTACAGATGGCAGCAGATAAACGGTTGGAGAACGGGTGGGTAGTTTCCCACTGCTCTGACCGTAGCGGCTACCCGGGAGCATTGTGGCTAATGCTCCAATATTTCGGGTACAACCAGATGCCGCAATACTTCGCCAAGGAAGAAGGCGAAGAGGGGAACAAGACGTGGACGATCCATGTCGAGGTTCCTGCAGGGCCTACGCCACCCGGTTGGGTGCCATTCACCGTCACGGTGAGAGGAAGACAACCGGAAGGGATGTGGCAAGTGGCAGCCCGTGACACTATGTCACGTTTCTGCCAACTACACGTACAGGCTATGGAGGGAACTCCATACGCACTCGTTCCGGTGGAGGGACGAGCTCAGCATGTGTGGGAAGAGAGGTACCTAGAGGCAACAAACCCGAGTTGCCCAAGGTACAACCCCGCGGAGGCAAATCTCAGCCTCCAAATGAGGGCGGGAAACGCTGTGATGGACAGCCAAGCTGTTCATACGGAGCATCTCGCCACCAAGCTCAAGGAGAGCACAAGCCGTGGAGATCATTTTGAGAGTGCTCACAGTGCACTCCGTAATGTGCTCCTTCCGACGATCAAGCGACTGAATGAACAACACAATCAGTTGCGTCGTCTGAAGAAGGCAAAGAAGAAGAGCCGTGTTGACATTGCGGCGTTGCAAGAGCTGGTGCAGACCCTAACCCAGCAGAATGAGGACCTTGCTCAAGAGCGGGACGACGCTATTGAGGAAGGACAAGGCTGGGAAGAGGACTACAACCAGGCTATGGACGAGGTGCATGCATTGCAGGACCTCGTGCCCCCGGTATTGGGCGTACCGGTAGTCTTGGGTCTTCCAGCCATGGGAGAACCTGGAATGGGAGAAGAGGTGGTAGACCCCGAGTATTCCACCAGCAGCGGCCACATGTTACAAGTGTGGTCGTCCAGGACACTTCGCGAGCAGTTGCCCGGAGAGGCAAGGCGGCGGAGTGGCACCACAGTTTCCGGGGAGGAATCAACCCCGGAACCCTACTAATGCGCGGCGGGCAAACCCTAGGCCCGGTACTGTTCACCAGCTTGCCATTGAGGACGTGCCGGAGGGCGAGCCAATCCTTGCGGGTATGTTCCAACTCCACCAGCATCCCGCTATAGTACTATTTGATTCAGGCGCCACGCATAATTTTATTAGCCAAGCTTTCATTGCTAAACACAGCTTGCCAATACTACCCACCGATAGTCCATATTTAATTTGTTCACCGGGTGGGAAGATTTCAGCAAGCGTAATGGTCTCCAAAGCACCATTATGCTTAGCGGGTAGAGTGTACCCCACGTCTCTCATTATCTTAGAGGGACAGAAGGTCGATGTCATCCTAGGGATGTCGTGGTTAAACCGCCACGGCGCTGTTTTAGACACCGTCCTCCGAGTCGTGCACTTAAACTCAGGAGTGCACGGTTCTCACTCATTATTTCTGGACAGTCCAGAAATAAAACTTCCAAGTGTCTATCAAGCCACAACCATCAGATTGGAAGACATTCCAGTGGTCCGAGAATTCCCTGATGTATTCCCGGATGATTTGCCGGGGATGCCACCCGATAGAGAGGTGGAGTTCAAGATTGAACTTGCACCGGGAACCATGCCAATATCCCGAAGGCCGTACAAGATGGCGCCCAAGGAGTTGGCTGAACTGAAGACTCAGCTCACGGACCTTCTGGAGAAGGGTTTTATTAGGCCGAGCTCCTCGCCATGGGGCTGTTCGGCATTATTTGTCAAAAAGAAGGATGAAACGTTGCGGCTTTGCGTGGACTACCGTCCATTAAATGCCGTAACCATCAAGAACAAGTACCCGTTGCCACGGATCGACATGTTGTTTGATCAGTTGGTCGAAGCAAAGGTCTTTTCCAAGATGGATTTAAGATCCGGGTACCATCAGATTAAGATCAGGGCTGAGGACATTCCAAAGACAGCTTTTTCGACAAGGTACGGACTTTATGAGTACCTGGTCATGTCCTTTGGCCTCACCAATGCTCCAGCTCACTTCATGTACTTAATGAACTCGGTGTTCATGCCGGAGCTGGACAAGTTTGTCGTGGTCTTCATCGACGACATCCTGGTATATTCCAAGTCGGAGGAAGATCACAAGAAACATCTGCGTATAGTCTTGCAACGGCTGCGGGATCACAAGTTATACGCAAAGTTCAGCAAATGCGAGTTTTGGATATCGCAAGTGCCTTTCCTCGGGCATATCATCTCAGCGGAGGGTATCGCTGTGGACCCGAGCAAAATCACGCAAGTGCTGAATTGGAAATCCCCGAGAACTGTTCATGAGGTACGGAGTTTCCTCGGACTCGCGGGATATTATCGGAGGTTCATTCCGAACTTCTCGAAGATTGCCAAGCCAATGACAGAGCTGCTGAAGAAGGCTACCAAATATGTTTGGAGTCCAGCATGTGAAGCAGCATTCAAGGCTTTAGTCAAGCACCTGACATCAGCACCGGTTTTGGCGCAGCCAGACACAACAAAACCGTTCGATGTGTACTGCGATGCATCCGGCATTGGGCTCGGATGTGTGTTGATGCAAGACCGAAGGGTGGTCGCGTATGGGTCACGGCAGCTTAGGAATCATGAGCAAAATTATCCAACTCACGACTTGGAGCTCGCTGCCGTGGTACTTGCACTGAAAATGTGGAGGCACTACCTACTCGGTAACCTCGTACATTTATATACCGACCACAAAAGCCTCAAGTACATATTCACTCAGAAGGAGCTGAACATGAGGCAACGAAGATGGTTAGAACTGATAAAGGATTACGAGATAGAGATCCATTATCATCCGGGCAAGGCAAACGTTGTGGCAGACGCGCTAAGCCGCAAGTCACACGTCAATAATCTGACCATCACACCGTTGGAAGAGAGCGAACCACCACTACATGTGATTCCACATGGAGCTCTCTACAACCTAGCTTTGATCCCCACCATCCGTGAAGAGATAGCGGCAGCCCAGAAGAATGACAAGGGCATATCACATTTGCGGAGACGTGTAGACAGTGGGGAGTTGAAATGTTTCCGGAAGGACGGAGACGGCGTCCTATGGTTCAAGGACCGGATCGTCGTACCCCGAAACCCGGAGTTACGGAAGAAAATCTTTGATGAGGCTCACTTATCAAAGTTTTCTATTCACCCCGGCAGCAACAAGATGTATCAAGAACTCAGAAGCAAGTTTTGGTGGACACGGATGAAGCGAGAGACTGCAAAATACGTGTCCGAGTGTGATACATGTCGACGGGTGAAGGCAGACCACATGCGGAAACCGGGACTGCTGCAACCACTGGGCATTCCTGCCTGGAAGTGGGAGGACGTGAGCATGGATTTCGTCGTCGGTTTACCCACCACCTTACAGAAACATGATTCTGTGTGGGTGATCGTCGATCGGCTCACCAAAGTTGCCCATTTCATCCCGGTCAACACCAACTACAACGCCAAGAAGTACGCTGAACTGTACATCTCACGGATCCTATGCTTATATGGCGTACCCCGTACCATCGTATCGGACCGGGGCACTTTATTTGTGTCCCGTTTTTGGGAGCAGCTCCACGCTGCCTTGGGGACGAAGCTGATCCGTAGTTCAGCCTACCACCCGCAGACGGATGGGCAAACGGAGCGGGTAAATCAAATCCTAGAAGACATGCTACGAGCTTGCGCTATCGACCACGGCAAGAATTGGGATGATCACTTGCCATTAGCCGAGTTCTCGTACAACAATGGGTACCAAGCCAGCATCAAGATGGCGCCCTACGAGGCGCTATACGGCAGGAGATGCCGCACACCACTGAACTGGTGTGAATCTGGCGAGAGGGTTACCTTCGGGATTGATCTTGTCAACAACGCGGAAGAAAAGGTTCGATTAATTCAAGCGAACCTAAAAGCCGCTCAATCCCGACAGAAACAGTATGCGGACCGGAGAAGGCGTCCGTTACAATTCGAAGCTGGAGACCACGTATATCTACGAGTGTCTCCAATGAAGGGCGTAAACAGATTTGGGGTGAGAGGAAAGTTAGCACCCCGATTCATCGGTCCATTCCAGATTACCGAAAGATGTGGATCGGTGGCATACCGGCTAAGATTACCAGAAGCACTTTCCGGTGTGCACGACGTCTTTCACATTTCCCAGCTGAGGAAGTGTCTCAAGCTATCAACTACCGTGCAGCTGGAAGACATTGAAGAACTGCAACCGGATCTCACCTATCGGGAGGAACCGGTGCAGATTATTGATGAAAAGGCCCGAACCACACGCAACCGTACGTTGTGGTTCTACAAGGTTCTGTGGAGTAATCACTCCATGGACGAAGCGACATGGGAGAGCGAAGAATTCCTTCGCACTAACTACCCCGACTTTTTCACGTCGCATATCCGGTAATTTTCCACCGTCCTCTCTCTCATTTTCACCTTATAATCTCGGGACGAGATTCTTTTAAGGGGGGAGGAATGTAAGGGCCTCAGTTTTTGACACTCATTTGCAGTGTTCATCACCACACCACACACCTCATTTGAGGAAAAATGATGAACACAAATAAAGAGCAAGTAACAATTATCAACATGCTCATTAGGGAACAAACTCACACATTGCAAAAGTGGTACTTCCCACATGTGATATAGATGGGCTGGACATATGAAAACTCCTACACTTTGCTAAGGATGTCCATGCCAAGTTTCACCCAAATTCAAAACATTTTTGAGGTCATCTTGGGTGTAGATAGGAAAGGGGCAGTTTGAAAACATATTCAAATTCAAACTGTTTTCACCCACTGAATTTAAAAGTGGAAGGCATATTCTTGCTCAGCACATTTTTGTGAGCTCACACACCAATTTTCACTCCATTTGGAGTTGATCTTGACATGAGCTAAGGGGGAGAAATTCAAACTTTATTTGAATTTCAAACTGCACTTGTGCTGAAATTCATTCAAACCAAACCTCATTTGAACTTTGATCAATTCAAATGGCTCTTGGGTGAATAATTTGAGTTGCCAAGGGTAGAATAGGGTTCACTGTTTACCACAGCTGTTAGGAATAAATTTCAGAGGTTAAAAAAGGAGTGGGACCCACATGTCAGCCTCAGCCTCAAAGCAAACCGACTGAACCACAGTTCAGTCGGTTCCCGGCTGTTGTGCGCGCGCGCCACCGAAGGGGGCAGCCGGCGCCAGCTCCTGCTGCGTGCCCCAAGCCGGAGACCGGCCGACCGGCCTATTTATTCCCTCCCCGGCGTGCTTCAGTCGCCATTCCCCGAGCTGCCGACGTGCACGATCCATTTCTCCACTGCCATCACCGGCGCTCGAGTTCCTGCTGGATCGAGCTGATCGCAGCTTCCTCTTTCCACTCCAGGGTCCCAGCCAGGTACTAGCGACCATCCTCCATCCTTCCCATTGATAGAAATCGATTGAAACCGAGTGATATCGGCTGTGCCGAAAGATCAAACTCGGAACTGGAAACCGCCGCACCTCGGGCTCTCGTGGACAGCCCAACCTGGGCGTTGTCACGCCCGAGCCAAGGCACCCTTGGACGCGCAAGTGATCGGTGCTGCTCATCCCCGAGCCACAGCTCGAGTGGTTGCTCACCGGCGGCGAATTTCCACTTTTCCCCTTTCTGTGTGCAGAACGACCCTCGGGTACGATTCTGTTTAATTCGTGCTCTAGAAAGGATTAGAGGGCCTCAGGCCACTCCCACACGAACTAGACACGGTGACGCACAAGTTGCCTTCACAACTCTGGGCCGGAGAACTTCTGTGCCCGGCGTAATTCAAGGTCTACTAATGGCGGAACGCACGGGGGGTATCGGGCGCACGGTGAGGACCTATTTCGGGCCTTCCCCGAGCTGCCCCGAGTTCATGTCGACCTTCTCTGAGGTCCACTGATGCTCCCCGACCGATTTCCCAAGTAGCTGAGGCACTAGGAGCGTCAGCCGACATGGCCGAAGTCGTTCCGATATGGCGGCTCGTCGCCGACCATGCTCCGGCCGTTGTCATGAGCAGCTGACCCTCGGATCATGTTCCCCAAGTAAAATTAGGCAGGGGCGGCCAGAATCAAGAAGTTTGGAGCGGTACAGCAGCCAGCGGCGAGCTCTCCGGCGAGGTCCCTCGGCGGCGGAGCGCGGGTGTCGCGAGGTTGAAGAAGGGGGTGGACCCCAGCTGTCAGCGGCCGATATTTTGAATCGGGATCCGGCTGCGGCCGGGATCGGGTGTGCTGGCGCGCAAAAGCCTTGTGGGCCGCGGTGTGCTGTCGCTTCAGCGTGCGACGCGTGTCCCCTGGGCCCACGCGCGAGTTTAAACTTTTCCCCGATTTTCAGATTTCCTTCAAACTTCAAATCCTTATAACTTTGGCTAGAAAGCTCCAAATTGAGTGAACCAAATTTTGCTGGATTCAGCTCTCTGAGTACTTTCCAGAAAATCAAGTTTCACTTCATGAAATTCCTTAATTCTCCAGAATTAATTCCTTAAAGTTTAAACTGTTAGGAATTTTAACTGGAGAATCACTTGGAGGAAAATCCTGAAATTTTGCTGAGATGTTCACCAAAATATCCTTGAACTACCATAAAAATTTCAGATCCATTTGAGCTCATTTAGTCCACCTAATGGTGTGATTAGTAAAACTGTTCCAGAGAAAATAGAAAATGTTCAGAAACATTTTCAGAATTTTCTCTGAAATTGTTTAGCTCATATCTTTAGTTAGAGACTTCCAAATTAAGTGAGACCAATTCCATTAGAACCCTCTGAAAATCTAGTTTTCAGAAAGTCATAGTTTGTTTCATGAAACTACCTAGAACACCCTAAAAGCCTTTAATTAAGGTCAAGGACATAATTATTTGTGGAGGGCTCAAATGAGCTTTGCTGCAACTAAGACTTGACCAAGTCTTTGTTTAGGTTGTAACCAAGCCACAGTAAAAGTTTCACAGTCATTAGGTCTATCTAGCAAAGGTTATAGACTTCACAACTTCAAACTTAATACAAGTGCACTAAATTAATACATATATTGTTTCCATCATGTAGTCGCTAAGGTCGAGGAGGAACCCGAAGTCCTAGACTTCGTTACTCCGGAGGAACAGCTAGCCTACGACCAAGAGCAGCAAGGCAAGCCCCGGTTTGCATTAACCATTTTATAAATTTTTATTGTTTTGAGCACATACTTGTTTTCTTTATGTTGTGCATCAGAGTCTTGTTTGGAAACCCCACTGCATAGCCAAGAAAACCATGGGTTGGGGTTTAGGATTGCAAACCCCGTTAGCCACTGCATTGCTAGGATAGAGTAGGATTCGGTACAAGTCGAGTAGTTGGAACTACTCGCGAGAATAGGCTAGAGGCACATTGCTCGGGTAGAGATAGCACATGAAACACATGGCAAGAAAATGAGACCGAGCGGAGAGTAAGGGCAGCAGGACTTTGGGGCCTGTGTGCTGTAGCTCCGCTTGTGTCGATTGAGGACCGAGCCGTGTGCGGGCCTGTTGAACAAGCTAGAACAGTACCGAAGACCTACCGGCTATATGGGAACCGGGAAACTGATGTAACTCGGGTAGCTGGGTATTGAGGCATTGCCCGTCGTTCAGAGGGTAGGTTGAGAGCTCGAGGTGTAAATCAGCTGGCGGCACAGAGATGCGCGTGCAGGGACCTCTTGCTCGGGACGATGGGACCGGTTCAATATTTGGCTAACGGGTGAAAGGTAGTCGCGTACGGCGTCCGTGATGGTTGTTGTAGGCAACATCGAGTACGGGCGTACGTGACGGGTTGTTCGGGTAATCCCTGCAGGTGTAAATCGATTATAATCGCCGTCCCTCGCGGTCAGTGAGTACCACTTGTTCACTGTACCGTGACGTAGAAAGAACAGGCTAGTTACATGTTAAAATGTTGCTGATTGAAAGCTGGACATTGATTGTTAATGATATGTTGTAGCTTAGTGCTAACTAAAGTTCTTTTCAACTTTGGGCAAAGTACATGAGAGAAATGCGTTTCTTGTTTGATTGCGGCTCTCTCATGTGCCTTCGCGTAAGGTTCTCCACAACCTGCTGCTAAAACTTGAAAGTAAGATTCTACTAATTAGGCGAGTCCTTGCAAATGATTTTACCTCATGTAACCCATTACCCTCATGTAGAAGTTCCATGTTTAGGTGAGACGGGTCAGACTTGCTGAGCCTTCGTGCTCACTGCTTGTGTTTGAAGCTTTTGCAGGGTTCTATGAGGAAGGGACTCCCGAAGAGGAGACGGAACCCCAGGAGGGGAACCCCGTCGAGTGGGAGTCGTGCACGCCGCAGAGTTAGTGTGCGTGTGTGCTAGCAAGGACACGTTCGAGGGCTGAACGTGCACTTGATGCTTAGTCTACGCCCGCGAGTGTGGACTAGACTTATTTTGATGTAAACATGTTAATAAACTTGTTTATGTAATAAAGCTTCCGCTTCCGCTTTGTACCTTTGACGTGTGTTATACGGTGCTGTGCAACGCAGTACCCCTCAGCGTGATCCTGGCTCGACAGGACCAGTGGGGTCATGTCACCGGGGTGGTAGTGAATATCAATTTCATAGTCCTTGATTAATTCTAACCACCTCCTTTGCCTCATGTTCAGCTCCTTCTGGGTGAAAATGTATTTCAAGCTCTTGTGGTCGGTGTAGAGATGCACCAGATTCCCCAGGAGATAGTGCCTCCACATTTTCAGCGCCAACACCACGGCAGCAAGTTCAAGATCATGAGTAGGGTAGTGCTGCTCATGGTTTCGAAGTTGGCGTGAGCCATATGCGACCACACGTCCTTCCTGCATCAACACGCAGCCGAGCCCAATACCGGACGCGTCACAATACACGTCGAAGGGCTTTGTTGTATCCGGCTGAGCTAAGACCGGGGCTGTTGTGAGATGCTTCACCAATGTTAGGAACGCTCCTTCACACGCCGTGTTCCAAATATATTGCGTCCCTTTCTTCAGCAACTCTGTCATCGGCTTAGCGAGCTTGGAGAAGCTTGGAATGAATCTACGGTAGTATCCCGCTAACCCGAGGAAGCTTCTGACTTCATGGACTGAAGTGGGAGCTTTCCATTTCAGCACTTGCTCTATTTTGCTTGGGTCCACCGCAATGCCTTCTGCTGAGATGATATGTCCCAAGAAAGGCACTTGGCTGATCCAAAACTCGCATTTACTGAACTTGGCGTAGAGCTTGTGGTCTCGCAATCGTTGAAGAACGATCCGCAAGTGTTCAGCATGTTCGGCTTCCGTCTTGGAGTAAACCAAGATATCGTCGATGAACACTACCACGAACTTGTCCAGCTCCGGCATGAACACCGAGTTCATGAGATACATGAAATGGGCTGGAGCATTTGTGAGACCAAAGGACATGACGAGATATTCATATAAGCCGTATCTCGTCGAGAACGCCGTCTTCGGGATATCCTCCGCCCGGATCTTGATCTGGTGATATCCAGAGCGAAGGTCCATCTTGGAGAACACACTTGCACCCACAAGTTGATCAAACAATATGTCGATGTGGGGCAGTGGGTACTTATTCTTGATGGTGACGGCGTTGAGCGGCCGGTAATCCACACACAGCCGTAGGGTTTCATCCTTATTCTTTACAAACAGCGCCGAGCATCCCCAAGGCGAGGAACTCGGCCTAATGAAACCCTTGCTCAACAGATCATTGAGCTGTTCTTTCAGTTCAGCCAGCTCATTTGGAGCCATTTTGTATGGTCTCCGTGATATGGGCGTAGTCCCGGGTGCGAGCTCGATCTTGAACTCGACATCCCGCTCAGGTGGCATGCCCGGAAGATCATCCGGGAACACGTCGGGGTACTCCCGGACTACGGGAATGTCCTCCAACTTGAGAGCTTCAGTATTGTTGACTGTTGAAACCTCCCGGACGGGGTTATCTAATAGGAGGGACTGCGGACGTTGTAACGGGGAATTGAGGTGAACCGTCCGTGTTAGAGTTTCCAGGACAGCGCCATGGTAACTTAGCCATGACATTCCCAAGATTGCATCAATCTTCTGCCCCCCTAAGATAATCATAGTGGTGGGATATATCTTCCCACCTAAGCATAATGGTGCTTTTGGAACCATCATAGTTGCTGAAATCTTTCCTCCCGGTGAGCAGATCATATACGAACACTCGGTTGGAAAGGCTTCCAGCTGATGCTTAACCACGTACGATGCACTTATAAAGTTGTGGGTTGCACCAGAATCAAAAAGTATGATGATGGCTTGATGGTTGAGAGTAAACGTACCCGCCAGCATGTTGTCTCCCTCTGGGGCGTCCTCATTGTCGAGGTTGCGGACGCCTCCAGTCCGCTGACCCAACCTTCTTCACCGGAGGTCGGCCTCGAGCACCACCCTGGAGCTGGGTTTGCCTGCTGCTCTGCTGCCCCTGGGGACAGTCCTTCGCGAAGTGGCCCACCTGGCCACACGTGAAGCAAGTGAAACGGGGCGGTCCCCCGCTGATCGGTGGACGGAATCCCGGGGCGCGCTGTGGCGGTGGGAACGCCCGGGGTACCGTCTGCCACTGCTGTTGCTGTTCCTGTCTTGGTGGTGGCATCGGCGGACGGAACGGGGGTGCTTGGAACGAACGTCCCCCGAACTGTTGAGGTCGCGCCGGTGGACGCCACTGCTGCCCGGATGGTGTCCGATACACCATACGGTACTTCTGGGGCGCGCCACCACCGCTGCTAGGTGGAGCGCTGCGCTTCCTCTGCTCAGCTGCTAACTCCCGCTGAGCATCCTCTTGCATGATGGCGGCATTGACTAGGTCGTTGAATGTGCCGCGGTTCCACTGTACGAGGTGGGTCTTCATTTCGGGGTGTAACCCCCGATAGAAGTGTTCCCTCTTCTTCTCCTCCGTGGAGATGGAGTCTAACGCATATTGCGCCAGATGGTTGAAGGCACGGGAGTAGTCATGGGCACTCCTCCCACCCTGCTTCAGCTCCAAGAATTCTTGGAACTTCCTCTTCATTATTCCGGGAGGGATGTGATAGGCGCGGAACACCTCCCGGAACTCTTGCCATTCCACGGCATGGCCAGCCGGACGTGAGGCGACATAATTCGCCCACCACGCACCAGCGGCACCGTGGAGCTGCTGTGCTGCGAACAGGGTCTTCTGCCGCTCCGTACACTGGAGCAGCCCAAACTTGGACTCGATGGTCCGCAGCCAGTTGTCCGCCTCCAGTGGTTCCTCAGCTTCGGTGAACACTGGAGGGTGCGTACTCATGAAATCCGAGTACGACACTTCGCGGGGCTCACGAGGCCCTCGCTCTTGACGTCCCCCCGCCTGGGACGTATTCTGCACGATCGTGCGGAGCAGGTCGGTCTGCTCCTCACGACCTCCCACCAGTGCCGCTACCACATCCGCTAGAGTAAGCGGAGGCGGCGGTGGTGGCTGCTGCTGCGGGGTGCTGTCGTAGGCCGGTGGCTGGGAGTCATCGCCTCCCCCTTGGCTAGAGCCAGCCACCTACCTCGTGCGTGGTCCTAGTGCGAACCATCTGCAACCATACGACAAGAACATCAGTCCCGCCAAAGAGTGCATGCAGTCCAATTGAAATAGGTGTAAAACATAATGACAATAGAAACATGCGATATATCTCGTAAGTAGACCGTGTAATAACTTTGCACAAGCTACACCATTACCAGACCAAACATAAGCTAGTTTAATCCAACTTGATGAACCTCCTCTTTGGAAGCTCACCATAACTAGGTTTGGTCACTACGAGATATTACTATTGCTTGTCATCACGTATATCACCCTTAGGGTACAACACTCTCTCCAATGAGTTCAACTGTCATTCTTATGTCAGAATGACCAGTTTCTACCTATTCCAAGTTTTGATCTGGTTCTGGCATTTTCATGACTCAAGTTGAATACCAAAGTTAAAGTCAACTTCAGTATCTTTCCAACGAGTATTCATTTGCCGCCAGATCAGCTTTGGTTAAAAAGTTATGCTAATTCAAAGTCAGCAGAATTTCTGGAAGAATTTTAACAGCACCTCCCTTGAGAAGTTGCTGTTTTCAACTCTGGTTTCCACTGAAATCTGTGCTGAAATTTCAGAAACTTTGAACTGAAAAAATGTCACACATCTCCTACTCTTTCTAAGGATGTATCATATGAAAATTTTAAAATTTTCTACTGGGAGTTATGTTTGAAAGACAGAACAGTCCAGAGAGTGTTCCACTCTGTCCTGGTTCTGGACAGTTTACATCCCTTTGGGATTTAAGCCATCTTAAGGTGAGTTTCAGCTCTGGAAGCCCACAATAAAGTTGCAGAGTACTTAAATACCTTTCCAGAACTATATAGCACACCTCTCTGGGCTAAAAGACCTGTGAGTTATGCCCTGTGGAAGATCAGCAACTTGCTGTCCAAAACAAAGCACTCTGTTTTCCTGTCTTTTTGGAACTACACTTACCACTATCCCATTCTTATACCTAACCAGGGTCCTAAATGTTGAACCTATATATTTTAATTCCTTGTTATCATTATTTTCATACATATGCCTACAATATCTCGGTACTACGTTCCTCACAAAAGAAAAATCCTAACCGGATTATACCGGCATATACGTCTCAAATGTGGCACTAAACGGTCTCTCGCACACGTTTTCTACACGGATATACACGTGGTTAGTACCTGCAGAAGATCACACAATAATGGTGCACTCAGAGGTTGTTCATTCCAGGCAGTTCCATATTTAAAAGTAAATACAAACGCCCGTATCATTTCCATACGGCCGTCCTTGAGTTAGGTCACGTCTCAAGGCACGTGATCGTGTTTCAACACCACACGACGGGGAACCCGAGTATGTCATGAACGGGTCGTCACGGTTGGGAATGTTATCAACCCAACAGATACCACCTACCGCCCTGCAGGGCACGCCGATGGCAAGCGCTGCGTATGTCCTCCTGGGCTATTTCCAGACGAACACACTCTCGTGTTACTGACCACGCGATGGGGTCTCCACTTACTTGCCTAATGCACGCTAGGGATCAGCGTTGCATATGAACTCAGGGACATGAAGATCCCAAGAGTTTCATATTGACGTCTCACACCAAGCTGTGAGATCAATCCCTGAACCACGTTCCTCGTCAGGGAGAGCTAACCGAAATTGAACTGCTTTCGGTGGCGTTCCTTACCATTCTTACCAGAGCGTAGGTGCGTCGTTACATAATTGAAATTCAGAATTATAACATATAGGTTAGTCTTTGCCACTTTAAGTAACTATGCTAATATAGTCCTTACTTGGGCAACTACCGAATCCTCACCGTATACCTAAGTTTTCCCATAATGCAGTCCTTAAGTATTGTGCTATCCCCAATGCAGCTCTGATACCAGGCTGTGGCGGACCGGAATCCGCTCATCCAGGATCGCAGAGGGTGGTGCCGCGCGATGCGACATCCGACAGCACACGTCATAAGAACACATTATATTACAGGGGAAAACAAACTAAAGGTACAAAGTAGTACACTTCTCAGTTACAAACTAGAGTCTTTATTACACAGCGGAAGTTTCTATTGTACAACTCACGCCCGCCTATCTAGAAAAAGTCGGTTGCCCAGCCCTAGGGCAACCCACACTAGCTGCACGTCTCAGCTCAGCACGGCGTGTACGGCTCCCACTCAGCCGTGGTCCCCGACGGAGGGTAACCCTCGCCGGCGGACTCGTACTCCGAGTCCGTGGGTGGCTCCTCACCTGAAAAATACTTAAGCAGCAACCATGAGCACGAAGGCTCAGCAAGGCTTAACCGACTCACCTAAGCATGAAACTCTACATGAGGTATACCAAGACATGGGATAGCAATGTTGCAGCAAACGGACGCACCTACAAGTTCATCCTTAGTTCATCTTTTAGCAACAAGTTAACAGTTCATGAAATCTGAAATTTAGTAAGCAGTATTCGGTGGCACACATGTAGCAATACAATTATATCAACCAGCAATATTGAGTCAACATGTTTCATCCATTAATCTACGTCACGACTCAGTGACCAAGTGGTACTCTTCACCGCGAGGGACGGCGAATCGACTCGATATACACCTGCAGGGAAACCCAAAGAGCACGTCACGGACGCCCACCCGTGGAGCTGCACAGCACGCTCACTCGATGTCGTACGGGACAACCTTTCACCCAACAGCCCAAACGTCGAACCGGTCGCACCGAAACGAGCAGGAGGTTCCCCACACGGAGCATCTCTCTATGCCCGTTGGCAGATTTCCACCTTTCTGCCCTCAGCCTACACCTATAAATCGGTGCGTTATGCCTCGACGCCCGGAGGTTTAGGCTACATCGGTTTATCGGGGCCCATATATCCGATATGCCTTGGTACGTTCAAACTTGATCAGCGTGGGCCGCACACGGCTCGGTCCTCAATCGACACGGACAGGGCTGCGCACACAAGACTCTCTCTTGCTGCGCCCTAGCCCCTGCCTAGTCTCATCTTCATTACTAAAGTGATCTCACGTCACTCAACCGAACCCGTGTGTCCCCAAGCCTATCTCGCGAGTAGATTCCAACTACTCGACTTGTACCGAAGCCCTATGAATCTTTAAGCATAGCCTATCTACTCGAGGTCTTAGACACTACCCTCACTCGTTAAGGAACCTTTGGTTATGCAAGTGGGGTTTCATTCATCGTATACCTAATGCACATACATACTTCATATGACTCATGTAAATAAAAGAAAACTCATAAAAGGGTTAATGCAAACCGGGGCTTGCCTTGTTGCTGCTGGTCAGTAGTTAGTTCTTCGTCCGGAAGAAGGAAATCCAGCACTTCCGGGGTCTCTTCTTCAATGGCTACACGTTGAATCCAATATTACATGTAAATTTAAATGCAATGTGTGAACTTAAATACATAATTGCTAATAACTCTAGCTAGCCCTCCCCTTTGGGTTCAGAAATTTTTATGGTGGATTGGTAGGGTCCTAACCAGAGTTGTGACCAAGTTTTATTTGAAACAAAGTTCAATTGAACCTTGTACAAATAAAAGCCTCTTTGGTCAATAATTGAGCCTCTAAGTAATTCCAGGGTTTGTCATGGCTCCCACCATTACTTTCTGGAAACATGAATTTAGGATGGTTCTAATGGAGTTGGTTTCATGTCCTTTGAAGAATTCTACAGAAAGTTATGTCCTAACTAAGATTGGAGAAAATCTGAAAAATGTTTCTGTACATTTTTCTATTTTCTCTGGGCAGTTCCCTTAATCACCCGATTAGGGTAATTAAATGAACTTGGATGAGTCTGAAAATTTTACTGGTATTCAGGGATTTTCCAATGAACCTTTCAGCCAAATTTCAGAATTTTTCATAAAGTAGTTCTCCAGATAAAATTCCCAACAGTTTAAACTTTAGGGATTTAATTCTGGAAAACTATTCACTTTTATGAGCTGAATTTGGTATTGCTGGAAAGTGCTCAGAGAGCTAAAACCAGCAAAATTTGATTCACTCGATTTGGAGTTTTCTAGCCAAAGTTCTGAGGATTTGAAGTTTGGAAGAATTCTGAAAATCGGAGGAAAAGTTTAAACTCTCGGGGCCCGCGGGGACACGTGTCGAGCGCGGAGGTGTCCGGCACACCGGGGATACCACACGTGTCGAGCACGGAGGTGTCCGGCACACCGGAGATACCACAGGGTATTTGCGCGTCAGCACAGCCGATCCCTGGCCACACCCGATCCCGATTTAAATTCTTCAGCCGCTGACACGTGGGCTAGCCGGCTTCGTCTTCCTCCCGCCGTTCTCTCGCGCCCGCGCCGCCGACCTCGCCGGAGCAGACTCTGGGCTCGCCGGCTCGCCGCTGCCGGACCTCCCATGGTCTGAAACTCGCCGCCAGGGGGTTGTCGACGTCGAGGAACACGTCGGGGGTGACAGGTCGGGCTGGGGGTGACCGGAAATAGCTCGGCGACGTGCCGCGGCCTCGGTTGAGGTTCGACACCGTCAACCGTGGTTTCTAAACCCGCCAACACCTTGAACAAATGGCCCTACAGCATCAGTGTACCTCTAGGAAGCTCGACAAGGTGTCAAAAGGGTTCAGGGATGGCGGCAAGTCGGTCGGCACCATGTGACCGATCGTGCCCGCCATGGCCGCCCTCGATCGAGCTTGAAATTCGTCACTCCTAGACAGTTTCACGCTACGGATGCAGAAAAGAACTTGATCGCCGGCTAGTTCAGCGTCTATGTGCAAGATTTGATGACCTCCGAAAGATCATAGAGCGAGAATTTAGAGAAACCGTACCGGAAGCTCGGTTTACGATCGCCGGAGCAAAAACTGGAAATTCTCTACGGATTCTTCACGGTTGGCTTCCAAACTTGGAGGAGAGCAGCACGGTGGTCGCGCGCTCCTGTTGCCTTTCTCGCTGGACCGTGAAAACGTCTGTGGAACGCTGCCCACGGGCGCCTGACTCTCGGCTGAGGCTAGGTTGCCGCGGTGGTGGTCGTCTTTGGGCAAAGGAGGTCGGAGCTCGAGGTTTCTGGTGTTGGAGAGGTGGAGTGCGAGCTCAGGTGGCTGTCTAGCAGCTCAGGGACGAAGGAGGAGATGGTTTTTCTGGTTTTCCCGATTGAGCAGAGAGCTGCGGCGAGAAACAATGCCGCTGCTCGGGTTTGCCCACGAGAAGATAAAGTCGGCCGACTCCTGCTCGGCTGAGGCGGTGCCGGTCGCGTGGGGGCGCGAGCCAGCCGCCCTGGGCGCCAGCGCGTGGAGAGGGAAGCAGCTGGTGGCGCCGGTAGCTGCTCGGTGGCACAGCCGACAGCTGCTCGGTGGAATTTCCCACCGAGACTCTGACTTTGGGTGCAAGTTTCTCCTTCTCCCTTCTATGACATGTGGGTCCAACCCGGGGTTTTAACCTCTGGAATTTACTCCTAATCAGTGTTGTAAACAGTGAGCCTCATAATACCCCTGGTGATTCAAATTATTCACCCCTGAGCCATTTGAATTGAATAGAATTCAAATTGGGTTCGGCTTGGGTGAATTTCAGCACAAGTTTAGTTTTGAATTCAAATAAAGTTTGAATTCGTCCGACTTAGCTCATGTCAAGATCAACTCCAAATGGAGTGAAAATTGGTGTGTGAGCTCACAAAAATGTGCTGAATAAGAATATGAAGCTAACTTTTGAAATTGGGTGATGAAAGTTGCTGCAATTTGAATTTACATTCCAATTGGCCTCTTTTTCAAATACCCCAAAAAGTGCCTCAAAAAGTGTTGGATTTCTATGAAACTTGGACTGAACCTTCCCAAGACTTTTTAAGTTCTAGGGGTGAGCTCAACCTCTCATGTTCCTATGTCCAAATCCCACTTTGTGAAAAGGAAGACTTTCCCCTCTAATCACTCTTTTGATGAAAGTTACTTGCTCTTCACAATATTTCCTAAGATATCCACAACGAAAACTGTGGTGTTGTGAGGTGAAGAAAAGTTTTTGCAAGTCCCTTTTCTTGGGCTTTTACAGCTCCAGCTTCAGGCGCAGATCCTCCAAGGCAGAGAGACGCTCGTCGGCCTGAGCGTGAGACGCACGGGCCTCCTGGTGGAGCCGCCGAGTCTCGGAGTCCAGACGGTCGACAGCCCTCTTCTGACGGTCAAGGAGCACCTCCATGACTTCAAGCGATGCCCGCCTCGAGTCAAGCTCCTCCCTGACCTCCTCAGTCCGCTCCCACAAAAGGCGCCCCCAAGTGAGGAGGTGATCCCTCTCACCTACCTGCTCCTCCCGCTCGCGGCCGAGCGCGGCCAAAACCTGCCGGACGCTCATCTGGGCGAGCACGAGGGCGTCTGCCAGGGGCAGCGGGGCGGCACAGGCCGGAGCGGCGCCCCCGACCTCCTCCATCACGTCGTCTTCGGGAGAAGTTGACGCTCCGGCAACCGGGATAAGGCGCCGATCAGGAGAAGCCGGCACTGGGACAGGCTCGCTCCCGGTGCGCCCTGGTTCGCTGCCCGCCGTAAGGCCCGTGGCAGTTTCTCCCGCTCCAGCAACAGGGGGCGGGACATCGACAGCTGGTCCTGCCGAACCCTCAGCGACAACCGGCTCCCAAGCCAGTGAAGAGGGACAAGTGGGAGGAGTCACTGCTGCCGCAGGGGCCGGGCTAACCGGCGTAGAAAGAACTTGCGCTGGCTTGGGGGCTGCTGCGACCATCATGGCTTCCGAGCGCTGCGGCGCGGATCCCCCGTCAGTCGGGGATGGCCAGGAAGCCGGAGCGTTACCGGCACTCGGGGAGTCCCTACAAACATGGGAAACTCCTGAGTTAAGAAAAGAAGAAGACAACACAGGCTCTAGAATCCGGTAGGCGTCGCTTACCGAGAGACACGAGCACTCCAACGGGCTCTGAACCCCGGCTTCCGAGCCAGGATAGGTCCACTAGAGCCCGCCGTCGCCGCCGACGGCTGCCCCGCAGTCGCCCGGGCTGGCGGAGCAGGGGATGCTTCTGAAGCCCCCCTGGACGCCAACCCAGCCCCTAAATCCCAGGGCGCCTGAGCTCTTGGCTCGCCCCTGGGCATCGACACACCAGCACTTCCCCTCAAGGCTCCACCGCCTAAAGAGGGAGGGCGCGACGCCCGGGAACATTCAGCCCGTCATCGCTCAAGAGGAGTCCTGTTGGGATGATGAGCCCGAGGCCTCTTGGGGTCGCCACTGGATGGGGCGCCATCTCCAAAAGCAGGGCGCGCAGCCGCCCTGGATTCCTGACTCGACGCGAACGCCGCCGCCGGAGGAGACCGGGCGCGCTTCTTCTCCGGAGGCAGGTTGGAAGCCATGGCAGGAGAAAGCTCAAGGACAGGGAAGACAAAGGCACAAGAACTCAAGGAAGATGCAAGCGCTAGGAAGTGCGAAGGGAAGCCGTGATGCGGGTAAGATCCCCTTTTAAACTTCCCAGATGCGATTCAAAGCGATTCAAAACTCTTTGAATACGCCGCTTGGGCAACCGCTTCGGCTCCAAGTGTAAAAGCCCAAGAAAAGGGACATGCAAAAACTTTTCATCACCTCACAACTGGCACGACCCCACGGTCTTGTCAAGCCAGGATCACGCTGAGGGGTGCTGCGTTGCACAGCACCGAATAACACACATTAAAGGTACAAAGCGGAAGCAAAACTTTTATTACATAAAGGGGTTTATGAACATTTTTACATCCAAACTAGGTCCAGTCTACACTCACGGGCGTAGACTATGCATCAAGTTCACGTTCAGCCCTTGAACGTGTCCTTGCTAGCACACACGCACACTAACACGGCGGCATGCATGACTCCCACTCGACGGGGTTCCCCTCCGGAGGTTCCGTCTCCTCTTCGGGAGTCCCTTCCTCATAGAACCCTGCAAAAGCTTCAAACACAAGCAGTGAGCACCAAGGCTCAGCAAGACTGACCCGTCTCTCCTAAACATGGAACTTCTACATGAGGGGTGATGGGTACATGAGGTAAAACAATTTGCAAAGGACTCGCCTAATTATTGGAACCTTACATTCAAATTTTTGCAGCAGGATGTGGAGAACCTTATGCTAAGGCACATGAGAGAGCCGCAATCAAACAAGAAACGCATTTCTCTCATGTACTTTGCCCAAAGTTGAAAAGAACTTTAGTTAGCTCTAAACTACAATAAATCATTGACAATCAAAGTCCATCTTTCAATCAGCAACATTTTAACATGTAACTAGCCTGTTCTTTCTATGTCACGGTACAGTGAACAAGTGGTACTCACTGACCGCGAGGGACGGCGATTATAATCGATTTACACCTGCAGGGTTACCCGAATAACCCGTCACGTACGCCCGTACTCGATGTTGCCTACAGCAACCATCACGGACGCCGTACGCAACCACCTTTCGCCCGTCAGCAAATATTGAACCGGTCCCATCGTCCCGAGCAAGAGGTCTCTGCATGCGCATCTCAGTGCCGCCAGCCGATTTACACCTCGAGCTCTCAACCTACCCTATGAACGACGGGCAATGCCTCAATACCCAGCTACCCGAGTTACATCGGTTTCCCGGTTCCCATATAGCCGGTAGGTCTTCGGTACTGTTCTATCTTGTTCAACAGGCCCGCACACAGCTAGGTCCTCAATCGACACGAAGGGAGCTATAGCACACAGGCCCCAAAGTCCAGCTGCCCTTACTCTCCGCTCGGTCTCATTTTTCTTGCCACGTGTATCATGTGCTATCTCTACCCGAGTCGAGTGCCTCTAGCCTATGCTCGCGAGTAGTTCCAACTACTCGACTTTTACCGAATCCTACACTATCTTAGCATTGCAGTAGCTAACGGGGTTTGCAATCCTAAACCCAACCCATGATTTTTCTTGGCTATGCAATTGGGTTTCCAAACAGACTCTAATGCAAGGAATCATAATACTCAAGTAAGTGCTCAAAGCAATAAAAATTTATAAAAAGGTTAATGCAAACCAGAGCTTGCCTTGCTGCTCTTGGTCATAGTCTAGCTGCTCCTCCGGAGTCATGAAGTCTAGGACTTCGGGTTCCTCCTCGACCTTAGCGACTACATGATATACAATTACATATGTATTAATTTAAATGCATTTGAATGAATTTAAGCTTGTGAAGTCTATAACTCTTACTAGATGAACCCAATGACTGTGAAACTTTTACTGTGGCTTGGTTACAACCTAAACACGGACTTGGTCAAGTTTTAGTTGCAGGAAAGCTCATTTGAGCCCTCCACAATTAATTATGTACTTGACCTTAATTGACGGCTTGTAGGGTGTTCTAAGGATTTTCATGAAACAAACTATGACTTTCTGAAAACTAGATTTTCAGAGGGTTCTAATGGAATTGGTCTCACTTAAGTTGAAGGTTCCTAACTAAATATATGAGCTAAACAATTCCAGGGGAAATTCTGAAAATGTTTCTGAACATTTTCTATTTTCTCTGGAACAGTTTCACTAATCACACCATTAGGTGGATCAAATGAGTTCAAATGGATCTGAAATTTTTATGGTAGTTCAAGAATATTATGGTGAACATCCCAGCATAATTTTAGAAATTTCCTCCAAAGGATTCTCCAGTTAAAATTCCAAACAGTTTAAAGTTTGAGGAATTAATTCTGGAGAAATAAGGATTTTCATGAAGTGAAACTTGATTTGCTGGAAAGTAATCAGAGAGCTGAATCCAACAAAATTTGGTTTACTCGATTTGGAGTTTTCTAGCCGAAGTTATGAGGATTTGAAGTTTGAAGGAAATCTGAAAATCTGGAAAAAGTTTAAACTTGCGGGTGGGACACGGGGACACGCGTCGCACACTGAGGCGTCGGCACACCGTGGTCTGTGGGGTTCCTGCACGCCATCACAACGGATCCCAGCCACACCCGATCCCGATTTAAATTTTTAAGCCGCTGACGCGTGGGCCAGCCGGCTTCGTCTTCCTCCCGACGCGCCCTCGCGCCCGCGCCGCCTCCCCTCGCCGGAGAAGACCCGGAGCTCGCCGGCTTGCCGCTGCCGTCCATCGCACGGTCTGAAACTTGCTGCCAGGGGGTTATCGACGTCAAGGAACACGTCGGTGGTGTCAGTTCAAGCTGGCGGTGACCGGAAATAGCCCGGCGACGTGCAGCGGCCTGGGTTGAGGTTCGGCGCCGTCGCCCGTGGGTTCTAACCCACCAAGACCTTGGACAATCGGTTCTACAGCATCAGTACACCTCTAGGAAGCTCGACAAGGTGTCAAATGGGTTCAAATATGGCGGCAAGTTGGTCGGCACCGTGTGACCGATCGTGCCCGCCATGAACGCCCTCAATCGAGCTCAAAATTCGTCACTCCTAGGCAGTTTCTGTGACGCCCTCAATTCTGAGGAAAACCACGGAACTGAGAACTAATGCATATGTGTGCCCAGTATGTTCTCCACACATACACATATGATCCACAAACTGAATTCAGAATATATATATTACCACGAATAACAGAGTTTATTACAAAGCCTCATGCGTCTTGGAGTCACGCTCACAGCGGAAGTCTTTATTTCTATGCAGCGGAAGTCTTTATTCTAATGCGGAAGCAATCTAACTAAGGCAGAAGCAAATCTAAGCAATAGTGGCTCCATCTCCATTCCCTCCACAGGCAAGGTTGAGAACAGATCACACGCCTTAATGCTCCACTTGGTCTTCATAGTAGTCTTCTCCTGCGGCTGATGAGGAGATAATAAAGCAAGTTTGAGTACCATGATGTACTCAGCAAGTGTGGGAAAAACATGATATGTAGCTCATAACAAGGTAGGTATGAAAAGGCTCATTTGCAGAAAAGCAGATTTATAAAACCATGATAAAACAGCAACTTAACTTTAAATGAATGTAATCCCAGCATGAATTAAATTACCAACGCACCTCCATCACCTTCTGTGTTCCATCCGAACATTAACCAACCTTTGTTTATACTCACGAATACCTCCTCGTATTTGCTACCATCTCACGAATACCTTCCCGTATTCGCTACCATCTCATCTCATAAAACAGCTTCGTCTCACACCGAGACCAAACTCATGTCATGACTTAACAGTCACGCAACCATCTCATCACCCGGACTCAACAGTCACGCAACCATCTCATCACCCGGACTCAACAGTCCCAACAACCAAACCATAACTAAACTCAATAACCATAACCAAGAACCTTCCTAATAATCATCCCAACTAATCATGGCAGTTTAGCCAGGTGCTCGTGATTGTAAGCTCGGCTATCATGATAGTTTTAGACTCTGCAGAGTTTGCACCTCTTTACCCACAAGTTTGTGATTTCGTCACCCGTTGGCGACTGCAGAACCTCCATTATACCAGTACACATCCGTCGGTGTATGGTCAAGAGATCACAAAATAGCCTTTACAAAGGGGTTACTAGATGTATGGACTCACTAAGGTTTCACCGGCAGGCTAGAATCTCCAATTCTCCCACCCACGGGCCCCCTCTTGTGCCATGCAGTTCCCAGGGCAGTCCTCACTCGACTCCCATTCCCCGCGCCTTCCACATTCCATAACACTCTAGCAACTTACCTAATTACTCAGCTAAGCCGCACCCATACTTGGCCTTGTGGTGGCACTGTTATCCTGGCATGTGCATGCATGAACCGGTCCTTAGATCTATGGCAAGTAAACCACCGTCTCATGGTACCTCGTTCACAAACCCAGTCTTGCCTAGATCTCCCTCCGATCCATATCCATTATTAATATCAGTTTCTCATTATCAATACGAGTGCAGTTAGCTAGACCAATCTATCTCGCTTCCCAATCCCATAGACTCAGCGAAGCATAAAGCAAAAACCATTCCCGACTCATAAACTTCCCAGGCGACAAGGGTGGTTTAACCAAAACTAGTAAACTCCTATAAAAGGGTTTCCCATCATGTTTGACTCAGCACACACACCTTTTCGCAAAATAGTTTTTCCCCAAAACATAGGATCAACATGGTCAAGGAGCACTTGCCTTGTTCTTGCGGTTCCGGTTGTTCTTGAATCTCAAAACCTGGTTGCTGCAGTTCGTCGTAGATAGCTCCCTGAGCTTGTCCTGCTAGGTAGGATCACGTGCATACAAGATTCACAGCAATCAATATCATGCACAAACCTTAAACTAGATGTGATGATACACATGCATGCTATCCTATGATTAATTTTATTAGATTGGTCTGTAAGTGTTTTTGCATGGCTTGCATGGACAGAGGTGTTCGGATCAAAGGTGGATGTGGCGATGATCTTGTCTTTAGATCAACCTGATCATTAAGTGATCTATCCACGAGAAGGCTTCTAGAAAGGATTCAAAGAACAGATGCAAGGGGAAAACAACAATGCCGTAAGGTGGTGTCGGAGTCCTACCTTACGCCCTTCTTGGTTTTCGAGGTCCTCCTCAGACCGCTCGGTTCTCCTCCGATGATCTCCCTTGTTGCGCTTCGGCGATGGTTTACTCGGCGAGTTAGGGCTAGGGCTCTAAGTCGTCGACTCAGGAGTTGAAAAGAAGTTTGTGGTTTCGGCCAGAGGTTCTGGGTTCTATTTATAATCGGGAACAGAAGAGTCCTAATCTGATTGTATCCCAAATAAGAGTCTAATTGAGATCATCGTTGGATCCTATCATCTTATCTTTAGTTGATTTGGTGCGGTAACGTTGTGGAATTCAGGTCGGTTTCCTTTACGTATCGGTATTCTTACGCGTAACAGCTGCTCCAGAACTTGTTACCTTCGCGGCAATGAGCTCCGGAGGCTCCACGTGTCCATCGGGCCTGGTCTCTCCTTTTCCGCAGAGACGAGCTCCTGTTGTGCCGCGTGTCAACAAGCGAGACCTCCCCCTCCTTTGGAGGTGAGCTCCACGCACGCCACGTGTTGGCGCCGGTCTTTCCTCTCTTCTTTCTTCAGGGACATGCCCCGAGGTCGGCACGTGTCCAGCAGCGACACACCTCCCGGAGATAAGCTCCGGTGACGACGCGTGTTCAATAGAACAGGACCTCTCAGAGATGGGCTCCAAGATCGACACGTATCCCGCGCGACTGGTCCTCTGACTTCTGCGAGGACTAGCTCCGAGGATGACACATGTCCAGTGGAAATGCCTTTGCTTCTTCCGCAGAGGCTAGCTCCATGGGCAACACGTGTCCCACAGGATCGGACCTCTCCCCTTTGCGGAGACGAGACCCGAGCCTGCCACGTAGCCTGCTTAGCGGCGGCCTCTCCCCACTTCGCAGGGATGAGCTCTGATCACGCCACGTGGCCAGCGACTGCGGTGATTTGTCTTTGGCGCTTTCTGAGAGCTGGATTCGGCTCTCATTGGCTATCCCTTTGATATTTTTCTCTGTTCCTTCTTTTCTTAAAATGTTTCCTCTTCATAAAACATGAACATATGCTGACACCCGAGATGAGGGTGTCACAAATCTACCCCCTTAAATTGAATCTCGCCCTCGAGATTCGTTAATAGAAAATAGATGGGGAAATTCTGCCTTGATATTCTCTTCACGCTCCCATGTGGCTTCAGCTTCGGTGTGATGGCTCCATTGTACCTTGCACCATCGAATTACTTTGTTTCGGGTGACCCTTTCCTTTACGTCCAAGATTCGGACAGGGTGTTCCGCATAAGTCAGGTCCTTTTGAAGTTCAAGCTCTCCCGTTGATACTTGTTCCTCTGGTACTCTCAAGCACTTCTTGAGCTGGGATACATGAAACACGTCATGTACGTCGGAGAGGTGGTTTGGGAGCTCTAGTTGATAGGCTACTTCTCCTCGCTTATCCAGAATCTTAAAAGATCCGATGTAGCGAGGTGCTAGCTTGCCTTTGACGTTGAAACGTCGTTGGCCTAGGATAGGCAATACCTTAAGGTATACGAAGTCTCCTACTTCGAAAGTCAACTTCCTTCGCCTATTGTCCGCATAGCCTTTCTGTCGTGACTGAGCGGCTTTTAAGTTCTCCCGTACCGTTTGGACTTGCTCTTCGGCTTCTTGTAGCACTTCGGGTCCAAATACCTGGTTTTCTCCGGTCTCGTTCCAAAACAGTGGCGTTCTACACCGTCTACCATATAAGGCTTCGTAAGGCGACATCTTCAAGCTAGCTTGATAGCTGTTGTTATAGGAGAATTCGGCATACGGTAAACTCCTATCCCAACTACGCCCACGTTTCAAGGCGCAAGCTCTCAACATGTCCTCCAAAATTTGGTTTGTCCTTTCGGTTTGTCCATCTGTTTGTGGGTGATAGGCGGAGCTAAAATCCAGTCGTGAACCCATGGCTTTCTGCAGCTTCCTCCAGAATCTAGAAGTAAACTGAGAACCTCGATCTGAGACTATCCTCCTCAGAACTCCGTGACGGCACACGATCTGCTCCATGTACAACTCTGCCAATTGTGCAACGTTGTAACTGGTCTTTACAAGGAGAAAATGGGCGGTTTTCATCAATCGGTCCACAATGACCCAGATGGAGTCGTATCCCGACTGAGTACGTGGCAATCCGACGATGAAATCCATACTGATGTCCTTTCACTTCCATTCGGGTATTTTCAAATGTTACAACAATCCAGCGGGTTTTTGATGTTCGGCCATCACCCGTTGGCATGTGTCGCATAGGGCAACGTATTCGGCTGACACGACCCCATTGGTCCTGTCGAGCCAGGATCACTCTGAGGGGTGCTGCGTTGCACAGCACCGTATAACACACGTCAAAGGTACAAAGCGGAAGCGAAATTTTATTACATAAACAGGTTTATGAACATGTTTACAGCAAAATAAGTTCAGTCTACACTCGCGGGCGTAGACTAAGCATCAAGTGCACGTTCAGCCCTCGAACGTGTCCTTGCTAGCACACACGCACACTAACTCTGCGGCGTGCACGACTCCCACTCGACGGGGTTCCCCTCCTGGGATTCCGTCTCCTCTTCGGGAGTCCCTTCCTCATAGAACCCTGCAAAAGCTTCAAACACAAGCAGTGAGCACGAAGGCTCAGCAAGTCTGACCCGTCTCACCTAAACATGGAACTTCTACATGAGGGTAACGGGTTATATGAGGTAAAAATCAGTTGCAAGGACTCGCCTAATTAGTAGAACCTTACTTTCAAGTTTTAGCAGCAGGTTGTGGAGAACCTTACGCTAAGGCACATGAGAGAGCCACGATCAAACAAGAAACGCATTTCTCTCATGTACTTTGCCCAAAGTTGAAAAGAACTTTAGTTAGCTCTAAGCTACAGCATATCATTAACAATCAATGTCCAGCTTTCAATCAGCAACATTTTAACATGTAACTAGCCTGTTCTTTCTACGTCACGGTACAGTGAACAAGTGGTACTCACTGACCGCGAGGGACGGCGATTATAATCGATTTACACCTGCAGGGTTACCCGAACAACCCGTCACGTACGCCCGTACTCGATGTTGCCTACAACAACCATCACGGACGCTGTACGCAACTACCTTTCACCCGTCAGCCAAATATTGAACCGGTCCCATCGTCCCGAGCAAGAGGTCTCCGCACGTGCATCTCCGTGCCGCCAGCCGATTTACACCTCAAGCTCTCAACCTACCCTCTGAACGACGGGCAATGCCTCAATACCCAGCTACCGGAGTTACATCAGTTTCCCGGTTCCCATATAGCCGGTAGGTCTTCGGTACTGTTCTAGCTTGTTCAACAGGCCCGCACACGGCTCGGTCCTCAATCGACACAAGCGGAGCTACAGCACACAGGCCCCAAAGTCCTGCTGCCCTTACCCTCCGCTTGGTCTCATTTTCTTGCCATGTGTTTCATGTGCTATCACTACCCGAGCAATGTGCCTCTAGCCTATTCTCGCGAGTAGTTCCAACTACTCGACTTGTACCGAATCCTACTCTATCCTAGCAATGCAGTAGCTAACGGGGTTTGCAATCCTAACCCATCCCATGGTTCTCTTGGCTATGCAGTGGGGCTTCCAAACAAGACTCTATTGCACAGAATAAAGGACACAAGTATGTGCTCAAAACAATAAAAATTTGTAAAAAGGTTAATGCAAACCGGAGCTTGCCTTGCTGCTCTTGGTCGTAGGCTAGTTGCTCCTCCGGAGTAACGAAGTCTAGGACTTCGGGTTCCTCCTCGACCTTAGCGACTACATGATAGAAACAATACATGTATTAATTTAATACATTTGTATTAAGTTTGAAGTTGTTAAGTCTATAACCTTTGCTAGACAGATCTAATGACTGTGAAACTTTTACTGTGGCTTGGTTACAACCTAAACAGAGACTTGGTCAAGTTTTAGTTGCAGCAAAGCTCATTTGGGCCCTCCACAATTAATTATGTCCTTGACCTTAATTGGAACTCTTAGGGTGTTCTAGGAATTTTCATGAAGCCAACTATGACTTTCTGAAACTAGATTTTCAGAGGGTTCTAATGGAGTTTGTCTCACTTAATTTGAAGGTTCCTAGCTAAAGTTATGAGCTAAACAATTTCGGCGAAAATTCTGAAAATGTTTCTGAACATTTTCTATTTTCCCTGGAACAGTTTCACTAATCACACCATTAGGTGGATCAGATGAGCTCAAATGGATCTGAAATTTTTATGGTAGTTCAAGGATATTTTGGTGAACATCTCAGCCATATTTCAGGATTTTACTCCAAAGGATTCTCCAGTTAAAATTCCTAACAGTTTAAACTTTGAGGAATTAATTCTGGAGAAATAAGGAATTGCATGAAGTGAAACTTGATTTTCTGGAAAGTACTCAGAGAGCTGAATCCATCAAAATTTGGTTCACCCAATTTGGAGCTTTCTAGCCAAAGTTATGAGGATTTGAAGTTTGAAGGAAATCTGAAAATCGGGAAAAAGTTTAAACTCGCGCGTGGGCCCAGGGGACACGCGTCGCACGCCTAGGCGATGGCACATCGCGGCCCACAAGGATTTTGCGCGCCAGCACACCCGATCCCGGCCGCAGCCGGATCCCGATTCAAAATATCTCCCGCTGACAGCTGGGGTCCACCCCCTTCTTCAACCTCGCGACACCCGCGCCCCGCCGCCGAGGGATCTCGCCGGAGAGCTCGCCGCCGGCCGCTGTACAGCTCCAAACTTCTCGATTCTGGCCGCCCCTGCCTACTTTTACTCGGGGAACAGGATACGAGGGTCAGCTGCTCATGACAATGGCCGGAGCATGGTCGGCGACGAGCCGCCACCTCAGAACGACTTCGGCCATGTCGGCTGACTACCCTAGCACCTCAGCTACTTGGGAAACCGGTCGGGGAGCATCAGTGGACCTTAGAGAAGGTCGACATGAGCTCGAGGCAGCTCGGGGAAGGCCCGAAATAGGTCCTCACCGTGCGCCCGATGCCGCCCGTTCGTTCCGCCATTAGTAGACCTCAAATTACGCCGGGCACGGAGGTTCTCCGGCCCAGAGTTGTGAAGGCAACTTGTGCGTTACCGTGTCTAGATCGTGTGAGAGCGGCTTGAGGCCCTCTAATCCTTTCTAGGGCACGAATTAAACAGAATCGTACCCGAAGGTCGTTCTGCACACAGAAAGGGGAAAAGTGGAAATTCGCCGCCGGTGAGCAACCACTCGAGCTGTGGCTCGGGGATGAGCAGCACCGGTCACCCGCGCGTCCAAGGGTGCCTTGGCTCGGGCGTGACAACGCCCTGGTTGGGCTGTCCACGAGAGCCCGAGGTGCGGCGGTTCCAAGTCCCGAATTTGATCTTTCGGCACAGCCAATATCAATCGGTTTCAACCGAATTCTAGCAACGGGGAGGACGGAGGAAGGTCTCTAGTACCTTGCTGGGGCTCTGGAGTGGACGGAGGAAGCTGCGATCGGCGTTCTCCGATCAAGTCCGAGCTGCGGAAGTTTTCGGCCGGCGCTGAGTTCTTGCGGGGAAGAACGGTGGTGCCTCGGCCGAGGAGGGGGCAGGCGCCTTAAGAAGGCTCTGCACCGCCTCACGCCCACGCGTGGGCAAGCAGCTGCTGGCGCGGCGGCTGCCCTCGGTGGCGATCACCGCTGCGGCTCGGCGACCCGAGTGAAAAAGTCTCAGTCGGTTTGATCTGAGCAGTGGCTGACATGTGGGTCCCACCTCCAGTTTTAACCACTGAAATTTACTCCTAATCACTGTTATAAACAGTGAACCCCATACTACCCTTGGCAATTCAAATTATTCACCCATGAGCCATTTGAATTGATCAAAGTTCAAATGAGGTTTGGTTTGAATGAATTTCAGCACAAGTTCAGTTTGAAATTCAAATAAAGTTTGAATTTCTCCCCCTTAGCTCATGTCAAGATCAACTCCAAATGGAGTGAAAATTGGTGTGTGAGCTCACAAAAATGTGTTGAGTAAGAATATGCCTCCCACTTTTAAATTCATGGGATAAAAACAGTTTGAATTTGAATATGGTTTCAAACTGCCCTCTTCCTAACTATACCCAAAATGACCTCAAAAAGGTTTTGAATTTGGGTGAAACTTGGCATGGACATCCTTAGTAAAGTGTAGGAGTTTTCATATGTCCAGCCCATCTATATCACATGTGGGAAATACCACTTTTGCAATGTGTGAGTTTGTTTTCTAATGAGCATGTTGATAATTGTTACTTGCTCTTCATTTGTGTTCATCATCTTTCCTCAAATGAGGTGTGTGTGTGTGGTGATGAACACTTCAATTATGTGTCAAAAACTGAGGCCCTTACATTCCTCCCCCCTTAAAAGAATCTCATCCCGAGATTATAAGGTGAAATGAGAGAGAGGACGGTGGAAAATTACCGGATATGCGACGTGAAAAAGTCGGGGTAGTTAGTGCGAAGAAATTCTTCGCTCTCCCATGTCGCTTCGTCCATGGAGTGATTACTCCATAGAACCTTGTAGAACCACAACGTACGGTTGCGTGTGGTTCGGGCCTTTTCATCAATAATCTGCACCGGTTCCTCCCGATAGGTGAGATCCGGTTGCAGTTCTTCAATGTCTTCCAGCTGAACGGTAGTTGATAGCTTGAGACACTTCCTCAGCTGGGAAATGTGAAAGACGTCGTGCACACCGGAAAGTGCTTCTGGTAATTTCAACCGGTATGCCACTGATCCACATCTTTCGGTAATCTGGAATGGACCGATGAATCGGGGTGCCAACTTTCCTCGCACCCCAAATCTGTTTACGCCCTTCATTGGAGATACCCGTAGATATACGTGCTCTCCAACTTCGAATTGTAATGGGCGCCTTCTCCGGTCCGCATACTGTTTCTGTCAGGATTGAGCGGCTTTTAGGTTCGCTTGAATCAGTCGAACCTTTTCTTCCGCGTTGTTGACAAGGTCAATCCCGAAGGTAACCCTTTCGCCAGACTCACACCAGTTCAATGGTGTGCGGCATTTTCTTCCGTATAGCGCCTCGTAGGGCGCCATCTTGATGCTGGCTTGGTACCCATTGTTGTACGAGAACTCGGCTAATGGCAAGTGATCATCCCAATTCTTGCTGTGGTTGATAGTGCAAGCTCGTAGCATGTCTTCTAAGATTTGATTTACCCGCTCCGTTTGCCCATCCGTCTGCGGGTGGTAGGCTGAACTACGGATCAGCTTCGTCCCCAAGGCAGTGTGTAGCTGCTCCCAGAAACGGGACACAAATAAAGTGCCCCGATCCGATATGATAGTACGGGGTACGCCGTACAAGCATAGGATCCGTGAGATGTACAGTTCAGCGTACTTCTTGGCGTTGTAGTTGGTGTTGACCGGGATGAAATGGGCAACTTTGGAGAGCCGATCGACGATCACCCACACCGAATCATGTTTCTGTAAGGTGGTGGGTAAACCGACGACGAAATCCATGCTCACGTCCTCCCACTTCCAGGAAGGAATGCCCAGTGGTTGCAGCAGTCCCGGTTTTCGCATATGATCTGCCTTCACCCTTCGACATGTATCACACTCGGACCACCAAAACTTTCTTCTGAGCTCTTGATACATCTTGTTACTGCCGGGGTGAATAGAAAATTTTGACAAGTGAGCCTCATCAAAGATTTTCTTATGTAACTCCGGGTTTCGGGGTACGACGATCCGGTCCTTAAACCATAGGACGCCGTCTCCGTCCTTCCGGAAACATTTCAACACCCCACTGTCTACACGTCTCCATAAATGTGACATGCCCTTGTCATTCTTCTGGGCTGCCGCTATCTCTTCACGGATGGTGGGGATCAAAGCTAGGTTGTAGAGAGCTCCATGTGGAATCACATGTAGTGGTGGTTCGCTCTCTTCCAACGGTGTGATGGTCAGAGTGTTGACGTGTGACTTGCGGCTCAGCGCATCTGCCACTACGTTTGCCTTGCCCGGATGATAGTGGATCTCTATCTCATAATCCTTTATCAGTTCTAACCATCTTCGTTGCCTCATGTTCAGCTCCTTCTGAGTGAATATGTACTTGAGGCTTTTGTGGTCGGTATATAAATGTACGAGGTTACCGAGTAGGTAGTGCCTCCACATTTTTAGTGCAAGTACCACGGCAGCGAGCTCCAAGTCGTGAGTTGGATAATTCTGTTCATGGTTCCTAAGCTGCCGTGACCCATACGCGACCACCCTTCGGTCTTGCATCAGCACACATCCGAGCCCAATGCCGGATGCATCGCAGTACACATCGAACGGTTTTGTTGTGTCTGGCTGCGCCAAAACCGGTGCTGATGTCAGGTGCTTGACTAAAGCCTTGAATGCTGCTTCACATGCTGGACTCCAAACATATCTGGTAGCCTTCTTCAGCAGCTCTGTCATTGGCTTGGCAATCTTCGAGAAGTTCGGAATGAACCTCCGATAATATCCCGCGAGTCCGAGGAAACTCCGTACCTCGTGAACAGTTCTCGGGGATTTCCAATTCAGCACTTGAGTGATCTTGCTCGGGTCCACAGAGATACCCTCCGCTGAGATGATATGCCCGAGGAAAGGCACTTGCGATATCCAAAACTCGCATTTGCTGAATTTTGCGTATAACTTATGGTCCCGCAGCCGTTGCAAGACTATACTCAGATGTTTCTTGTGATCTTCCTCCGACTTGGAATATACCAGGATGTCGTCGATGAAGACCACGACAAACTTGTCCACCTCCGGCATGAATACCGAGTTCATTAAGTACATGAAGTGAGCTGGAGCATTGGTGAGGCCGAAGGACATGACCAGGTACTCATAAAGTCCGTACCTTGTCGAGAAAGCTGTCTTTGGAATGTCCTCCGCCCTTATCTTAATCTGATGGTACCCGGATCTTAAATCCATCTTGGAAAAGATCTTTGCTTCGACCAACTGATCAAACAACATGTCAATCCGTGGCAACGGGTACTTGTTCTTGATGGTTACGGCATTTAATGGACGGTAGTCCATGCAAAGCCGCAATGTCTCATCCTTCTTCTTGACAAATAATGCCGAACAACCCCATGGCGAGGAGCTCGGCCTAATAAAACCCTTCTCCAGAAGGTCCGTGAGCTGAGTCTTCAGTTCAGCCAACTCCTTGGGTGCCATCTTTTACGGCCTTCGGGATATTGGCATGGTTCCCGGTGCAAGTTCAATCTTGAACTCCACCTCTCTATCAGGCGGCATCCCCGGCAAATCGTCCGGGAATACGTCAGGGAACTCTCGGACCACCGGAATATCTTCCAATCTGATAGTTGTGGCTTGATAGACACTTGGAAGTTTTATTTCCGGACTATCCAGAAATAATGAGTGAGACTCGTGCACTTCTGAGTTCAAGTGTACGACTCGTTGGACGGTGTCTAAAACAGCGCCGTGGCGGGTTAACCACGACATCCCTAAGATGACATCGACCTTCTGTCCCTCTAAGATAATGAGAGACGTGGGGTACACTCTACCCGCTAAGCATAATGGTGCTTTGGAGACCATTACGCTTGCTGAAATCTTCCCCCCCGGTGAACAAATTAAATATGGACTATCGGTGGGTAGTATTGGCAAACTGTGTTTAGCAATGAAAGCTTGGCTAATAAAATTATGCGTGGCGCCTGAATCAAACAGTACTATAGCGGGATGCTGGTAGAGTTGGAACATACCCGCAAGGATTGGCTCGCCCTCCGGCACGTCCTCAATGGCAAGTTGGTGGACAGTGCCGGGCCTAGGGTTTGCCCGCCGCGCATTAGTAGGGTTCCGGGGTTGATTCCTCCCCGGAAACTGTGGTGCCACTCCGCCGCCTTGCCTCTCCGGGCAACTGCTCGCGAAGGGTCCTGGACGACCACACTTGTAACATGTGGCCGCTGCTGGTGGAGCACTCGGTGGACGAAAGCCCGGCATGCGTTGCTGAGGTGCAAACGCACGCGGCATCGCCCGTTGCTGCTGTTGTGGTTGCGGTGGTGCTGGCAGTGCCGGCCGGAATGCCGGTGAAGAGTACGGCCGACTGCGGAACGGCATCGACCGCTGTGGTGGTTGCCAGCGTGGACCTGATGGTGGGCGATTCACCATCCGAAACTTCTGGGAAGGACCGCCTCCTTCTCCACTGCTCTGCGGCGCGCTTCGCTTTCTCTCCGCCGCCGCTAACTCCTTGCCAGAGTCCTCCTGAACAATCGCAGCATCAATGATGTCGTTGAGGCTGCCGCGATTGAACATCGCCAATTTGTCCTTCAGGAGCGGGTTAAGCCACTGGTAAAAGTGGTCTCGCCGCTTCTCGTCGGTATCAGCATGATACGACGCATATAGCGCGAGATCGTTAAACGCCCTGGAGTATTCCAACGCGTTCCGGCTCCCTTGTTGCAGGTGTAAGAACTCCTGCGTCTTCCTCTTCATCAGACCTGGCGGTATATGATAGGCCCTGAAGGCCGTCCGGAACTCCGTCCAGGTCATCACTCGGTCGGTGGGTTGTGAAGCACAGAAGTTGGCCCACCACACGCTCGCGGATCCTTGGAGCTGCTGGACCACGAACTGAGTCTTGCGCTGCTCGCTGATTTGGAGCAGCCCGAACTTCATCTCTATGGCGCGGAGCCAGTTGTCCGCGTCAAGTGGTTCATCCGCCCTTGAGAATACAGGGTGATGAGTCGCCAGGAAGTCGGAGTAGGAGCTCTGTTGGCGCTTCTCACGATCTTGACGTCTCTCTGGGCGAGACGTATTGGCGATGAGAGTCTGCAGCAACTCTGTGTGCTGCTGATGCGAGCCCGCCATTGCCGCGACAATGTCGGCCAATGTAACCGTTGGCAATGGCGGTGGCGGTGTTTGCTGTTGCTGTTGCTGCTGCTGTCCCGAGGAGTCCTCGGGAGGTGGTTGGGAGGTCTCTCCCCCTTGACTGGTGCCCCCAACGTCAGGGTTGGCACGAGTACGCGTCATTCTGAAATTCAAAACAGCAGCAATTAGCACATGTCTCACTTAAAATTCCATACGCAACAGTAGGTATTGAAGTGACACATGATTAATTTGCACAACATTCACATATATTGATAAAGCAGAAACTTTATACAAGATACATTATTCTCGGATCTCCGAGAAGTCGTGCTCATGTTGTCACTACCTATACATAAGCTACTGTCTACACGACATGTCACCGATTACAAAAGTTCGGTTACGCTACCCTAGCTGCCCTACTTGGCAACCGTAACCCCTACTCGGAGTAGAACTCGACCTCCTGTGGGTCGTCCTCCTCCGGTACCTCTGCTGGTGGCTCTGGGTCTACCACCTCTTCTCCCATCCCGGGTTCTCCCAATGCTGGAAGACCCGAGACTACCGGTACGCCTAACACCGAGGGCACGAGGTCCTGCAAAGCATGCACCTCGTCCATAGCTTGGTTGTAATCCTCTTCCCAGCCTTGGCCTTCCTCGATAGCGTCGTCCCACTCTTGAGCAAGGTCCTCATTCTGCTGGGTTAGGGTCTGCACCAGATCTTGCAACGCCGCGATGTCAACACGGCTCTTCTTCTTTGCCTTCTTCAGACGACGCAACTGATTGTGTTGTTCATCCAGTCGCTGGATCGTCGGAAGGAGCACATTGCGGAGTGCGCTGTGAGCACTTTCGAAATGATCTCCACGGCTTGTGCTCTCCTTGAGCTTGGTGGCGAGACGCTCCATATGAACAGCTTGGCTGTCCATCACAGCGTTTCCCGCCCTCATTTGGAGGCTGAGATTTGCCTCCGCGGGGTTGTACCTTGGGCAACTCGGGTCTGTTGCCTCCAGGTACCTCTCTTCCCACACATGCTGAGCTCGTCCGTCCACCGGAACGAGTGCGTATGGAGTGCCCTCCATAGCCTGCACGTGTAGTTGGCAGAAACGTGACATAGTGTCACGGGCTGCCACTTGCCACATCCCTTCCGGTTGTCTTCCTCTCACCATGACGGTGAATGGCACCCAACCGGGTGGCGTAGGTCCTGCAGGAACCTTGACATGGATCGTCCACGTCTTGTTCCCCCCTTCGCCATCTTCTTTGGCGAAGTACTGCGGCATCTGATTGTACCCGAAATATTGGAGCATTTGCCACAATGCTTCCGGGTAGCCGCTACGGTCAGAACAGTGGGAAACTACCCACCCGTTCTCCAACTGTTTATCTGCTGCCATCTGTAAAAATATATTTGAGGAATGTCAAATATTTATTTAAACAGTAAAACATTGAGTTATAACATAAGACATGTCATTGAACCCATAAAACTTGGAAACATAGTTCAAATTTTAAACAAATTTGACTGCTGATCTGCTGTTCCCATGACAGCCCTGACCAGTTTCCATTTCAACCTGATTTAGGCCATGTTAAAGGCAAAACTAATTCTGGAGCTCAACATCAAAGTTGAAGCTAACTTCAATAGCGTTCCAGTCAGTATTTGCTTGGCCTAAGATCTGTCCTGGTTCAAAGGTTATGAGAGGTCAAAGTTAACAGAATTTCTGGAAACAATTGGACAGCACCTCCCAGCCTTAGGTACTGATTTGATCCAAGAATCCCAGTTACTTCTGTTCCTAATCTGACAAAACTTTCTGTTACAAAGTTGTAACCCATCTCATAAGCTTTCCAGAACTACCTCATTTTCTATTTTTGGATTTTTATGCAGGAAGTTATGCTTAATTTACAGAGAGTCTACAGAGAGTCTTTACTCTGTCCTGTTTTCTGGAGAGTTTCAACTCTACTGCATTTTTCGAGTGGTTAAGGGATGAAAAACCTCTGGACCTCAACAGAAAAGTTGTAAAGTTCTTCCAAAGATTTCCAGAAATGTATCATACGACCCCAACCTCGAAAGAACTCAACCTCTAACCTCTGATTAACTTCAGCCTTGATTCAGCTAAAAACAGAGTGCTCTGTCCTTAACAACCTATAAGTTGAAAACTTGTTAACTTTGAATATCCTGTTCAAGGGAAGGAGTTACATCAAGTTTTACTACCTTTGATCAAAACTTTCAAGTTTTAATTAAATTTGTTCATTTAGTTGGGTGTGACGCCGATGCGTCACCAGATCATGTCGGTACTACGTCCTCACAAAGAAAAACCTATACCGGACTTAGCCGGCTTCGTTATTTCAGTGGCACTAAACGTCACTTGCACACGGATGCTACACGGCTACCGTTTCGTGGTCAGGCTACCTGCAGAAACTCAAACAATCATCAGACTTGGCTGCACACCGAGCCCGAAATCCATACAGTTAGTACACCCGGCCGTCATCACTCGCCCGGATGTTCTCAAGCCAACCACGCCTTGAGTTACGTGTTCACGTCTTAGACCACGTGACGGGGTCTCCCAAGTTGCACCACGCACGCCAGGGACAGACGTTGCTCGAATACCCCAAACGACATGAAGAGTCGTAGAGGATATCAAAGCGGGTCGGGTTACCTGCCACCCATGGGGCTCCACCCTTCAGCTTGTGCGCACTGGTGGACAGCGCTTACGTGCACCCCCCAAGACATGAACGTCCCGAGATGCACGATTTTCCGACATAGCAAATAGGTTAATATGCCACTTTCTATATGCTAATAACATCCTTATATGGGCTACTAACTCGTTCCTCACTGGATTTTTGAAAAAGAAGACCTTTTTACTGTGTTAAACCTCAAGCGAGCTCTGATACCACGCTGACACGACCCCATTGGTCCTGTCGAGCCAGGATCACTCTGAGGGGTGCTGCGTTGCACAGCACCGTATAACACACGTCAAAGGTACAAAGCAGAAGCGAAATTTTATTACATAAACAGGTTTATGAACATGTTTACAGCAAAATAAGTTCAGTCTACACTCGCGGGCGTAGACTAAGCATCAAGTGCACGTTCAGCCCTCGAACGTGTCCTTGCTAGCACACACGCACACTAACTCTGCGGCGTGCACGACTCCCACTCGACGGGGTTCCCCTCCTGGGGTTCCGTCTCCTCTTCGGGAGTCCCTTCCTCATAGAACCCTGCAAAAGCTTCAAACACAAGCAGTGAGCACGAAGGCTCAGCAAGTCTGACCCGTCTCACCTAAACATGGAACTTCTACATGAGGGTAACGGGTTATATGAGGTAAAAATCAGTTGCAAGGACTTGCCTAATTAGTAGAACCTTACTTTCAAGTTTTAGCAGCAGGTTGTGGAGAACCTTACGCTAAGGCACATGAGAGAGCCGCAATCAAACAAGAAACGTATTTCTCTCATGTACTTTGCCCAAAGTTGAAAAGAACTTTAGTTAGCTCTAAGCTACAGCATATCATTAACAATCAATGTCCAGCTTTCAATCAGAAACATTTTAACATGTAACTAGCCTGTTCTTTCGTCACGGTACAGTGAACAAGTGGTACTCACTGACCGCGAGGGATGGCGATTATAATCGATTTACACCTGCAGGGTTACCCGAACAACCCGTCACGTACGCCCGTACTCGATGTTGCCTACAACAACCATCACGGACGCCGTACGCAACTACCTTTCACCCGTCAGCCAAATATTGAACCAGTCCCATCGTCCTGAGCAAGAGGTCTCCGCACGCGCATCTCCGTGCCGCCAGCCGATTTACACCTCAAGCTCTCAACCTACCCTCTGAACGACGGGCAATGCCTCAATACCCAGCTACCCGAGTTACATCAGTTTCCCGGTTCCCATATAGCCGGTAGGTCTTCGGTACTGTTCTAGCTTGTTCAACAGGCCCGCACATGGCTCGGTCCTCAATCGACACAAGCGGAGCTACAGCACACAGGCCCCAAAGTCCTGCTGCCCTTACCCTCCGCTTGGTCTCATTTTCTTGCCATGTGTTTCATGTGCTATCACTACCCGAGCAATGTGCCTCTAGTCTATTCTCGCGAGTAGTTCCAACTACTCGACTTGTGACGAATCCTACTCTATCCTAGCAATGCAGTAGCTAACGGGGTTTGCAATCCTAACCCATCCCATGGTTCTCTTGGCTATGCAGTGGGGCTTCCAAACAAGACTCTATTGCACAGAATAAAGGACACAAGTATGTGCTCAAAACAATAAAAATTTGTAAAAAAGTTAATGCAAACCGGAGCTTGCCTTGCTGCTCTTGGTCGTAGGCTAGTTGCTCCTCCGGAGTAACGAAGTCTAGGACTTCGGGTTCCTCCTCGACCTTAGCGACTACATGATAGAAACAATACATGTATTAATTTAATGCATTTGTATTAAGTTTGAAGTTGTTAAGTCTATAACCTTTGCTAGACAGACCTAATGACTGTGAAACTTTTACTGTGGCTTGGTTACAACCTAAACAGAGACTTGGTCAAGTTTTAGTTGCAGCAAAGCTCATTTGGGCCCTCCACAATTAATTATGTCCTTGACCTTAATTGGAACTCGTAGGGTGTTCTAGGAATTTTCATGAAGCCAACTATGACTTTCTGAAACTAGAATTTCAGAGGGTTCTAATGGAGTTGGTCTCACTTAATTTGAAGGTTCCTAGCTAAAGTTATGAGCTAAACAATTTCGGCGAAAATTCTGAAAATGTTTCTGAACATTTTCTATTTTCCCTGGAGCAGTTTCACTAATCACACCATTAGGTGGATCAGATGAGCTCAAATGGATCTGAAATTTTTATGGTAGTTCAAGGATATTTTGGTGAACATCTCAGCCAAATTTCAGGATTTTACTCCAAAGGATTCTCCAGTTAAAATTCCTAACAGTTTAAATTTGAGGAATTAATTCTGGAGAAATAAGGAATTGCATGAAGTGAAACTTGATTTTCTGGAAAGTACTCAGAGAGCTGAATCCAGCAAAATTTGGTTCACCCAATTTGGAGCTTTCTAGCCAAAGTTATGAGGATTTGAAGTTTGAAGGAAATCTGAAAATCGGGAAAAAGTTTAAACTCGCGCGTGGGCCCAGGGAACACGCGTCGCACGCCTAGGCGATGGCACATCGTGGCCCACAAGGATTTTGCGTGCCAGCACACCCGATCCCGGCCGCAGCCGGATCCCGATTCAAAATATCTCCCGCTGACAGCTGGGGTCCACCCCCTTCTTCAACCTCGTGACACCCGCGCCCCGCCGCCGAGGGATCTCACCGGAGAGCTCGCCGCCGGCCGCTGTACAGCTCCAAACTTCTCGATTCTGGCCGCCCCTGCCTACTTTTACTCGGGGAACAGGATACGAGGGTCAGCTGCTCATGACAATGGCCGGAGCATGGTCGGCGACGAGCCGCCACCTCAGAACGACTTCGGCCATGTCGGTTGACTACCCTAGACTTCAGCTACTTGGGAAACCGGTCGGGGAGCATCAGTGGACCTTAGAGAAGGTCGACATGAGCTCGAGGCAGCTCGGGGAAGGCCCGAAATAAGTCCTCACCATGCGCCCGATGCCGCCCGTTCGTTCCGCCATTAGTAGACCTCAAATTACGCCGGGCACAGAGGTTCTTCGGCCCAGAGTTGTGAAGGCAACTTGTGCGTTACCGTGTCTAGATCGTGTGAGAGCGGCTTGAGGCCCTATAATCCTTTCTAGGGCATGAATTAAACAGAATCATACCCGAAGGTCGTTCTGCACACAGAAAGGGGAAAAGTGAAAATTCGCCGCCGGTGAGCAACCACTCGAGCTGTGGCTCGGGGATGAGCAGCACCGGTCACCCGCGCGTCCAAGGGTGCCTTGGCTCGGGCGTGACAGCGCCCTGGTTGGGCTGTCCACGAGAGCCCGAGGTGCGGCAGTTCCAAGTCCCGAATTTGATCTTTCGGCACAGCTGATATCAATCGGTTTCAACCGAATTCTATCAACGGGGAGGACGGAGGAAGGTCTCTAGTACCTTGCTGGGGCTCTGGAGTGGACGGAGTAAGCTGCGATCGGCATTCTCCGATCAAGTCTGAGCTGCGGAAGTTTTCGGCCGGCGCTGAGTTCTTGCGGGGAAGAACGGCGGTGCCTTGGCCGAGGAGGGGGCAGGCGCCTTAAGAAGGCTCTGCACCGCCTCACGCCCGCGCTTGGGCAAGCAGCTGCTTGCGCGGCGGCTGCCCTCGGTGGCGATCACCGCTGCGGCTCGGCGACCCGAGTGAAAAAGTCTCAGTCGGTTTGATCTGAGCAGTGGCTGACATGTGGGTCCCACCTCCAGTTTTAACCTCGGAAATTTACTCCTAATCACTGTTGTAAACAGTGAACCCCATACTACCCTTGGCAATTCAAATTATTTACCCATGAGCCATTTGAATTGATCAAAGTTCAAATGAGGTTTGGTTTGAATGAATTTCAGCACAAGTTCAGTTTGAAATTCAAATAAAGTTTGAATTTCTCCCCCTTAGCTCATGTCAAGATCAACTCCAAATGGAGTGAAAATTGGTGTGTGAGCTCACAAAAATGTGTTGAGTAAGAATATGCCTCCCACTTATAAATTCATGGGATAAAACAGTTTGAATTTGAATATGGTTTCAAACTGCCCTCTTCCTAACTATACCCAAAATGACCTCAAAAAGGTTTTGAATTTGGGTGAAACTTGGCATGGACATCCTTAGTAAAGTGTAGGAGTTTTCATATGTCCAGCCCATCTATATCACATGTGGGAAATACCACTTTTGCAATGTGTGAGTTTGTTTTCTAATGAGCATGTTGATAATTGTTACTTGCTCTTCATTTGTGTTCATCATCTTTCCTCAAATGAGGTGTGTGTGTGTGGTGATGAACACTTCAATTATGTGTCAAAAACTGAGGGCCTTACATCGGCTATATCCCTCTTCATACCATCCCACCAATAACAAGTTTTCAAGTCCTTGTACATTTTGGTGCTTACGGGATGTATGGAATAGGGGGAATCATGTGCCTCCTTCAATATCATGTCGCGGAGGTGTCTTATGTTTGGCACAAAAATCCTGTTTCCTAGCCAAAGTGTACCCTTTTCATCCTCCTTGAAATCCTTCTCTATTCCTTGTCAGATTCTTTCCTTGATCTCCTCGTCCGTTGCTTGGCCCTCTCTTATTTATTGCTCCAATGAGTGGATCTCTATTATTTCCATGTTATTCGAGAATCCGAGGTGTAACCGTTCGAACTCCTTACGTAGTTCGGGTGGTAGCTCCCGAACCGTGAGTTGGTGACATGCTCCCTTTCTGCTCAATGCATCAGCTACTACATTGGCCTTCCCGGGGTGGTAGTTGATTCCAACATCATAATCCTTGATGAGTTCTAACCATCGACGTTGCCTCAAATTCAAGTCCGTTTGTGTGAATATGTACTTGAGGCTTTTATGATCCGTATAGATCTCACATCGATGACCAAGGATATAATGTCTCCAAATCTTCATTGCATGCACTACTGCTGCTAACTACAAGTCATGTGTAGGATAGTTAAGCTCATGCTTCATTAATTGCCGTGAGGCATAGGCTACCACTTGTCCTTCCTGCATGAGCATACATCCGAGCCCTTGTCTGGATGCGTCACAATATATGTCAATGCTCTTGCTTACGTCTGGCAATACCAGAACTGGTGTTGTGGTTAGCCTTTTCTTGAGTTCCTCAAAACTTTCTTGGCAGGCTGGTGTCCATTGAAAGACTTTTCTCTTCATTAGCAACTCCGTCATAGGTTTTGCTATCTTAGAGAAGTCTTTAATGAAGCGCCGATAGTATCCTGCCATCCCAAGGAAACTCCGAATATCCCTCACTCTCTTCGGTTGGCCCCACTTCAGAACATCTCTCACCTTTCCAGGATCAACCGATACCCCTTCCTTGGAGATAATGTGGCCTAGGAAAGATATTTCCTTTAGCCAAAATCGACACTTGTTGATCTTGGCATACAATTGATGCTCACGCAACTTCTGCAAGGTCAATCTCAGATGTTCTTCATGCTCCTCCTCACTTTTTGAATACACCATAATGTCATCGATGAAAACCACGATGAACTTGTCCAAGTACTCCATGAAGACCTTGTTCATAAGGTACATGAAGTACGCGGGTGCATTTGTCAACCCAAACGACATAACGGTATATTCATACGAACCATACCGTGTCCGAAAGGCTGTCGAGATCAATCTTGGAGAACACTCGGGCTCCTTTCATTTGGTCGAACAGGTCCTCTATACAGGGCAGAGGGTATTTGTTCTTGATGGTTACCTCGTTGAGGGACCTATAGTCCACGCACATCCTTTGGGTTCCATCCTTCTTGTCTATGAAGAGCACCGGAGCTCCCCATGGTGACGAGCTTGGACGGATAAAACCCTTCTCCAACTGTTCTTGAATTTGCTTCTTGAGTTCAACTAGCTCGTTGACGGGCATCCTATAAGGTCTCTTGGCTATGGGTGCAGTTTCGGGTACTAACTCTATGGCAAACTCAATGTCCCGGTCAGATGGCATACCTGGAAGCTCTTCCGGGAGACGTCCGAAAATTCCTGAACCACTGGACTGCTGTCCAATGTTGCTCCTTCGACGTGGTTCAAATTTGCCCGTTCGGTTGTTTGCTGGGCTGACTCAAACTCGACACGAATGCCGTGCTCGTTTGTCAACCGCACGCTTCTTTCAGCACATTGGATTACCCCTTTGTGCTTGCTTAGCCAATCCATTCCGAGTATGATGTCAATCCCTTGGGAGTCCAAGACAATAAGGTCGGCAAGGAAGTCTACCCCCCTTATTTTAAGGCTTACTTTAGGACATACTATATTAGTCCTCATTTCTCCTCCGGGAGAATTAACTACATAGCACATTCTAAGTGGGATACGGGTAGATGATGTTTGGCAACGTATTTGGATGATATGAAGGAATGCGAGGCTCCAGAATCAAATAAGATGGTGGCTGGGTTGGAGTTGGCAAGGAACATACCAATTACGACGTCCTCAGCCTGTTGTGCTTCCTCGGTAGTGACATGGTTCACGTGGCCGCGAGCATAGTTCTGCTGTCCACGGTTCTCTTGATTGTCTCCTCCGTTCAGTCGTGGGTTCTGCTTGGGCATGTTACCTTGCTTTCCAGGGCCTCTCCTCGTGCACCGGTTCGCGAAGTGTCCTACTTCCCCGCATGCAAAGCATGCCCTGTTGCCTATTGCAGCAGGTACGTTGGGGCGGGGGTTTTGAACAGGGGCGCCATTGTTAGGTCGGGGCGCAGGAGGCATGGGCACACGAGGTGCCGGTGCAACGAGTTGTTGCTGTGGTGGCTGACCAGGGCGGTACGCAGGAGTGGTCGATCCATACTGCGGTGCAGGGGGCATGTACCTAGGTCGTACGTTGCTCCCTTGTGCCAGGTATGGCATCTTCCTCTTGCACTCTCGCTCGATCTCTCGGATCTTGTTTTCAACCAGTATTGCCTTGTCAACCAGCTTCTGGAAGCTTACGTAGTCATTGTTGAGGAGATGAACCTGGATCTCATTGTTCAACCCTCTCATGAACAGGTACTGCTTCCTTTCGTCTGAGTTGACATCTTCGGGGGCATACCGGGACAGTTGTATGAACTTGTTGAGATACTCATTCACACTTTTCTGTCCTTGGCGGAGACCTTCAAACTCATGCCTCTTGAGCATCATTACACCAACAGGGATGTAATGAGAGCGGAAACTTTCCTTGAACTCAGTCCAAGTGATTGTCTCCGGGTCGGCATGAGCATTGCTCAGGGCATCCCACCAGTCAGCAGTGGCTCCCATAAGTTGGTGCGACGCGAAGAGAACCTTCTCTCAGTCATTGCACTGAACAATGACAAGCTTTTTCTCCTTGGATTTTAACCAATCATTGGCCTCCATGGGATCACTAGCTTGAGCAAAGGTGGGTGGTCGAGTCCTCATGAACTCACCCAACCTATTATAAGCCGGCGGTGGTGGTGGCGGCGGTGCCGGAACGGGGTTTTGGTTGGCCTGCAACTGACCCAAAGTTTGGATCATGGTTTGTATAAGATGGTTTTGCATGGCCATCAACCTTTCTAGATGGTTTTCTCCAGCTCCTGGGTTAGCAGGAACTTCATTACGGTCATCCTCCTGGACGTTCCTTCGGCCGATGTTTCCTCTCACCATCTTTGAGAGAGATTGAAATAAAATAGAATGTTTAGAAGGTTAGCTAGATTCCCTCCAACTATATGCATCAAGGTGAGTTGGACTATGTATATATTAGCCCATATGAGGATGTGAGCAAGTGCCGAGACATTTCACACCTCTTTCTTCTTACGTGTTGACATGGACAACGTTTTGAGACGTCCCACAACTCACACTAAGCACATAATCACAAATAGTCATCACAAGGGCCCACACAACTCCAATTCAAGGATGGTTCCCTATGCCAAGGTGGTTTCAAGGCCAATCTAAGCTATTCACCCTAGGACGCTTCCTTTGGTCAGCGTGGCTTAGCTACCTGTGACTCCTAATTAGGGGTGTAACTTGCTGTTAACCCGTGGCTCAATTACCAATCTAAGGTTTCTATCTAGGCGTGTAACCTACTGTCAACCCGTGGCTCTCATACCAATCTGTGACGCCCTCAATTCTGTGGGAAAAACCACGGAACCGAGAACTAATGCATATGTGTGCCCAGGATGTTTATCACACATACACATTCGTTCCACAAACTGAATTCAGATTATATATTACAACGAATAATAGAGTTTATTACAATACCTCATGAGTCTTGGACTCATGCTCACAACGGAAGTCTTTATTCTAAAGCGGAAGCAATTTAGCTAATGCGGAAGCAAATCTAAAAAGAAGTGGCTCCATCTCTACTCCCTCCATAGGCAAGGTTGAGAACAGATCACACACCATAATGCTCCACTTGGTCTTCATAGTAGGCTTCTCCTGCTGCTGATGATGAAGTAATAATGCAAGTTTGAGTACAATGATGTACTCAGCAAGTGCAGGAAAACACATGATATGCAGCTCATAAACAAGGTAGGTATAAAAAGGCTTATTTGCAGAAAAAGCAGATTTATAAACCATGATAAAACAGCAACTTAACCTTAGATGAATGTAATCCCAGCATGTACTAAATTACCAACATACCTTCATCACTTTCCATGTTCATTCTTACTCACGAATACCTCCTCGTATTTGCTACCATATCACGAATACCTCCCCGTATTCGCTACCATCTTAAAACAACTTCGTCTCACACTGAGACCAAACTCGTTGCCATGACTCAACAGCCATGCAACCATTTTATCACCCGGACTCAACAGTCCCAAACCAAACCATAACCAAACCAATAACCATAACCAAGAACCTTCCCAATAACCATCCCAACTAATCATGGCAGTTTAGCCAGGTGCTCGTGACCGTAAGCTCAGCTATCATGATAGTTTTAGACTCTGCAGAGTTTGCACCTCTTTACCCACAAGTTTGTGATTTCGTCACCCGTCGGCAACTGCAGAACCTCCATTATACCAGTACACATCCGTCGGTGTATGGTCAATAGATCACAAAATAGCCTTTAAAAGGGGTTACTAGATGTATGGACTCACTAAGGTTTCACCGGCAGGCTAGAATCTCCAATTCTCCCACCCACGGGCCCCCTCTTGTGCCATGCAGTTCCTAGGGCAGTCCTCACTCGACTCCCATTCCCCGCGCCTTCCACAGTCCATAACACTCTAGCAACTTACCTAATTACTCAGCTAAGCCGCACCCATACTTGGCCTTGTGGTGGCACTGTTATCCTGGCATGTGCATGCATGAACCGGTCCTTAGATCTATGGCAAGTAAACCACCGTCTCATGCTACCTCGTTCACAAACCCAGTATTGCCTAGATCTCCCTCCGATCCATGTCCATTATTAACATCAGTTTCTCATTATCAATACGAGTGCAGTTAGCTAGACACATCTATCTTGCTTCCCAATCCCATAGACTCAGCGAAGCATAAAGCAAAAACCATACCGGACTCATAAACTTCCCAGGCGACAAGGGTGGTTTAACCAAAACTAGTAAACTTCTATAAAAGGGTTTCCCATCATGTTTGACTCAGCACACACACCTCTTCGCAAAACAAAATAGTTTTTTCCCCAAAACATAGGATCAACATGGTGAAGGAGCACTTGCCTTGTTCTTGCGGTTCCGGTTGTTCTTGAATCTCAAAACCTGGTTGCTGCAGTTCGTCGTAGACAGCTCCCTGAGCTTGTCCAGCTAGGTAGGATCACGTGCATACAAGATTCAAAGCAATCAATATTATGCACAAACCTTAAACTAGATGCGATGATACACATGCATGCTATCCTATGATTAATTTTATTAGATTGGTCTGTAAGTGTTTTTGCATGGCTTGCATGGACAGAGGTGTTCGGATCAAAGGTGGATGTGGCGATGATCTTGTCTTTAGATCAACCTGATCATTATGTCATCTATCCACGAGAAGGCTTCTGGAAAGGATTCAAAGAACAGATGCAAGGGGAATACAACACTGCCGTAAGGTGGTGTCGGAGTCCTACCTTACGCCCTTCTTGGTTTTCGAGGTCCTCCTCAGACCGCTCGGTTCTCCTCCAATGATCTCCCTTGTTGCGCTTCGGCGATGGTTTACTCGGCGAGTTAGGGATAGGGCTCTAAGTCGTCGGCTCAGGAGTTGAAAAGAAGTTTGTGGTTTCGGCCAGAGGTTTTGGGTTCTATTTATAATCGGGAAGAGAAGAGTCCTAATCTCATTGTATCCCGAATAAGAGTCTTATTCAGATCGTCGTTGGATCCTATCATCTTATCTTTAGTTGATTTGGTGCAGTAACGTTGTGGAATTCAGGTCGGTTTCCTTTACGTACCGGTATTCTTACGTGTAACAGCTGCTCTAGAACTCGTTACCTTCGTGGCGATGAGCTCCGGAGGCTCCACGTGTCCATCGGGCCTGGTCTCTCATTTTCGGCAGAGACGAGCTCCTGTTGTGCTGCGTGTCAACGAGTGAGACCTCCCCCTCCTTTGGAGGTGAGCTCCGCGCACGCCACGTGTTGGCGCCGGTCTTTCCTCTCTTCTTTCTTCAGGGACATGCCCCGAGGTCGACACGTATCCAGCAGCGACAGACCTCCCGGAGATAAGCTCCGGTGACGACGCATGTCCAATAGAACAGGACCTCTCGGAGATGGGCTCCGAGATCGACACATATCTCGCGCGACTGGTCCTCTGACTTCTAAGAGCACTAGCTCCGAGGATGACACGTGTCCTGTGGAAATGCCTTTGCTTCTTCCGCAGAGGCTAGCTCCGTGGGAAACACGTGTCCCACAGGATCGGACCTCTCCCCTTTGCGGAGACGAGCCCCGAGCCTGCCACGTAGCCAGCTTGGCGGCGGCCTCTCCCCACTTTGCAGGGATGAGCTCCGATCACGCCACGTGGCCAGCGGCCGAGGTGAGTTGTCTTTGGCGCTTTTTGAGAGCTGGATTCGTTAGTAGAAAATAGATGGGGAAATTCTGCATTGATATTCTCTTCACGCTCCCATGTGTCTTCAGCTTCGGTGTGATGGCTCCATTGTACCTTGCACCATCGAATTACTTTGTTTCGGGTGACCCTTTCCTTTACGTCCAAGATTCGGACAGGGTGTTCCGCCTAAGTCAGGTCCTCTTGAAGTTCAAGTTCTCCCATTGATACTTGCTCCTCTGGTACTCTCAAGCATTTCTTGAGCTGGGATACATGAAACACGTCATGTATGTCGGAGAGGTGGGTTGGGAGCTCTAGTTGATAGGCTACTTCTCCTCGCTTGTCCAAAATCTTAAATGGTCCGATATAGCGAGGTGCTAGCTTGCCTTTGACGTTGAAACGTCGTTGGCCTCGGATAGGCGATACCTTAAGGTATACGAAGTATCCTACTTCAAAGGTCAACTTCCTACGCCTATTGTCCGCATAGCCTTTCTGTCGTTACTGAGCAGCATTTAAGTACAACTCGGCTAGTTGTGCAACGTTGTAATTGGCCTTTACAGGGATAAAATGGGCGGTTTTCGTCAATTGATCCACAATAACCCAGATGGAGTCATAACCCGACTGAGTACGTGGCAATCCGACGATGAAATCCATACTGATGTCTTCCCACTTCCACTCTGGTACCTTCAAAGGTTGCAACAATCCAGCGGGCTTTTGGTGTTCGGCCTTCACCCGTTGGCATGTGTCGCATAGGGCAACGTATTCGGCTATATCCCTTTTCAAACCATCCCACCAATAATAAGTTTTCAAGTCCTTGTACATTTTGGTGCTTCCGGGATGTATGGAGTAGGGTGAATCATGTGCCTCTCCCAATATCATGTCACGGAGGTGTTTTATGTTGGGCACACAAATCCTTTTTCCTAGCCAAAGCGCACCCTTCTCATCCTCCTTGAAATCCCTCTCTATTCCTTGTCGGATTCTTTCCTTAATCTCCTTGATCCCCTCATCGATTGCTTGGCCCTCTCTTATCTCTTGCTCCAATGAAGAGCGGATCTCCATTATTTCCATGTTGTTCAAGAATCTGAGGTGTAACCATTCGAACTCCTTCCGTAGTTCAGGTGGTAGCTCCCGAACCGTGAGTTGGTGACATGCTCCCTTTCTGCTTAATGCATCAGCTACCACATTGGCCTTCCTAGGGTGATAGTTGATTCCAACATCGTAATCCTTGATAAGCTCTAACCATCGACGTTGCCTCAAATTCAAATCTGTTTGGGTAAATATGTACTTGAGGCTTTTATGATCCGTATAGATCTCACATCGATGACCAAGGATATAATGTCTCCAAATCTTCAATGCATGCACTACTGCTGCTAACTCCAAGTCATGTGTAGGGTAATTAAGCTCGTGCTTCTTTAATTGCCGTGAGGCATAGGCTACCACTTGTCCTTCTTGCATGAGCACACATCCGAGCCCCTGTCTGGATGCATCACAATATATGTCAAAGCTCTTGCTTACGTCTGGTAATACAAGAACTGGTGCTGTGGTTAGTCTTTTCTTGAGTTCCTCAAAACTTCCTTGGCAGGCTGGTGTCCATTGAAAGACCTTTCCCTTCATTAGCAACTCCGTCATAGGTTTTGCTATCTTAGAGAAGTCTTTAATGAAGCATCGATAGTATCCAGCCATCCCAAGAAAACTCCGAATATCCCTCACGCTCTGCTGTTGGTCCCACTTCAGAACATCTCTCACTTTTCCAGGATCAACCGATACCCCTTCCTTGGAGATAATGTGGCCTAGGAAGGATATTTCCTTTAGCCAAAATTGACACTTGTTGAGCTTGGCATACAATTGATGCTCACGCAACTTCTCCAAGGTCAATTTCAGATGTTCTTCATGCTCCTCCTCACTCTCGGAATACACCATAATGTCGTCGATGAAAACCACGACGAACTTGTCCAAGTACTCCATGAAAACCTTATTCATAAGGTACATGAAGTATGCGGGTGCATTTGTCAACCCAAAAGACATGAGGGTATATTCATATGAACCATACCGTGTCCAAAAGGCTGTCTTGGGTATGTCGGAGGGCTTGATCTTCAGCTGGAAGTATCCCGACCGAAGATCAATCTTGGAGAACACTCGGGCTCCTTTCATTTGGTCAAATAGGTCCTCTATACGGGGCAGAGGGTATTTGTTCTTGATTGTCACCTCGTTGAGAGACCTGTAGTCCACGCACATTCTTTGGGTTCCATCCTTCTTGTCTACGAAGAGTACCGGAGCTCCCCATGGTGACGAGCTTGGACGGATAAAACCTTTCTCCAACTGTTCTTGAATTTGCTTCTTGAGTTCAACTAGCTCGTTGACGGGCATCCTATAGGGTCTCTTGGCTATGGGTGCAGTTCCGGGTACCAGATCTATGGCAAACTCAATGTCTCGGTCAGGTGGCATACCTGGAAGCTCTTCCGGGAATACGTCCGAAAATTCCTGAACCACTGGAATGCTGTCCAATGTTGCTCCTTCGATGTGGTTCAAATTTGCCTGTTCGGTTGTTTCCTGGGCTGACTCAAACTCGACACGAATACCGTGCTCGTTTGTCAACTGCACGCTCCTTTCAGCACATTGGATTACTCCGTTGTGCTTGCTTAGCCAATCCATCCCGAGTATGATGTCAATCCCTTTGGAGTCCAAGATAATAAGGTTGGCAAGGAAGTCTACCCCCCTTATTTTAAGGCTTACTTTAGGACATACTATATTAGTCCTCATTTCTCCTCCGGGAGAATTAACTAACATAGCACATTCTAAGTGGGATACGGGTAGACGATGTTTGGTGATATATTTGGATGATATGAAGGAATGCGATGCTATAGAATGAAATAAAATGGCGGCTGGGTTGGAGTTGGCAAGGAACATACCAATTACGAGGTCCTCAGCCTGTTGTGCTTCCTAGGTAGTGACATGGTTCACGTGGCCGCGAGCATAGTTCTGCTGTCCACGGTTCCCTTGATTGTCTCCTCCATTCGGTCGTGGGTTCTGCTTGGGCATGTTACCTTGCTTTCCAGGGCCTCTCCTCGGGCACTGGTTCGCGAAGTGTCCTACTTCCCCGCATGCAAAGCATGCCCTGTTGCCTATTGCAGCAGATACGTTGGGGCGGGGGTTTTGAACAGGGGCGCCATTGTTAGGTCGGGGCGCAGGAGGCATGGGCACAGGAGGTGCCAGTGCAACGAATTGTTTCCGTGGTGGCTGACCAGGGCGGTACGCAGGAGTGGTCGATCCATACTGCGGTGCAGGGGGCATGTACCGAGGTCGTACGGTGCTCCCTTGGGGCTGGTATGGCATCTTCCTCTTGCACTCTCGCTCGATCTCTCGGATCTTGTTTTCAACCACTATAGCCTTGTCAACCAGGTTCTGGAAGCTCACATAGTCATTGTTCAGGAGCTGAACCTGGATCTCATTGTTCAACCCTCTCATGAACAGGTACTGCTTCCTCTGGTCTGAGTTGACATCTTCGGGGGCATACCGGGACAGTTGTATGAACTTGTTGAGATACTCGTTCACACTCTTCTGTCCTTGGTGGAGACCTTCAAACTCCTGCCTCTTGAGCATCATTACACCAACAGGGATGTAATGAGAGCGGAAACTTTCCTTGGACTCAGTCCAAGTGATTGTCTCCGGGTCGGCATGAGCATTGCTCAGGGCATCCCACCAGTCAGCAGCGGCTCCCATAAGTTGGTGCGACGCGAAGAGAACCTTCTCTCAGTCATTGCACTGAACAATGACAAGCTTTTTCTCCTTGGATTTTAACCAATCATCGGCCTCCATGGGATCACTAGCCTGAGCAAAGGTGGGTGGTCGAGTCCTCATGAACTCACCCAACCTATTATAAGCCGGCGGTGGTGGTGGCGTTGGTGCTGGAACGGGGTTTTGGTTGGCCTGCAACTGACCCAAAGTTTGGATCATGGTTTGCATAAGCTGGTTTTGCATGGCCAGCAGCCGTTCCAGGTGATTTTCACCAGCTCCGGTGTTAGCAGGAACCTCCTCATCCTCCTGGACGTTCCTTCGGCCGGCGTTTCCTCTCACCATCTGTGAGAGAGAGCGAAATAGAATAGAAGGTTAGAAGGTTAGGTAGGTCCCTTCAACTATATGCATCAAGGTGAGTTGGACTATATATATATCAGCCCATATGAGGATGTGAACACGTGCCGAAGCATCTCACACCTCTTTCTTCTTTGCGTGTGGATATGGACAACGTTTGGAAATGTACCACAGCTCACACTATGCACACAACCACAAACAATCATTGCAAGGGCTCATACAACTCCTATTCAAGGATGGTTTCCTATGTCAAGGCGGGTTTAAAGCCAATGTAAGCATCCTAGGGTGCTTCCTTTGGTCAGCGTGGCTTAGGGTTAAGGGTGTAACCTACTGTTAACCCGTGGCTCTAATGTCAATCTAAGGTTTCTATCTAGGCGTGTAACCTACTGTCAACCAGTGGCTCTGATACTAATCTGTGACGCCCTTAATTCTGTGGAAAACCACGGAACCGAGAACTAATGCATATGTGTGCCCAGGATGTTCTCCACACATACACATATGATCCACAAACTGAATTCAGAATATATATATTACCACGAATAATAGATTTTATTACAAAGCCTCATGCGTCTTGGACTCACGCTCACGGCGGAAGTCTTTATTTCTATGCAGCGGAAGTCTTTATTCTAATGCAGAAGCAATCTAACTAAGGCGGAAGCAAATCTAAGCAATAGTGGCTCCATCTCCATTCCCTCCACAGGCAAGGTTGAGAACAGATCACACGCCTTAATGCTCCACTTGGTCTTCATAGTAGTCTTCTCCCGCGGCTGATGAGGAGATAATAATGCAAGTTTGAGTACAATGATGTACTCAGCAAGTGTGGGAAAAACATGATATGTAGCTCATAACAAGGTAGGTATGAAAAGGCTCATTTGCAGAAAAGCAGATTTATAAAACCATGATAAAACAGCAACTTAACTTTAAATGAATGTAATCCCAGCATGAATTAAATTACCAACGCACCTCCATCACCTTCCGTGTTCCATCCGAACATTAACCAAACTTTGTTTATACTCACAAATACCTCCTCGTATTCGCAACCATCTCACGAATACCTTCCTGTATTCACTACCATCTCATCTCATAAAACAACTTCGTCTCACACCGAGACCAAACTCATGTCATGACTCAACAGTCACGCAACCATCTGATCACCTGGACTCAACAGTCGCGCAACCATCTCATCACCCGGACTCAACAGTCCCAACAACCAAACCATAACTAAACTCAATAACCATAACCAAGAACCTTCCTAATAATCATCCCAACTAATCATGGCAGTTTAGCCAGGTGCTCGTGACCGTAAGTTTGGCTATCATGATAGTTTTTAGAACTCTGCAGAGTTTGCACCTCTTTACCCACGAGTTTGTGATTTCGTTACCCGTCGGCGACTGCAGAACCTCCATTATACCAGTACACAACCATCGGTGTATGGCCAAGAGATCACAAAATAGCCTTTACAAAGGGGTCACTAGATGTATGGACTCACTAAGGTTTCACCGGCAGGCTAGAATCTCCAATTCTCCCACCCACGGGCCCCCTCTTGTGCCATGCAGTTCCCAGGGCAGTCCTCACTCGACTCCCATTCCCCGCGCCTTCCACAGTCCATAACACTCTAGCAACTTACCTAATTACTCAGCTAAGCCGCACCCATACTTGGCCTTGTAATGGCACTGTTATCCTGGCATGTGCATGCATGAACCGGTCCTTAGATCTATGGCAAGTAAACCACCATCTCATGCTACCTCATTCACAAACCCAGGCTTGCCTAGATCTCCCTCTGATCCATGTTCCTCAATATTATCAGTTTCTCATTATCATTATGAGTGCAGTTAGCTAGACACATCTATCTTGCTTCCCAATCCCACGGACTCAGCGAAGCATAAAGCAAAAACCATACTCGACTTGTAAACTTCCCTGGCAACAAGGGTGGTTTAATCAAAACTAGTAAACTCCTATAAAAGGGTTTCCCATCATGTTTGACTCAGCACACACACCTTCCCGCGGTGATGAGCTCCGGAAGCTCCACGTGTCCTCCGGGGCCTGGTATCTCCTTCTCCGCAGAGACGAGCTCTGGTTGCGCCGCGTGTCAAGCGAGCAAGACTTCCCTCTTCTTCGGAGGTGAGCTCCGCGTGCGCCACGTATTAGGGCCGGTGTTTCCTCTCTTATTTCCTCAGAGACGAGCTCCGAGATTGACACGTGTCTAGCAGCGACGGACCTCCCGGAGATAAGCTCCGGTGGCGACACATGTTCGATAGGACCGGACCTCCCGGAGATGAGCTCCGAGATCGACACGTACCCCGTGCGACTGGCCCTCTGATTTCCGTGGCGACTATCTCCGAAGGTGACATGTGTCCTACGAAAAATGCCTTTGCTTCTTCCGCAGAGGCTAGCTCTGTGGGTGACACGTGTCCCACAGGGTCGGACCTCTCTCCAATTGCGGAGATGAGCCCCGAGCCTGCCACGTAGCCAGTTTAGCGGCGGACCTCTCCCCACTTCGCAGGGATGAGCTCCGGACACGCCACGTGGCCAGAGGCCGCAGAAGTTGTCTTCGGCGCTCTTTATGTGAACTGGACTCGGCTTTTACAGGCTATCCTTTTGATAACTTTCTCTGTTCCTATTTTTCATAAAATGTTTTTCTCTTCATAAAATGTGAATATATGTTAACACCAGAGATGAGGGTGTCACTGTTTCATACCACGGATGCAGAAAGGAAATTGATCGCCGGCTAGTCCAGCGCCTATGTGCAAGATTTGATAACTAAAGAAGGATCATAGAGTGAGAATTCGGAGAATCCGTACCGGAAGCTCGGTATAAGGTCGCCGGAGAAAATTTTCGGAATTCGCCGGCGAGAGTTCACGGCGTGGCTTGAGCTTCAGGTGGAAGCAGCGTGGAGTCCGCGCGCTCCTTTTGCCGCCCTTGCTCGGCCGTGGAAGTGGCTGTAGTGTGCTGCCCACATGAGACCGATCGTCGTTCTTCAGCTAAACCGCGGCGGTCGTCGTTGATCACGGGAACAGGGACTGAAACCCGGTGGTTCAGGCGTTGGGAGGGTGGTGCTCAAGCTCAGGATGCTGCCTAGCAGCTCGGGGAGGCGAGGATATGATTGTTTGCTGTGTTTTCCCGATCGACCGAGAGCTCGGGGAGAAAAAGAATGGCGCCGCCCGGTGTCGCCCGCGGGGATAAGAAGGCACCCGGTCTTCACTCGGCTGAGGCGGTGACAGTCGCGTGGGGGCGCGAGCAGGCCACCTGGGACGCCAGCGCGCGAAGGGAGAAGCAGCTGGTGGCGCCGGTTGCTTCTCGGTGGCACAGCCGGCAGCTGCTCGGTGGAATTTCCCACCGAGGCTGTGACTTTGGGTGCAAGTCTCCCCCCGCCCCCCCTTATCTCTATGACATGTGGGTCCCACACTCAAGTTTAACCTCTGAAATTAACTCCTCATCACTGTTGTAAACAGTAAGCCCCAAAATGCCCATGGTGATTCAAATTATTCATCCATGAGCCATTTGAATTGATTAGAATTCAAATTGGGTTTGGTTTGAATGAATTTCAGCACATGTTCAGTTTGAAATTCAAATAAAGTTTGAATTTGCCCCACTTAGCTCATGTCAAGATCAACTCCAAATGGAGTGAAAATTGGTGTATGAGCTCACAAAAATGTGCTGAATAAGAATATGCCTCCCACTTTTGAATTCATGGGATAAAAACAGTTTGAATTTGCATTTGAGTTCAAACTGCCTTTTTTCTAGCTATACCCAAAATGACCTCAAAAGGGTTTTGAATTTGGGTGAAACTTGGCATGGACATCCCTAGCAATGTGTAGGAGTTTTCATATGCCCAGCCCCTCTATATCACATATGGAAAATACCACTTTTGCAATATGTGAGTTTGTTCTCTAATGAGCATGTTGATGGTGGTTACTTGCTCTTCATTTGTGTTCATCAACTTGCTTCAAATGAGGTGTGTGGTGTGGTGATGAACACTTTAAACATGTGTCAAAAACTGAGGCCCTTATATTCCTCCCCCCTAAAAAGAATCTCGTCCTGAGATTATAAGGTGAAAATGAGAGAGAGGACGGTGGAATTACCGGATATGCGACGTGAAAAAGTCGGGGTAGTTAGCGCGAAGAAATCCTTCGCTCTCCCATGTCGCTTCGTCCACGGAGTGATTACTCCATAGAATTTTGTAGAACACCACGTACGGTTGCGTGTGGTTCGGGCCTTTTCGTCAATGATCTGTACCGGTTCCTCCCGATAGGTGAGATCCGGTTGCAGTTCCTCCATGTCCTCCAGCTGAACGGTAGTAGATAGCTTGAGACACTTCCTCAGCTGGGAAATGTGAAAGACGTCGTGCACACCGGAAAGTGCTTCTGGTAATTTCAGCCGGTATGCTACTGATCCACATCTTTCGGTAATCTAGAATGGACCGATGAATCGGGGTGCCAACTTTCCTCTCACCCCGAATCTGTTTACGCCTTTCATTGGAGACACATGTAGATATACGTGATCCCCCACTTCGAATTGTAATGGGCGTCTTCTCCGGTCCGCATACTGTTTCTGACAGGATTGGGCGGCTTTTAGGTTCGCTTGAATCAGTCGAACCTTTTCTTCCGCATTGTTGACAATGTCAATCCCGAAGGTAACCCTTTCGCCAGACTCACACCAGTTCAATGGTGTGTGGCATTTTCTCCCGTATAGCACCTCGTAAGGCGCCATCTTTATGCTGGCTTGGTACCCATTGTTGTACGAGAACTCGGCTAACGGCAAGTGATCATCCCAATTCTTGCCGTGGTTGATAGCGCAAGCTCGTAGCATGTCTTCTAAGATCTGATTTACCCGCTCGGTTTATCCATCCGTCTGCGGGTGGTATGCTGAACTACGGATCAGCTTCGTCCCCAAGGCAGCGTGCAGCTGCTCCAAAAAACAGGACACAAATAAAGTGCCCCGATCCGATATGATGGTACGGGGTACGCCGTACAAGCATAGGATCCGTGAGATGTACAGTTCAGCGTACTTCTTGGCATTGTAGTTGGTGTTGACCGGGATGAAATGGGCAACTTTGGTGAGCCGGTCGATGATCACCCACACAGAATCATGGTTTTGAAGGGTGGTGGGCAAACCGACGATGAAGTCCATGCTCATGTCCTCCCACTTCAAGGAAGGAACGCCCAGTGGTTGTAGCAGTCCCGGTTTCCGCATATGGTCTGCCTTCACCCGTCGACATGTATCACACTCGGACACATACTTCGCGATCTCTCGCTTCATCCGTGTCCACCAAAACTTGCGTCTGAGTTCTTGATACATTTTGTTGCTGCCGGGGTGAATAGAAAACTTTGACAAGTGAGCCTCATCAAAGATTTTCTTCCATAATTCCGGGTTACGGGGTACGATGATCCGGTCCTTGAACCATAGGACGCCGTCTCCGTCCTTCCGGAAACATTTCAGCTCCCCACTGTCTACACGTCTCAGTAAATGCGACATGCCCTTGTCATGTCTCTGAGATTCCGCTATCTCTTCACGGATTGTGGGGATCAAAGATAAGTTGTAGAGAGCACCGTGTGGAATCACATGCAGTGGTGGTTCGCTCTCTTCCAACGGTGTGATGGTTAGGTTGTTGACGTGTGACTTGCGGCTCAGCGCATCTGCCACCACGTTTGCCTTGCCTGGGTGATAATTGATCTCTTTTTCGTAATCTATCAGTTCTAACCATCTTCGCTGCCTCATGTTCAGTTCCTTCTGAGTGAATATGTACTTGAGGCTCTTGTGGTTGGTATATAAATGTACGAGGTTACCGAGTAGGTAGTGCCTCCACATTTTCAGTGCAAGCACCACGGCAGCGAGCTCCAAGTCGTGAGTTGGATAATTCTGCTCATGGTTTCTAAGCTGCCGTGACCCATACGCGACCACTCTTCGGTCTTGCATCAGCACACATCTGAGCCCAATGCCGGATGCATCGCAGTAAACATCGAACGGTTTTGTTGTGTCTGGCTGCACCAAAACCGATGCTGATGTTAGGTGCTTGACTAAAGCCTTGAATGCTGCTTCACACGCTGGACTCCATACATATTTGGTAGCCTTCTTCAGCAGCTCCGTCATAGGCTTGGCAATCTTCGAGAAGTTTGGAATGAACCTCCGATAATATCCTGCGAGTCCGAGGAAACTCCGTACCTCGTGAACAGTCCTCGGGGATTTCCAATTCAGCACTTGAGTGATCTTGCTCGGGTCTACAGCGATACCCTCGGCTGAGATGATATGCCCGAGAAAAGGCACTTGCGATATCCAGAACTCGCATTTGCTGAATTTCGCGTATAGCTTGTGATCCCGCAGCCGTTGCAAGACTATACGCAGATGTTTCTTGTGATCTTCCTCCGACTTGGAATATACCAGTATGTCGTCGATGAAGACCACGACAAACTTGTCCAGCTCCGGCATAAATACCGAGTTCATCAAATACATGAAGTGAGCTGGAGCATTGGTGAGGCTGAAGGACATGACCAGGTACTCATAAAGTCCGTACCTTGTCGAAAAAGCCGTTTTCGGAATATCCTCCGCCCTTATCTAAATCTGATGGTACCCGGATCTTAAATCCATCTTGGAAAAGATCTTTGCTTTGACCAACTGATCAAACAACATGTCGATCTGTGTCAACGGGTACTTGTTCTTGATGGTTACGGCATTTAATGGACGATAGTCCACGCAAAGCCGCAACATCTCATCCTTCTTCTTTACAAATAATGCCGAACAGCCCCATGGCGAGGAGCTCGGCCTAATAAAACCCTTCTCCAGGAGGTCCGTGAGCTGAGTCTTCAGTTCAACCAACTCCTTGGGCGCCATCTTGTACGGCCTTTGGGATATTGGCATGGTTCCCGGTGCAAGTTCAATCTTGAACTCCACCTCTCTATCAGGCGGCATCCCCGGCAAATCGTCCATGAATACGTCAGGGAACTCTCAGACTACTGGAATATCTTCCAATCTGATAGTTGTAGCTTGATAGACACTTGGAAGTTTTATTTCTGGACTGTCCAGAAATAAGGAGTGAGATTCGTGCACTTCTGAGTTTAAGTGCACGACTCAAAGGACGGTGTCTAAAACAGCGCCGTGGCGGGTTAACCACGACATCCCTAGGATGACATCGACCTTTTGTCCCTCTAAGATTATGAGAGACGTAGGGTAGACTCTACCCGCTAAGCATAATGATGCTTTGGAAACCATTACGCTTGCTGAAATCTTCCCACCCGGTGAACAAATTAAATATGGACTATCGGTGGGTAGTATTTGCAAGCTGTGTTTAGCAATGAAAGCTTGGCTAATAAAATTATGCGTGGCGCCTGAATCAAACAATACTATGGCGGGATGCTGGTGGAGTTGGAACATACCCGCAAGGATTGGCTCACCCTCCGGCACGTCCTCTATGGCCAGATGGTGGACAGTGCCGGGCCTAGGGTTTTCCCGCCACGCATTAGTAGGGTTCCGCGGTTGATTCCTCCTCGGAAACTGCAGTGCAACTCCGTGCCTTGCCTCTCTGGACAACTGCTGGCGAAGTGTCCTGGACGACCACACTTGTAACATGTGGCCGCTGCTGGTGTGGTGCTCGGGGGACGAAAGCCCGGCATGCGCTGCTGAGGTGCATACGCACGCGGCATCGTCCGCTGCTGCTGTTGTTGCGGAGGTGGTACTGGCAGTGCCGGCCTGAATGCCGGTGAAGAGTACGGCCGACTGCGGAACGGCATCGACCTCTGGGGTGGCTGCCAGCATGGACCCGATGGTGGGCGATTCACCATACGAAATTTCTGAGAAGGACCACCTCCTTCTCCGCTGCTTTGCGGCGCGCTTCGCTTTCTCTCCGCCGCCGCCAACTCCTTGCCGTAGTCCTCCTGAACAATCGCAGCATCAATTATGTCGTTGAGGCTGCCACGATTGAACATCGCCAATTTGTCCTTCAGGAGCGCGTTAAACCCCTGGTAAAAGTGGTCCCGCCACTTGTCGTCGGTATCGGCGTGATACGATGCGTAGAGCGCGAGATCATTGAACGCCCTGGAGTATTCCAGCGCGTTCCGGCTCCCTTGCTGCAGGTGTAGAAACTCCTGCGTCTTCCTCTTCATTAGACCCGGCGGTATGTGATAGGCCCTGAAGGCCGTCCAGAACTCCGTCCAGGTCATAACTCGATCGGTGGGCTGTGAAGCACAGAAGTTTGCCCACCACGCGCTCGCGGATCCTTGGAGCTGCTGGACCGCGAACTGAGTCTTCCGCTGCTCGCTTATCTGGAGCAGCCGAACTTCATCTCTATCGCGCGGAGCCAGTTGTCCTCGTCAAGAGGTTCATCCGCCCATGAGAATACAGGGGGATGAGTCGCCAGGAAGTCGGAGTAGGAGCTCTGTTGACGCTCCTCACGGTCTTGACGTCTCTCTGGGCGAGACGTATTAGCGATGAGAGTTTGCATCAACTCCGTGTGCTGCTGATGTGAACCCGCCATTGCCGCGACGATGTCGGCCAATGTAGCCATTGGCAGTGGCGGTGGCGGTGTTTGCTGTTGCTGCTGCTGTCCCGAGGAGTCCTCGGGAGGCTGTTGGGAGGTCTCTCCCCCTTGGCTAGTACCCCCAACGTCCAGGTTGGCACGAGTACGCGTCATTCTGAAATTCAAAACAGCAGCGATTAGCACATGTCTTACTTAAAATTCCATAAGCAACAGTAGGTATTGAAGTGACACATGAATAATTTGCCCAACATTCACATATATTGATAAAGCATAAACTTTATACAAGATACATTACTCTCGGGTCTCTAAGAAGTCGTGCTCATGTCGTCACTACCTATACATACGCTACTGCCTACACGACATGTCACCGATTACAAAAATTGGGTTACACTACCCTAGCTGCCCTACTTGGCAACTGTAACCCCCTACTCGGAGTAGAACTCGACCTCATGAGGGTCGTCCTCCTCCGGTACCTCTGCTGGTGGCTCTGGATCTACCACCTCTTCTCCCATCTCGGGTTCTCCCATTGCTGGAAGGCCCAAGACTACCGGTATGCCCAATACCGGAGGTACGAGGTCCTGCAAAGCATGCACCTCGTCCATGGCCTGGTTGTAGTCTTCTTCCCAGCCTTGCCCTTCCTCAATAGCGTCGTCCCGCTCTTGAGTAAGGTCCTCATTCTGCTGGGTTAAAGTCTGCACCAACTCTTGTAACGCCGCGATGTCGACACGGCTTTTCTTCTTCGCCTTCTTCAGACGATGCAACTGATTATGCTGTTCATTCAGTCGCTTGATCGTCGGAAGGAGCACATTGCGGAGTGCGCTGTGAGCACTCTCGAAATGGTCTCCACGGCTTGTGCTCTCTTTGAGCCTTGCAGCGAGATGCTCCATATGAACAGCTTGGCTGTCCATCACGGCCCTTCCCGCCCTCTGTTGGAGGCTAAGGTTTGCCTCCGCGGGGTTGTACCTTGGGCAACCCGAATCGGATGCCTCCCGGTACCTCCCTTCCCACACGTGATGAGCCCGTCCCTCCACCGGAACGAGCGCGTATGGAGTGCCCTCCATAGCCTGCACGTGTAGTTGGCAGAAACGTGACATGGTGTCACGGGCTTCCACTTGCCACCTTCCCTCGGGTTGTCCACCTCTCACCGTGACGGTGAACGGCGCCCACCCGGATGGCGTAGGTCCTGCAGGGACTTCAACATGGATTGTCCACGCCTTGTTCCCCTCTTCGCCTTCTTCCTTGGCGAAGTACTGCGGCATCTGGTTGTATCCAAAATATTGAAGCATCTGCCTCAATGCCTCCGGATAGCCGCTGCGGTGAGAACAGTGGGACACCACCCACCCGTTCTCCAACGGCTTATCTGCTGTCATCTGTAAAAATATATTTGATAAATGTCAAATATTTATTTAAACAGTAAACCATTGAGTTATAACATAAGACCTTTCATAAACCCATAAAACTTGGAAACATGGTTCAAATTTTAAGCAAATTTGACTGCTGATCTGTTGTTCAACATGACAGCCCTGATCAGTTTCCATCTCAAACTGATTTAGGCCATGTTAAAGGCAACACCAATTCTGGAGCTCAACATCAAAGTTAAAGCTAACTTCAATATCTTTCAAGAAAGTATTTGCTTGGCCTAAGATCTGTCGTGGTTCAAAAGGTATGAGATGTCAAATTTAACAGAATTTCTGGAGAAATTTGGACAGCACCTCCCTGCTTTAGGTACTGTCTTGATCCAAGAATTCCAGTTAATTATGCTCCCAATCCGACAAAACTTTCGGTTACAAATTTGTAACCCATCTCATAAGCTTTCCAGAACTACCTCATTTTCTATTTTTGGAATTTTATGCAGGAAGTTATACTCAATTTACAGAGAGTTTACAGAGAGTTTTTGCTCTGCCCTGTTTTCTGGACAGTTCCAACTCTACTGCATTTTTCGATTGGTTAAGGGATGAAACACCTCTGGACCTCAACAGAAAAGTTGTTACACTCTTCCAAAGATTTCCAGAAATGTATCATATGACCCCAACCTCGAAAATACTCAACCTCTAACCTCTGATTAACTTCAGCCTAAATTCAGCTGAAAGCAGAGTGCTCTGTCCTTAGCAACCTATAAGTTGAAAACTTGTTAACTTTGAATATCCTGATTAAGGGAAAGAGTTACCTCAAGTTTTAGTGCTTTGGATCGAAACCTTCAAGTTTTACAATGAATTTGTTCATTTAGTGGGGTGTGACGTCGATGCGTCACCAGATCATGTCGGTACTACGTCCTCACAAAGAAAACCTATACCGGACTTAGCCGGCTTCGTTATTTCAGTGGCACTAAACGTCACTCGCACATGGATGCTACACGTCTACCGTTTCGTGGTTAGACTACCTGCAGAAACTCAGACAATTATCAGACTCGGCTGCACACCGAGCCCGGTATCCATACAATCCGTACACCCGGCCGTCATCACTCGCCCGGATGTTCTCAAGCCAAACACGCCTTGAGCTACGTGTTGATGTTTCAGACCACGTGACGGGGTCTCCCAAGTTGCACCACGCACGCCAGGGACAGACGTTGCTCGAATACCCCAAACGACATGAAGAGTCGAAGAGGGTATCAAAGCGGGTCGAGTTACCTGCCACCCGTGGGGCTCCACCCTTCATCTTGTGCGCACTGGTGGACAGCGCTTACGTGCACCCCCCAAGACATACACGTCCCGAGATGCACAATTTTCCGACATAGACAGATAGGTTAGTATGCCACTTTCTATATGCTAATAACATCCTTATATGGGCTACTAACTCGTTCCTCACTGGATTTTTGAAAAAGATGACCTTTGTAGTGCGTTACCTCAAGCGAGCTCTGATACCAACGCTGACACGACCCCACGGTCTTGTCGAGCCAGGATCACGCTGAGGGGTGCTGCGTTGCACAACACCGAATAACACACATCAAAGGTACAAAGCGGAAGCAAACCTTTTATTACATAAAGGGGTTTATGAACATTTTTACATCCAAACTAGGTCCAGTCTACACTCACGGGCGTAGACTATACATCAAGTTCACGTTCAGCCCTTGAATGTGTCCTTGCTAGCACACACGCACACTAACACGGCGGCGTGCATGACTCCCACTCGACGGGGTTCCCCTCCGGGGGTTCCGTCTCCTCTTCGGGAGTCCCTTCCTCATAGAACCCTGCAAAAGCTTCAAACACAAGCAGTGAGCACGAAGGCTCAGCAAGACTGACCCGTCTCTCCTAAACATGGAACGTCTACATGAGGGGTGATGGGTACATGAGGTAAAACAATTTGCAAAGGACTCGCCTAATTATTGGAATCTTACTTTCAAATTTTTGCAGCAGGTTGTGGAGAACCTTACGCTAAGGCATATGAGAGAGCCGCAATCAAACAAGAAATGCATTTCTCTCATGTACTTTGCCCAAAGTTGAAAAGAACTTTAGTTAGCTCTAAACTACAACAAATCATTAACAATCAAAGTCCATCTTTCAATCAGCCACATTTTAACATGTAACTAGCCTGTTCTTTCTACGTCACGGTACAGTGGGCAAGTGGTACTCACTGACCGCGAGGGACGGCGATTATAATCGATTTACACCTGCAGGGTTACCCGAATAACCCGTCACGTACGCCCGTACTCGATGTTGCCTACAGCAACCATCACGGATGCCGTACGCAACCACCTTTCGCCTGTCAGCCAAATAGTGAAACGGTCCCATCATCCCGAGCAAGAGGTCTCTGCACGCGCATCTCAGTGCCGCCAGCCGATTTACACCTTGAGCTCTCAACATACCCTCTGAACGACGGGCAATGCCTCAATACCCAGCTACCCGAGTTACATCGGTTTCCCGGTTCCCATATAGCCGGTAGGTCTTCGGTACTGTTCTAGCTTGTTCAACAGGCCCGCACACGGCTCGGTCCTCAATCGACACAAACGGAGCTATAGCACATAGGCCCCAAAGTCCTGCTGCCCTTACTCTCCGCTCGGTCTCATTTTTCTTGCCACGTGTATCATGTGCTATCTCTACCCGAGTCGAGTGCCTCTAGCCTATGCTCGCGAGTAGTTCCAACTACTCGACTTGTACCGAATCCTACACTATCTTAGCATTGCAGTAGCTAACGGGGTTTGCAATTCTAAACCCAACCCATGGTTTTTCTTGGCTATGCAATTGGGTTTCCAAACAGACTCCAATGCAAGGAATCATAATACTCAAGTAAGTGCTCAAAACAATAAAAATTTATAAAAAGGTTAATGCAAACCGGAGCTTGCCTTGCTGCTCTTGGTCGTAGGCTAGCTGCTCCTCCGGAGTCACGAAGTCTAGGACTTCGGGTTCCTCCTCGACCTTAGTGACTACATGATATACAATTACATATGTATTAATTTAAATGCATTTGATTGAATTTAAGCTTGTGAAGTCTATAACTCTTACTAGACGAACCCAATGACTGTGAAACTTTTACTGTGGCTTGGTTACAACCTAAACACGGACGTGGTCAAGTTTTAGTTGCAGCAAAGCTCATTTGAGCCCTCCACAATTAATTATGTACTTGACCTTAATTGACGGCTTGTAGGGTGTTCTAAGGATTTTCATGAAACAAATTATGACTTTATGAAAACTATATTTTTAGAGGGTTCTAATGGAATTGGTATCACTTATTTTGAAGGTTCCTAACTAAAGATATGAGCTAAACAATTCCAGGGGAAATTCTGAAAATGTTTCTGAACATTTTCTATTTTCTCTGGAACAGTTTCACTAATCACACCATTAGATGGATCAAATGAGCTCAAATGGAAATGAAATTTTTATGGTAGTTCAAGGATATTTTGGTGAACATCCCAGCAAAATTTCAGAATTTTCCTCCAAAGGATTCTCCAGTTAAAATTCCAAAGAGTTTAAACTTTGAGGAATTAATTCTGGAGAAATAAGGATTTTCATGAAGTGAAACTTGATTTGCTGGAAAGTACTCAGCGAGCTGAATCCAACAAAACATTGTTTACTCGATTTGGAGTTTTCTAGCCAAAGTTATGAGGATTTGATGTTTGAAGGAAATCTGAAAATCGGGAAAAAGTTTAAACTTGCGGGTGCGCCACGGGGACACGCGTCGCACACTGAGGCGTCGGCACACCGTGGTCTGCGGGGTTCCTGCGCGCCAGCACAATGGATCCCAGCCACACCCGAACCCGATTTAAATTTTTATGCCGCTGACGCGTGGGCCAGCTGGCTTCGTCTTCCTCCCGACGCGCCCTCACGCCGCCTCCCCTTGCCGGAGCAGACCCGGAGCTCGCCGGCTTGCCGCTGCCGGCCATCGCACGGTCTGAAACTTGCCGCCAGGGGGTTATCGACGTCAGGGAACATGTCGGTGGTGTCAGTTCAAGCTGGTGGTGACCAGAAATAGCCCGGCGACGTGCGGAGGCCTCAGTTGAGGTTCGGCGCCGTCGCCCATGGGTTCTAACCCGCCAAGACCTCGAACAATCGGTTCTACAGCATCAGTACACCTCTAGGAAGCTCGACAAGGTGTCAAATGGGTTCAAAGATGGCAGCAAGTCGGTCGGCACCGTGTGACCGAGCGTGCCCGCCATGAACGCCCTCAATCGAGCTCAAAATTCGTCACTCCTAGGCGGTTTCATACCACGGATGCAGAAAGGAAATTGATCGCCGGCTAGTCCAACGCCTATGTGCAAGATTTGATAACAAAATAAGGATCATAGAGTGAGAATTTGGAGAATCCGTACCGGAAGCTCGGTTTAAGGTCACCGGAGAAAATTCTCGGAATTCGCCGGCGAGAGTTCACGGCGTGGCTTGAGCTTCAGGTGGAAGCAGCGTGGAGTCCGCGCGCTCCTTTTGCCGCCCTTGCTCGGCCGTGGAAGTGGCTGTAGTGTGCTGCCCACATGAGACCGATCGTCGTTCTTCAGCTAAACCGCGGCGGTCGTCGTTGATCACGGGAACAGGGACTGAAACCCGGTGGTTCAGGCGTTGGGAGGGTGGTGCTCAAGCTCAGGATGCTGCCTAGCAGCTCGGGGAGGCGAGGATATGATTGTTTGCTGTGTTTTCCCGATTGACCGAGAGCTCGGGGAGAAAAAGAATGGCGCCGCCCGGTGTCGCCCGTGGGGATAAGAAGGCACCCGGTCTTCACTCGGCTGAGGCGGTGACAGTCGCGTGGGGGCGCGAGCAGGCCACCTGGGACGCCAGCGCGCGAAGGGAGAAGCAGCTGGTGGTGCCGGTTGCTTCTTGGTGGCACAGCCGGCAGCTGCTCGGTGGAATTTCCCACCGAGGCTGTGACTTTGGGTGCAAGTCTCCCCCACTTATCTCTATGACATGTGGGTCCCACACTCAAGTTTAACCTCTGAAATTAACTCCTCATCACGGTTGTAAACAGTAAGCCCCAAAATGCCCATGGTGATTCAAATTATTCACCCATGAGCCATTTGAATTGATTAGAATCCAAATTGGGTTTGGTTTGAATGAATTTCAGCACATGTTCAGTTTGAAATTCAAATAAAGTTTGAATTTGCCCCACTTAGCTCATGTCAAGATCAACTCCAAATGGAGTGAAAATTGGTGTGTGAGCTCACAAAAATGTGCTGAATAAGAATATGCCTCCCACTTTTGAATTCATGGGATAAAAACAGTTTGAATTTGCATTTGAGTTCAAACTGCCCTCTTTCTAGCTATACCCAAAATGACCTCAAAAGGGTTTTGAATTTGGGTGAAACTTGGCATGGACATCCCTAGCAATGCGTAGGAGTTTTCATATGCCTAGCCCCTCTATATCACATGTGGAAAATACCACTTTTGCAATATGTGAGTTTGTTCTCTAATGAGCATGTTGATGGTGGTTACTTGCTCTTCATTTGTGTTCATCAACTTGCTTCAAATGAGGTGTGTGGTGTGGTGATGAACACTTTAAACATGTGTCAAAAACTGAGGCCCTTACAACAACACCACAGTTTTTGTTATGGATATCTTAGGAAAAATGGTGAAGAGCAAGTAACCTCCATCAAAAGAATGATTAGAGGGGAAAGCCTTCACTTCCACAAAGTGGGGATTTTACACATGAACATGAGAGGTTGAGCTCACCCCTAGGACTTGAAAAGTCTTGGGGAGGTTCAAGCCAAGTTTCACGTAAATCCAACACTTTTTGAGGCACTTTTCGAGATATTTGAAAAAGAGGCCAATTTGAATGTAAATTCAAATTGCAGCAACTTTCATCCCTCAAATTCAAAAGTTAGATTCATATTCAAACTAAGCACATTTTTCTGAGCTAGCCCACAAATTTTTACCCCCATTGGAGTTCATTTTGTCAAGGGCTAAATTTGCAAGAATTCAAAAACTGAATTTGAATTTCAGTTCAAACAGGAGGCAAATTCAGCCAAACAAAAATTCAAATGGGAGAACTCAAATTCAAACAAAAACTTGGGGGCTAAGTCTCACATTAAATTGTGAGTACCTGGGGGATATTCAGCAAAAACAGAAAAGAAATATTGGAGAAAAGGAATAAAGGGGAAGCCCACATGTCAGTTGCACATATGAGAGTTCAGTCGGTTGCTGCAGCCGGCCTCTGCTTCGCGCGCAAGGCACGGGAGAGGCGGCGAGCCTCCGAGGCATCGAACGGCCACCTCACGGTGCCAAAGTCGCAGCTCAAATGCCAGCGCACACACCACGCCGTCCCTTATCCCGTTTTCCGAACGAGAAAGACCACCACCCGAGCTTCCTCCTCGGTTCCACGCAAGAACAGAAACGCCGACCTCCACTGATCGCCGGCGTCTGAGCAACACAGGCGTTCTCGTGCCCGACGCTCAACACAAGAAACGACCGCCATAAGGTGTTGGTTCTGCTCGTCCCTACCGTTCAGCAGTTCATGCACCATCGGGGGAGAATTTCTCCCGGGAACGTTTCGGTGTTCTTAAGGCCGAGCTTTACCAAATCCGGAAATTCACGGGTACTAGCTCATCACCGGGCATACCGAGCCACACACACGCTCTACACCCTGCCACGACCACCTAGGATCAAAAACCAGCAAGAACCATGGGCTAGGGTCACGATTCTTCGAAGTTTTCTGAGCACAGCCGATATCCGGCCTAGGTCGCCGGTGAGGTCGTAGTTGCAGCCGTTTTCACGGGGATCGGTGTCCATGTCCGTGACCAGCAGGTGTCAGTGGAGCTCCCTGAGCAAACCGCATCGAAAAAGGTGCAGGGGATGCCGAGTTCGACGTCGCCGGTGAGCTCCCGGTCGCTGTTGCTGGCGGGAGCACTGTTCTGTCCGTTGTCAAGCTCTGGTGAGGGCACCACCGTGTTCCCCAGGCCGAGATAGGCACAGGCGGCGAGTTTCGTCGGAGGTCGGGCAGCAGAACGCCCGGCGGCGAGTATTCCGGCGAGGTGGGCGGCGGGGAGCCGCGGGAGCGTGAGGTTGAAGAAGCCTTGCGGGCCCCGCGTGCCAGTCTCTGCTGAGAACCCTCGGGATTTGCTGCAGCACCGGGATCCCGTGCGGCTGCGCGGGTGATTCTGCGGGCTCCGTGTAAAGGTCCCAAAATATGCATACAAAGAAACTCTTGTTTGCACAAAGTTGGTTTCCGATGTATGAAAAATGGGACTTGTTTAAACTTTTTCACACGTGATAATACACATGAGAGCCTTCTTCACACAAGTTCAAATATTTATTTGAAGACTTGGAACCCAAGAGGGGTCCAAAACTAAGGTGGGAAGTTCCCATATGTGTGAGGAAGCTAAAGTTTGATTTTGAGAACAAATTGTTCCACTCAAAAAAAAATTAAATCAGAGTAACACAATGGTGTTCAAACTGTTGTATTAAAAATCTCATTTGCAGCAGCCAAATCAAATATCAGAGTTCATATTTGAATTCCTTAGGTCCAAATTAGGGGGTAGGCAAAGTCTCATGAATTTTGGAAGATATTTGCTATCCATTTTCCAAATGGACTTAAATTGCAATGAATTCAAATATACATTTGAATTTGGATGAAACTTGTCCAAATGTCCACAAACAGTTCAGATTTGAATTCTCACCATTTGATTTCCAGCATTTGCCAAAGTGTGGAGATAATTGTGAGAAAAATGAGAGGGGATAAGAAGGGGCAGTGGGACCCACATGTCATAGTGATATTTAGACTTATACACTAAGTCTTCTCTCTGGCTTTCACTCCACCGAGGAGTTTTCTCCCGGTGACACCGAGCATCTCCGAGCCACCTCCTGTTTCTTTCACTGAGCGCTGGCAACGCTGGGGTGGCTGTGCTCCCTCGCCGTTATCCTTCCCGCACAGCCGAGGCAGCCACTGATCGTTTTTCTTCCTCACATGCTCACCCAACAAAAAAAAACCGCTGCTGCACCTCGGGTGATCGCTACCGAGCCATTCCCACGAGTTGGGCGCCCGGCTGAGCGTCTCAGAGCCTGAAGCGACACCTTCGCGACGTTTTCCGACCACCCTCAGGCCGTGGACGGCCGCCTACAACCAGTGCTGAACCATCGTCGGAAAAACACAGTCCGACGTCGCCGGCCTCGGCTACTCGTCTCCCGGCCAGTCCAGCGCCCCTCCGGCCTGCTTAAAAGGCCACACTGTGCCATGAGGTACTGATCTCTCACTGGTAGTCCTTTTGCTCTCCCCCGACGCCGGCTCGCCGGAATTCGATTTTTGGCACCGACACATGTGTAGAACAGACCTTGGGTAAATCTTGAAATTCGCCCAAACCGATTGATCATACCTTCTACAATTAACCCCACAGCAACTAGATGCCCTAGCGCACTCCCATGCCGAAGCACGAAGCAAACCGACCCTCCTATGCCCCGGGCGACGAGAAATCGCCGCCGGCGGCCAAAACTGCCACGGTCCACGGTTACAACTAGTTTGCAGCCATTTTCTGCACGATTTGATCTCCGTTCCATGTTCCTAGACCCATAGGGATGCTGTAGGGCATCGTAGCTCGCCAGGACAAGCCTTGGACACGCTGGAACGCGTCCATGCCGAGCTCCCGAGCCGCCCCGCCGGTGCCGACCCACCTACAGCCGTTTTCATGCGGGGAAACCTTGCCCGGCAGCTGCGCCATGTTCCAAGGAGCATGTAGGGCGAAACCGGAGCTCATTTGGTGGAGAAATGAGAGAGAACGAGCCATGCCACGTTTTCTGCCGGTGTGCACCCGCGGGCTCTGGCGGGAGGTTGAAGAAGCACCTGACCCGTGGGCCCCACGTGTGACTGTTCTATTTAAAATCAAACAGAGAGTTGTTCAAACTTGTAAAATGCATAACTTGGTGTAGGAAGCTCCACAGATAGTGAGATAAATTTTGTTGGATTCCTCTAAGAGAGTACTATCCAGGGGTACAGCCCAATAGTTATGAAAATCCCTGTTTTTGGCTCATTAATTCATATAAGGAAAATCTTGTAAGAATTTTTGCAGGAGCTCTGTGTATTGGAAAATTCCCAAATTTGGGCAGCAGATTCCTCCAAAAATGTCTGAACTCCAGTAATATTTTCAGAAGCATTGGACCTCATTTACTTGGCCAAATGTGGGGTTAATTCCTTATGACTCTGAAAATTGGAAAATAAACAGAGTTCAATTTCAGAATTTTTCCCCAAACTTTAGAACCTCATAACTCTTGCTAGGAAGCCCCAAATTTAGTGATTCAAATTGGGTTGGATTCATATTGAATATCTCTCTCCAAATCTACAACCCAATTTGTACGAAACTCATTATTTAATTCTGGAAAATTCTTTAAATCTTTTCAGCCAAAGAATTTGTGAGGGAGTTTGGCTCATCCAAAAATCCTCAAATTTTGCCAGAATAATATTTGGGATGTTGGTGAACTTCTGTAAAACTTTCAGCTCATTTGTAGTTGATTTGGTTAGGGGAATTTAGATTTGAAGTTGCTGTGTTCAAATGAGTACAGAAACAATTTCAGAGAATTTCCAAAAACTTGGAAATTCAGTTCTGGGAAATTCTTAGCTCCAAAAATCTTAGGAAAATTCATGCAAGTCCTATAAACTATAATTGAAATTGTAGTTCACTAAGTTTGGCATGAACATGGGTATTATCTCAGAATTAATTCTTCTTTGCTTAAGTGCTTAGAAAATTGTTCTGAACAAACCACTCAATGGAAAGTGCTAATTTTTGGTCCAGTGGGTTTTCTTGTGACAAGGAACTCACATGAAAATTCTCAGCTCCACTGGAGCTCTGGATCACCGCTGTGATGTTTAACATCTTTAGGTGATCAATATAGAAGAGGGGGAAAACCACTTAGCACTTAATCATGTGTTTAGATCCAAACCTAAACCACTAGCACCAGTGTCATTTTAAATTCTTAAACAGAGTTCCAGTTTTTGAAAACTTGTTACTAGTACTTGTAGAAAAGTCTTTACAATTAAACAATTGTGCATATGCATTACGTGTAGCATCTACGTGAAGGACTTCAAGTCATTGGAGTAGAGATCAAAGAAGGGAGGCAAGAGATCAAGCCAAGTGATCTTCACTAACTAAGTTATATATATTAGCCCCTGCAAAGCAAAGGCAAGCCCTGGTTTGCATCCAAACTTACAAGTTTTTATTTGTATTTACATTATATTGTCTAGCATTTGTTTATTGCATTACGTCTAGATGGTACGAAACTCCAAATGCATGAACCAGAAAACCCTGGAGTTTAATGTAGGATATGTTATGTTATCAATTAATTATAACTGCTGAGCTCAACAAAAGTGGATTAAAAGAGGCATAACTCGAGTAGGCAGATTCCTACTCGTGAACAGGGATTTAGGGGGATCAATCGGAAGAGTTGGGAATTGATCCCCATAGTTGGGAATGGAGACCGGGAAGTGGATGGAAGGTCAAGGACGTGGTCCTGTGAGCCTAGTCTATGTCTGAGTCGATTAAGGCCCGTTCTCGTGTGCGGCCCCGCTGGACAAGTTTGAGATGTGTACCAGATGCATACTGGCTATATGGGACCCAGGAAACCGATGTAACATGTTAACCTGGGTGTCGAGGCATACCTCACCGTCTGATGCCGATGCTGAAAGGATAGAGAAGTCGGCTCTACGAGGGTTTTCCGTAGGGAGACTTAATCCCAGTCAGTGGGACCGGTTCGACATTTGGGTGTCGTGTGAAAGGTTGCCACGTACGGCGTCAGTGACGGTTGCTGTGTGCAACATAGAGTACGGGCGTACGTGTCATGTCAGCTGGGTGTTTTTGATTGCAATCACCGTCGCTCGCGGTAGTGAGCATACTTGTACACTGAGCCGTGACGTAGTAATAAACTGGGATACGTTTAATAGGCTTCGTGAGTAATCCTCATAATGGAGATGAGGAATGATCAACACTTCACTAAATTTAATTTCCACCTTGGGCTAGTAGCGTCGAGGCGAAGCGTTTCTTGTTTGATTGTGGAGTCTCGACGTTAATGGCGTAAGGTCTGTATGAGTCTAGAATAGCTCACTAAAGTTACTTTCACCTCGGGCAAGTGACATCAAGATAAAGCGTTTCTTGTTTGATTGTGGAGTCTCGATGTGAATTACGCGAGGGCTATAAAAGTTGCTTAAAGTTGGAAGTAAGGACTCTCCTTTAGCTCAAGTCTATACTTTGTGCGAACTGCTATAATCAGCCCTCTAATTTCATCATGTAGAGTTTCATGGCTAGGTGACGGGTCAGTCTTGCTGAGCTTCGTGCTCACAGATACTGCATAAGTTGTTTTGCAGTTAATAACTATACGCTGAGATGTACGGGTGCCTGATGAGACTCGGAGCTCTCCGAGTGGTGAACTCATGGCAACCCTGCCGCTGCTAGTGTGATAGTGTTCCTAGTGAGGAGGGTCCGTGGGCTGGACACCTTCTCTGTTGCTTAGCATAGGTATGAAACGTGAGTTGTAATATTCTTCCGCTGTAGATTATTTTGAGAAGTATTTGTGAAATCAACACTTTGTAAGCTTCCGTTTGTTTTATGTAATATGATGCTTTATTATGTGTGCTGTTGGGTGCCGCATCGCACGACACCACCCAATGCGATTCCCAGGCGAGGTGCCCCGTTCCCGTGAACCGGGACGGCGGGGTCCTCACACTGCGGTGTGGGATAGCTGGGATGCTGACACGTAGCCGGGGACCCACCAGCAGGATTTAAACATTTTTGGAATTTCCAGTTTTAGTTCAAACTTCAAATGCATAGAACTTTTGCTAGGAAACTCCAAATTTGATGAACTCAAAATTCTGAGTACTTTCCAGCAATACCGATTTCAGCTCATGAAAGTGAATAGTTTTCCAGAATTAAATCCCTAAAGTTTAAACTGTTGGGAATTTTATCTGTAGAACTACTTTATGAAAAATTCTGAACTTTAGCTGAGAGGTTCATTGGAAAATCCCTGAATCCCAGTAAAATTTTCATACCCATCCAAGTTCATTTAGTTACCCTAAGGGGGTGAGTAAGAGAACTACCCTGAGAAAATAGAAAATTGTACAGAAACATTTTTCAGATTTTCTCAAATCTTAATTAGGGCATAACTTTCAGTAGAATTCTTCAAATGACATGAAACCAATTCCATTAGAACCATCTTAAATTCTAGTTTCCAGAAAGTAATGGATGGAGATATGAAAACCCCTGGAATTACTTAGAGGCTCAAATATTGACCAAATGGGCTTTTATTTGTACAAGGTTCAAATGAACTTTGATCCAAACGAAACTTGGTCAAGACTCTGGTTAGGACCCTACCAAGCCACCATAAAAATTTCAGAACCAAAGGGGAGGGCTAGCTAGAGTTATTAGTAATTATGTATTCAAGTTTAAACATTGCATTTAAATTGACATGTAGTGTTTCATTAAACGTGTAGTCGCTGAAGGCGAAGAGACTCCGGAGGTATTTGACTTCCTACTTCCGGAAGAAGAACTAACCCCTGACCAGCAGCAACAAGGCAAGCCCCGGTTTGCATTAACCTTTTTATAAGTTTTACATTGTTTACATGTGTCATATGAAGTATGAATGTGCATTAGGTATAGGATGGATGGAACCCCACTTGCATAACCAGGATTTTTCCATAAGAGTGAGGGTAGTGTCTAAGACCTCGCGTAGACAGGCTATGCTTAATGTTTCATAGAACTTCGGTACAAGACGAGTAGTTGGAATCTACTCGTGAGATAGGCTTGGGACACACGGGCTCGGTTGAGTGATGTGAGATCACTGTAGTAATGAAAATGAGACTAGGCAGGAGCTAGGGCGCAACAAGAGGAAGTCTTGGCAGGGGCTAGGGCGCAACAAGAGGAAGTCTTGTGTGCGCGGCCCTGTCCGTGTCGATTGAGGACCGATCCGTGTGCGGCCCACGCTAATCAAGTTTGAACATACCGAAGGCATATCGGATATATGGGCCCCGATAAACCGATGTAGCCTAAACCTCCGGGCGTCGAGGCATAGCACACCGATTTATAGGTGTAGGTTGAGGGCAGCAAGGTGGAAATCTGCCAACGGGCATGGAGAGATGCTCCGTGTGGTGAACCTCCTGCTCGTTTCGGTGCGACCGGTTCGACGTTTGGGCTGTTGGGTGAAAGGTTGTCCTGTACGACATCGAGTGAGCGTGCTGTGCAGCTCCCCGGGTGGGCGTACGTGACGTGCTCTTTGGGTTTCCCTGCAGGTGTATATCGAGTCGATTCGCCGTCCCTCGAGGTGAAGAGTACCACTTGGTCGCTGAGTCGTGACGTAGACTAATGAATGAAATGTTATGATTCAATATTGCTGTTATGATATAATTGTATTGCTACATGTGTGCCACCAAATATTGCTTACTAAATTTCAGATTCCAGAACCGCTAACTTGTTGCTAAAAGATGAATTAAGGATGAACCCAAAGGGGTGTCCTTTTGCTGCAATATTACTATCCTATGTCCTTGTACACCTCATGTAGAGTTCCATGCTTAGGGGAGTCGGTTAAGTCTTGTTGAGCCCTCGTGCTCACGGTTGCTGCTTAAGTGTTTTTCAGGTGAGGAGCCACCCACGGACTCGGAGTACGAGTCCACCGGCGAGGGTTACCCTCCGTCGGGGACCACGGCTGAGTGGGAGCCGTACACGCCGCGCTGAGCTGAGACGTGCAGCTAGTGTGGGTTGCCCTAGGGCTGGGCAACCGACTTTTGCTAGATAGGCGGGCGTGAGTTGTACAAAAGAAACTTCCGCTGTGTAATAAAGACCCTAGTTGGTAACTGAGAAGTGTACTACTTTGTACATTCAGTTTGTTTTCCCATGTAATATAATGTGTTCTTATGACGTGTGCTGTCAGGTGTCGCATCGTGCGGCACCACCCTCTGCGATCCTGGATGAGCGGATTCCGGTCCGCCACAGCCTGGTATCAGAGCTTAGGTTTACGGTGAGGATTCGGTAGTTGCCCAAGTAAGGACTATATTAGCATAGTTACTTAAAGTGGCAAGACTAACATATGTGTTATAATTCTGAATTTTAATTATGTAACGACGCACCTACGCTTTGGTAAGAAGGGTAAGGAACGCCACCGAAAGCGGTTCAATTTCGGTTAGCTCCCCTGACGAGGAACATGGTTCAGGGATAGGTCCCACAGCTTGGTGTGAGACGTCAATATGAAACTCTTGGACTCTTCATGTTCCTGAGTTCATATGAAACGCTGATCCCTAGCGTGCATTAGGCAAGTAAGTGGAGACCCCATCGCGTGGTCAGTAACGCGAGAGTGTGTTCATCTGGAAATAGCCCAGGAGGACATACGCAGCACTTGCCATCGACGTGCCCTGCAGGGCAGTAGGTGGTATCTGTTGGGTTGATAACATTCCCAACCATGACGACCCGTTCATGACACACTCGGGTTCCCCGTCGTGTGGTGTTGAAACACGATCACGTACCTTGAGACGTGACCTAACTCAAGGACGGCCGTATGGCAATGATACGGGTGTTTGTATTTAATTTTAAATATGATCCTGCCTGAAATGAAAACAACCATTGAGTGCACCATTATTGTGTGGTCTTCTGCAGGTACTAACTTCGTATGTACCCGTGTAGCAAACGTGTGCGAGAGACCGTTTAGTGCCACACTTGAGACGTATATGCCGGTATAATCCGGTTAGGATTTTCTTTTGTGAGGAACGTAATACCGAGATATCACAGGCATATGCATGCAAAATAATGATGAAAAGGAATTAAAATCACTAGGTTCAACATTTAGGACCCTGGTTGGGTAGACAAATTGGATAGTGATGAGTGTAGTTCCAAAAAGACTGAAAAACAGAGTGCTCTGATTTGGGCAGCAAGTTTTCTGATCTTCAACAGGGCATAACTCACAGGTCTTTTAGCCCAGGGAGGTGTGGTATATAGTTCTGGAAAGGTATTTGAGTAAGCTACAACTTTATTTTAGACTTCCAGAGCTGAAACTCACCTTATGGTGGCTTAAATCCCAGAGGAATGTAAACTGTCCATAATCAGGACAGAGTTAAACACTCTCTGGACTGTTCTGTTTTTCAAACATAACTCCCAGTAGAAAAATCTAAAATTTTCATATGATACATCCTTAGAAAGGGTAGAAGGTTTGTTACATCTTTGCAATTCAAAGTTTCTGAAATTTCAGCACAGAATTCAGTGGAAATCAGAGTTGAAAACAGCAACTTTCCAAAGGAGGTGCTGTTAAAATTCTTCCAGAAATTATGCTGACTTTGAATGACCATAACTTTGTAACCAAAGCTGATCTGAGGGAAAATGAATACTCGTTGGAAAGATACTAAGGTTAACTTTAACTTGGGTATTCAACTTGTGTCATGAAACTGCCCAGAACCAGATCAAAACCTGGAATATGTAGAAACTGGTCATTCTGACAGAGGAATGACAGTTGAACTCAATTGAGGGATTGTTGTACCCTAGAGGGGGTTTGAGTACTCCCAATGGGGTAGAACATACTCATGAGAGGTTATCTTCAACTAGTTAAAGATTTGAGTATAGGTCTCACTCAAGTTTCTTTTACTAGAGACCATGTTTGAGTCGTATTGAAGATAAAATGGTGGTTTACGTGATGACAATGCAATAGTAATTTCTCGTAGTGACCAAACCTAGTTGTGGTGTGCTTCCAAAGAGGAGGTTCATCAAGTTGGATGAAACTAGCTTGTATTTGGTCTGGTAATGGTGTAGATTGTGCAAAGTTATTACATTATCTACACACGAGATGTATCGCATGTTTTATTGTCATTAGGTTTTTACGCCTACTTTTATTGGACTGCATGCAATATGTTGAGGGACTGATGTTTATTGTCATATGGTTGCAGATGGTTCATACTAGGACCACGCACGAGGTTGGTGGCTCTAGCCAACAGGGAGGTGATGACTCCCAGCCACCGGCCCACGACAGCACCCCGCAGCAGCAGCAGCAGCCACCGCCGCCTCCGCTTACTCTAGTGGATGTGATAGCGGCACTGGTGGGAGGTCGTGAGGAGCAGACCGACCTGCTCCGCACGATCGTGCAGAATACGTCCCAGGCGGGCGTCAAGACAGAGGGCCTTGTGAGCCCCGTGAGGTGTCGTACTCGGATTTCATGAGTACGCACCCTTCAGTGTTCACCGAAGCTGAAGAACCACTGGAGGCTGACAACTGGCTGCGGACCATCGAGTCCAAGTTCGGGCTGCTCCAATGTACGGAGCGGCAGAAGACTCTGTTTGCAGCACAGCAACTCCACCGTGCCGCTGGTGCATGGTGGGCGAACTATGTCGCCTCACGTCCGGGCGGCCATGCCGTGGAATGGGAAAAGTTCCGGGAGGCGTTCCGCGCCTATCATATCCCTCCCGGGATCATGAAGAGGAAGTTCCAAGAATTCTTGGAGCTGAAGCAGGGTGGGAGGAGTGCCCATGACTACTCCCGTGCCTTCAACCATCTGGTGCAATACACGTCAGACTATATCTCCACTGAGGAGAAGAAGCGGGAACATTCCTATCGGGGGTTACACCCCGAGATGAAGACACACCTCGTTCAGTGGAATCGCGGCACCTTCAATGACCTAGTCAATGCCACGATCATGCAAGAGGATGCTCAGCGGGAGTTGGCAGCTGAGCAGCGGAAGCGCAGCGCCCCACCCAGCGGTGGGAGTGGCGCTCCCCAGAAGTACCGGATGGTGTATCGGACGCCATCCGGGCAGCAGTGGCATCCACCGGCGCGACCTCAACGGTTCGGGGGACGTTCGTTTCAGTCACCTCCATTCCGACCACCGATGCCACCACCAAGACAGCAGCAGCAGCAGCAGACGGTACCCCGGGCGTTTCCACCACCACAACGCACCCCGGGATTCCGTCCACCGATCAGCGGGGGACCGCCCCGTTTCACCTGCTTCACGTGTGGCCAGGCGGGCCACTTCACGAAGGACTGTCCCCAGGGGCAGCAAAGCAGCGGGCAAGCCCATTTCCAGGGCGGTGCTCGAGGCCGACCTCCGGTCAAGAAGGTTGGTCAGCGGACTGGTTGACACGACCCCCAATTGGTCTTGTCGAGTCAGGATCACGCTGAGGGGTGCTGCGTTGCACAGCACCGGATAACACACGTCAAAGGTACAAAGCGGAAGCGAAATTTTATTACATAAACAAGTTTATGAACAAGTTTACATCAAAATAAGTTCAGTCTACACTCACGGGCATAGACTAAGCATCAAGTGCACGTTCAGCCCTTGAACGTGCCCTTGCTAGCACACACACACACTAACTCTGCGGCGTGCACGACTCCCACTCGACGGGGTTCCCCTCCTGGGGTTCCGTCTCCTCTTCGGGAGTCCCTTCCTCATAGAACCCTGCAAAAGCTTCAAACACAAGCAGTGAGCACGAAGGCTCAGCAAGTCTGACCCGTCTCACCTAAACATGGAACTTCTACATGAGGGTAATGGGTTACATGAGGTGAAAATCATTTGCAAGGACTCGCCTAATTAGTAGAACCTTACTTTCAAGTTTTAGCAGCAGGTTGTGGAGAACCTTACGCTAAGGTACATGAGAGAGCCGCAATCAAACAAGAAACGCATTTCTCTCATGTACTTTGCCCAAAGTTGAAAAGAACTTTAGTTAGCTCTAAACTACAGCAATTCATTAGCAATCAAGTCCATCTTTCAATCAGCAACATTTTAACATGTAACTAGCCTGTTCTTTCTACGTCACGGTACAGTGAACAAGTGGTACTAACTGACCGCGAGGGACGGCGATTATAATCGATTTACACCTGCAGGGTTACCCGAACAACCCGTCACGTACGCCTGTACTCGATGTTACCTACAACAACCATCACGGACGCCGTACGCAACTACCTTTCACTCGTTAGCCAAATGTTGAACCGGTCCAATCGTCCCGAGCAAGAGGTCTCTGCACGCACATCTCAGTGCCGCCAGCCGATTTACACCTCGAGCTCTCAACCTACCCTCTGAACGACCAGCTGTGCCTCAACACCCAGCTACCCGAGTTACATCGGTTTCCCGGTTTCCATATAGCCGGTAGGTCTTCGGTACTGTTCTAGCTTGTTCAACAGGCCCGCACACGGCTCGGTCCTCAATCGACACAAGCGGAGCTACAGCACACAGGCCCCAAAGTCCTGCTGCCCTTACTCTCCGCTCGGTCTCATCTTTCTTGCCATGTGTATCATGTGCTATCTCTACCCGAGTCGAGTGCCTCTAGCCTATGCTCGCGAGTAGTTCCAACTACTCGACTTATAGCGAATCCTACTCTATCTTAGCAATGCAGTGGCTAACGAGGTTTGCAATCCTAATCCCAACCCATGGTTTTCTTGGCTATGCATTTGGGTTTCCAAGCAAGACTCTAATGCAAGAATAATAGTATTCAAATATGTGCTCAAAACAATAAACATTTGTAAAAAGGTTAATGCAAACCGGAGCTTGCCTTGCTGCTCTTGGTCGTAGGCTAGCTGCTCCTCCGGAGTAACGAAGTCTAGGACTTCGGGTTCCTCCTCGACCTCAGCGACTACATGATATAAGACATACATGTATTAATTTGAATGCATTTATATTAAGTTTGAACTTGTGAAGCTTATAAGTCCCACTAGACAGACTCAATGACTGTGAAACTTTTACTGTGGCTTGGTTACAACCTAAACAGAGACTTGGTCAGGTTTTAGTTGCAGCAAAGCTCAATTGAGCCCTCCACAATTAATTATGTCCTTGACCTTAATTAGAACTCTTAGGGTGCTCTAAGGATCTTCATGAAACAAACTATTACTTTCTGAAAACTAGATTTTCAGAGGGTTCTAATGGAGTTGGTCTCACTTAATTTGGAAGTTCCTAAGATATGAGCTAAACAATTTCAGAGAAAATTCTGAAAATGTTTCTGAACATTTTCTATTTTCTCTGGAACAGTTTCACTAATCACACCATTAGGTGGATCAAATGAGCTCCAATGGGTCTGAAATTTTTATGGTAGTTCAGGGATATATTGGTGAACATCCCAGCAAAATTTCAGGATTTTCGTCCACAGGAGTCTCCAGTTAAAATTCCAAACAATTTAAATTTTGAGGATTTAATTCTGGAGAATTAAGGAATTTCAGGAGGTGAAACTTGATTTTCTGGAAAGTACTCAGAGAGCTGAATCCAGCAAAATTTGGTTCACTCAATTTAGAGCTTTCTAGCCAATGTTATGATGATTTGAAGTTTGAACTGAAACTGAAATTCGGGAAAAAGTTTAAACTCTGGCTTGTGGGCCCCGCACACAGTGCATCGTCTCCCTCCTCGCGCCAACTGCGCGGCGGCGGTGATCTCCGGCGACCCTCGCCGGAACTGAGTTCCCGGCCACCCCCGGCCCGAAACTCGCCGCCTGCCCCTTTACTGACCCCCTGGACTCGATGGTGGGGTCGCCGGCCGCCGGCGAGGACCGGAAACCCGTGCGCACCGGTGACAGCACCTGCTAGGGATTCGGTGAGGTCGGTCCGCTCTCCCGTGCACCAAATCGACTGGGAATCGGTCGGAGAGCATCAGTAGAGCGTGGGAAACACGAACCAGGGCTGGGTGGAAGCTAGAAACGCCGACAACTAGGCTCTCGACGGTGAGCCGAGGTGCTCAGTCATGGCGGCGGGGAAAACGGCCATATCATGGCCGATTCTCAATGGTTTCCTCTGATTCTAGTTCGAGTGTGGGCGCTATCGTGCGTAGAAGCTACTAGGTAACGAGCTCGTCCAACCCTCGTGCATAGAGCACGAATTTCACCCGAAGGTGAGCTCGGTCCTTATGAACTGATCAAGAGTAAATTTGGAAATTCTCGGCCGAGGGTTGATCAATCGCCAAACGGCTTTCGGCTACTCCATCTACATACAATCATGCACCTTTCTTGTGTAGAGAAGAGGACGTGACAGCGGCTATGTCGTGCTGTCCACGAGAGCCCGATCGGCGGCGATGCTCGGCTCGCTGGAGAAACGGCTCGTACAGCTCGAGGACACTTGCTCACTGGAAAACACGGGGTCCAGGAGGTTGCTCACGATCTCTCGGTGCCGTTTTGCTGTGGAGGAAGCTGTGCTCGCGAGTGGTCGGGCTTGATCAAGCGTGAGCTCGAGCGGCGGCGACTGCAGAGGAAGAACGGGTCGTGCACGTCGGCAGTTCGGGGAATGGGCGATCGAAGCACGCCGGGGAGGGGATAAGTAGCCCGGCGACTGGTCTCCGGCGTGGGGCGCGCAGCAGGAGCTGGCGCCGGCTGCCCCCCGGTGGCGCACGCACACTGCACCCGGGAACCGATTGAGCTGTGTTTCAGTCGGTTTGTGTTGAAGTAGAGGCTGACATGTGGGTCCCACTCCCCATTTTAACCTCTGAAATTTTCTCCTAATCACTGTTGTAAACAGTGAACCCCATACTACCCCTGGTAATTCAAATTATTCACCCATGAACCATTTGAATTGATCAAAGTTCAAAGTGGGTTTGGTTTGAGTGAATTTCAGCACAAGTGCAGTTTTGAATTCAAATGAAGTTTGAATTTGTCCCACTTAGCTCATGTCAAGATCAACTCCAAATGGAGTGAAAATTGGTGTGTGGGCTCACAAAAATGTGCTGAGTAAGAATATGCATCCCACTTTTAAATTCATGGGATAAGAACAGTTTGAATTTGAATATGGTTTCAAACTGCCCTCTTCCTAACTATACCCAAAATGACCTCAAAAAGGTTTTGAATTTGGGTGAAACTTGGCATGGACATCCTTAACAATGTATAGGAGTTTTCATATGTCAAGCCCCTTATATCACATGTGTGAAATACCACTTTGGCAATGTGTGAGTTTATTCTCTAATGAGCATGTTGATAATTGTTACTTGCTCTTCATTTGTGTTCAACATCCTTCCTCAAATGAGGTGTGTGGTGTGGTGATGAACACTGCAAATGTGTGTCAAAAACTGAGGCCCTTACATTCCCCCCCCTTAAAAGAATCTCGTCCCGAGATTATAAGGTGAAAATGAGAGAGAGAACGGTGGAAAATTACCGGATATGCGACGTGAAAAATTCGGGGTAGTTAGTGCGAAGGAATTCTTCGCTCTCCCATGTCGCTTCGTCCATGGAGTGATTACTCCATAGAAGCTTGTAGAACCACAACGTACGGTTGCGTGTGGTTCGGGCCTTTTCATCAATAATCTGCACCGGTTCCTCCCGATAAGTGAGATCCGGTTGCAGCTCTTCAATATCCTCCAGCTGAACGGTAGTTGATAGCTTAAGACACTTCCTCAGCTGGGCAATGTGAAAGACGTCGTGCACACCGAAAAGTGCTTCTGGTAATTTCAACCGGTATGCCACCGATCCACATCTTTCGGTAATCTGGAATGGACCGATGAATCGGGGTGCCAACTTTCCTCTCACCCCAAATCTGTTTACGCCCTTCATTGGAGACACCCGTAGATACACGTGATCTCCAACTTCGAATTGTAATGGGCGCCTTCTCTGGTCCGCATACTGTTTCTGACGGGATTGAGCGGCTTTTAGGTTCGCTTGAATTAGTCGAACCTTTTCTCCCGCGTTGTTGACTCACACCAATTCAATGGTGTGCGGCATTTCCTCCCATATAGCGCCTCATAGGGCGCCATCTTGATGCTGGCTTGGTACCCATTGTTGTACGAGAACTCGGCTAACGGCAAGTGATCATCCCAATTCTTGCCGTGGTTGATAGCGCAAGCTCGTAGCATGTCTTCTAAGATCTGATTTACCCGCTCCGTTTGCCCATCCGTCTGCGGGTAGTAGGCTGAACTACGGATCAGCTTCGTCCCCAAGGCAGCGTGTAGCTGCTTCCAAAAAGGGGACAAAAATAAAGTGCCCCGGTCTGATATGATGGTACGGGGTATGCAGTATAAGCATAGGATCCGTGAGATGTACAGTTCAGAGTACTTTTTGGCGTTGTAATTTGTGTTGACCGGGATGAAATGGGCAACTTTGGTGAGCCGATCGACAATCACCCACACAGAATCATGCTTCTGTAAGGTGGTGGGTAAACCGACGATGAAATCCATGCTCACGTCCTCCCACTTCCAGGCAGGAATGCCGAGTGGTTGTAGCAGTCCCGGTTTCCGCATGTGGTCTGCCTTCACCCTTCAACATGTATCACACTCGGACACGTATTTTGCAGTTTCTCGCTTCATCCGTGTCCACCAAAACTTGCTTCTGAGTTCTTGATACATTTTATTGCTGCCGGGGTGAATAGAAAATTTTGATAAGTGAGCCTCATCAAAAATTTTCTTTCGTAGCTCCGGGTTACGGGGTACGACGATTCGGTCCTTGAACCATAAGACGCCGTCTCCGTCGTTCCGGAAACATTTCAGCTCCCCACTGTCTACCCGTCTTTGCAAATGTGGCATGCCCTTGTCATTCTTCTGGGCTGCCACTATCTCTTCACGGATGGTGGGGATCAAAGCTAGGTTGTAGAGAGCTCCGTGTGGAATCACATGTAGTGGTGGTTCGCTCTCTTCCAACGGTGTGATGGTCAGATTGTTGACGTGTGACTTGCGGCTCAGCGCATCTGCCACTACGTTTGCCTTGCCCGGATGATAATGGATCTCTATTTCGTAATCCTTTATCAGTTCTAACCATCTTCGTTGCCTCATGTTCAGCTCCTTCTGAGTGAATATGTACTTGAGGCTTTTGTGGTCGGTATATAAATGTACGAGGTTACCGAGTAGGTAGTGCCTCCACATTTTGAGTGCGAGTACCACGGCAGCGAGCTCCAAGTCGTGAGTTGGATAATTTTGCTCATGGTTTCTAAGCTGCCGTGATCCATACGCGACCACTCTTCGGTCTTGCATCAGCACACATCCGAGCCCAATGCCGGATGCATCGCAGTACACATCGAACGGTTTTGTTGTGTCTGGCAGCGCCAAAACCGGTGCTGATGTCAGGTGCTTGACTAAAGCCTTGAATGCTGCTTCACATGTTGGACTCCAAACATATTTGGTAGCCTTCTTCAGCAGCTCTGTCATTGGCTTGGCAATCTTCGAGAAGTTCGGAATGAACCTCCGATAATATCCCGCGAGTCCGAGGAAACTCCGTACCTCGTGAACAGTTCTCGGGGATTTCCAGTTCAGTACTTGAGTGATCTTGCTCGGGTCCACAGCGATACCCTCCGCTGAGATGATATGCCCGAGAAAAGGCACTTGCGATATCCAAAACTCGCATTTGCTAAATTTTGCGTATAACTTGTGATCCCGCAGCCGTTGCAAGACTATACGCAGATGTTTCTTGTGATCTTCCTCTGACTTGGAATATACCAGGATGTCGTCGATGAAGACCACGACAAACTTGTCCAGCTCCGGCATGAATACCGAGTTCATTAAGTACATGAAGTGAGCTGGAGCATTGGTGAGGCCGAAGGACATGACCAGGTACTCATAAAGTCCGTACCTCGTCGAGAAAGCCGTCTTCGGAATGTCCTCAGCCCTTATCTTAATCTGATGGTACCCGGATCTTAAGTCCATTTTGGAAAAGATCTTTGCTTCGACCAACTGATCAAACAACATGTCGATCCGTGGCAACAGGTACTTGTTCTTGATGGTTACGGCATTTAATGGACGATAGTCCACACAAAGCCGCAACGTCTCATCCTTCTTCTTGACAAATAATGCCGAACAGCCCCATGGCGAGGAGCTCGGCCTAATAAAACCCTTCTCCAGAAGGTCCGTGAGCTGAGTCTTCAGTTCTGCCAACTCCTTGGGCGCCATCTTGTACGGCCTTCGGGATATTGGCATGGTTCCCGGTGCAAGTTCAATCTTGAAATCCACCTCTCTATCAGGCGGCATCCCCGGCAAATCATCCGGGAATACGTCAGGGAACTCTTGGACCACTGGAATATCTTCCAATCTGATGGTTGTGGCTTGATAGACACTTGGAAGTTTTATTTCTGGACTGTCCAGAAATAATGAGTGAGACTCGTGCACCTCTGAGTTCAAGTGCACGACTCGGAGGACGGTGTCTAAAACAGCGCCATGGCGGGTTAACCACGACATCCCTAAGATGACATTGACCTTTTGTCCCTCTAAAATTATGAGAGACGTAGGGTAAACTCTACCCTCTAAGCACAATGGCGCTTTTGGGACCATCATGCTTGCTGAAATTTTCCCACCCGGTGAACAGATCACATAAGGACTATCGGTGGGTAGTATTTGCAAGCTATATTTATCAATGAAAGCTTGGCTAATGAAGCTATGTGTGGCGCCTGAATCAAATAATATTATGGCGGGATGCTGGTGGAGTTGGAACATACCCGCAAGGATTGGCTCGCCCTCTGGCACGTCCTCAATGGCGAGCTGGTGGACGGTGCCAGGCCTAGGGTTTGCCCGCCGCGCATTAGTAGGGTTCCGGGGTTGATTCCTCCCCGGAAACTGTGGTGCCACTCCGCCGCCTTGCCTCTCCGGGCAACTGCTCGCGAAGTGTCCTGGACGACCACACTTGTAACATGTGGCCGCTGCTGGTGTAGTGCTTGGGGGACGAAAGCCCGGCATGCTTTGCTGAGGTGCCTACGCACGCGGCATCGCCCGCTGCTGCTGTTGTTGTTGCGGTGGTACTGGCAGTGCCGGCCTGAATGCCGGTGAAGAGTACGGCCGACTGCGGAACGGCATCGACCGCTGTGGTGGCTGCTAGCGTGGACCTGATGGTGCGCGATTCACCATCCGAAACTTCTGAGAAGGACCGCCTCCTTCTCCGCTGCTTTGTGGCGCGCTTCGCTTTCGCTCTGCCGCCGCCAACTCCTTGCCGGAGTCCTCTTGAACAATCGCAGCATCAATGATGTCCTTGAGGCTGCCGCGATTGAACATCGCCAACTTGTCCTTCAGGAGCGGGTTAAGCCCCTGGTAAAAATGGTCCCGCCGCTTCTCGTCGGTATCAGCATGATACGACGCATATAGCGTGAGATCGTTAAACGCCCTGGAGTATTCCAGCGCGTTCTGGCTCCCTTGTTGCAGGTGTAAGAACTCCTGCGTCTTCCTCTTCATCAGACCTGGCGGTATATGATAGGCCCTGAAGGCCGTCCGGAACTCCGCCCAGGTCATCACTCGGTCGGTGGGCTGCGAAGCACAGAAGTTGACCCACCATGCGCTCACGGATCCTTGGAGCTGCTGGACCGCGAACTGAGTCTTGCGCTGCTCGCTGATTTGGAGCAGCCCGAACTTCATCTCTATGGCACGGAGCCAGTTGTCCGCGTCAAGTGGTTCATCCGCCCTTGAGAATACCGGGGGATGAGTAGCCAGGAAGTCGGAGTAGGAGCTTTGTTGGCGCTCCTCACGATCTTGACGTCTCTCTGGGCGAGACGTATTGGCGATGAGAGTCTGCAGCAACTCCGTGTGCTGCTGATGCGAGCCCGCCATTGCCGCGACAATGTCGGCCAATGTAACCGTTGGCAGTGGCGGTGGTGGTGTTTGCTGTTGCTGTTGCTGCTGCTGTCCCGAGGAGTCCTCGGGAGGTGGTTGGGAGGTCTCTCCCCCTTGACTGGTACCCCCAACGTCAGGGTTGGCACGAGTACGCGTCATTCTGAAATTCAAAACAGCAGCGATTAGCACATGTCTTACTTAAAGTTCCATAAGCAACAGTAGGTATTGAAGTGACACATGATTAATTTGCAGAACATTCACATATATTGATAAAGCATAAACTTTATACAAGATACATTATTCTCGGATCTCTGAGAAGTCGTGCTCATGTCGTCACTACCTATACATATGCTACTGTCTACACGACATGTCACCGATTACAAAAGTTGGGTTACGCTACCCTAGCTGCCCTACTTGGCAACCGTAACCCCCTACTCGGAGTAGAACTCGACCTCCTGTGGGTCGTCCTCCTCCGGTACCTCTGCTGGTGGCTCCGGATCTACCACCTCTTCTCCCATTCCGGGTTCTCCCATTGCTGGAAGGCCCAAGACCACCGGTATACCCAATACCGTAGGTACGAGGTCCTGCAAAGCATGCACCTCGTCCATAGCCTGGTTGTAATCTTCTTCCCAGCCTTGCCCTTCCTTAATAGCGTTGTCCCGCTCTTGAGTAAGTTCCTTGTTCTGCTGGGTCAGATTTTGTACCAGTTCTTGTAACGCCGCGATGTCGACACGGCTTTTCCTCTTCGCCTTCTTCAGACGATGCAACTGATTATGTTGTTCATTCAGTCGCTTGATCGTCGGAAGGAGCACATTGCGGAGTGCGCTGTGAGCACTCTCCAAATGATCTCCACGGCTTGTGCTCTCCTTGAGCTTTGTGGAGAGATGCTCCGTATGAACAGCTTGGCTGTCCATCACGGTGTTTCCCGCCCTCATCTGGAGACTAAGGTTCGCCTCCGCGGGGTTGTACCTTGGGCAACTCGGGTTCGTTGCCTCCCGGTACCTCTCTTCCCACACATGCTGAGCTCGTCCCTCCACCGGAATGAGCGCGTATGGAGTACCCTCCATAGCTTGCACGTGTAGTTGGCAGAAACGTGACATAGTGTCACGGGCCGCCACTTGCCACACCCCTTCCGGTTGTCTTCCTCTCACCGTAACGGTGAACGGCACCCAACCGGGTGGCGTAGGTCCTGCAGGGACTTCGACATGGATCGTCCATGTCTTGTTCCCCTCTTCGCCTTCTTCCTTGGTGAAGTATTGCGGCATCTGGTTGTACCCGAAATATTGGAGCATTTGCCACAATGCTTCCGGGTAGCCGCTACGGTCAGAACAGTGGGAAACCACCCACCCGTTCTCCAACTGTTTATCTGCTGTCATCTGTAAAAATATATTTGAGAAATGTCAAATATTTATTTAAACAGTAAACCATTGAGTTATAACATAAGACATGTCATTGAACCCACAAAACTTGGTAGTTCAAATTTTAAACAAACTTGACTGCTGATCTGCTGTTCCCATGACAGCCCTGACCAATTTCCATTTCAACCTGATTTAGGCCATGTTGAAGGCAAAACCAATTCTGGACCTCAACATCAAAGTTAAAGATAACTTCAATAGATTTCCAGAAAGTATTTGCTTGGCCTAAGATCTGTCTTGGTTCAAAAGTTATGAGATGTCAAAGTTAACAGAATTTCTGGAAACAATTGGGCAGCACCTCCCTGCTTTAGGTACTGCTTTGATCCAAGAATTCCAGTTAATTCTTCCCTAATCTGACAAAACTTTCTGTTACAAAGTTGTAACCTATCTCATAAGCTTTTCAGAAATACCTCATTTGCTATTTTTGGATTTTAATGCAGAAAGTTATGCTTAATTTACAGAGAGTCTACAGAGAGTCTTTACTCTGTCCTGTTTTCTGGACAGTTCCAACTCTACTGTACTTTTCGAGTGGTTAAGGGATGAAACATCTCTGGACCTCAACAGAAGAGTTGTAAAGCTCTTCCAAAGCTTTCCAGAAATGTATCATGTGAACCCAACCTCGAAAGAACTCAACCTCTAGCCTCTGACTAACTTCAGCCTTAATTCAGCTGAGAACAGAGTGCTCTGTCCTTAACAACCTATAAGTTGAAAACTGGTTAACTTTGAATATCCTGTTCAAGGGAAGGAGTTACATTAAGTTTTACTACCTTGGATCAAAACCTTCAAGTTTTAACAGTGAAGTTGTTCATTTAGTTGGGTGTGACGTCGATGCGTCACCAGATTATGTCGGTACTACGTCCTCACAAAGAAAAACCTATACCGGATTTAGCCGGCTTCGTTATTTCAGTGGCACTAAACGTCACTCGCACACGGATGCTACACGTCTACCGTTTCGTGGTCAGGCTACCTGCAGAGACTCAAACAATCATCAGACTCGGCTGCACACCGAGCCCGGAATTCATACAGTTCGTACACCCGGCCGTCATCACTCGCCTGGATGTTCTCAAGCCAAACACGCCTTGAGTTACGTGTTCACGTTTCAGACCACGTGACGGGGTCTCCCAAGTTGCACCACGCACGCCAGGGACAGACGTTGCTCGAATACCCCAAATGACATGAAGAGTCGTAGAGGATATCAAAGCGGGTCGTGTTACCTGCCACCCGTGGGGCTCCACCCTTCAGCTTATGCGCACTGGTGGACAGCCCTTACGTGTACCCCCCAAGACATAAACGTCCCGAGATACACGATTTTCCGACATAACAAATAGGTTAATATGCCACTTTCTATAGGCTAATAACATCCTTATACGGGCTACTAACTCGTTCCTCACTGGATTTTTGAAAAAGAAGACATTTGTACTGTGTTAAACCTCAAGCGAGCTCTGATACCAGCGCTGACATGACCCCAATTGGTCTTGTCGAGCCAGGATCACGCTGAGGGGTGCTGCGTTGCACAGCACCGGATAACACACGTCAAAGGTACAAAGCGGAAGCAAAATTTTATTACATAAACAAGTTTATGAACAAGTTTACATCAAAATAAGTTCAGTCTACACTCACGGGCGTAGACTAAGCATCAAGTGCACGTTCAGCCCTTGAACGTGCCCTTGCTAGCACACACGCACACTAACTCTGCGGCGTGCACGACTCCCACTCGACGGGGTTCCCCTCCTGGGGTTCCGTCTCCTCTTCAGGAGTCCCTTCCTTATAGAACCCTGCAAAAGCTTCAAACACAAGCAGTGAGCACGAAGGCTCAGCAAGTCTGACCCGTCTCACCTAAACATGGAACTTCTACATGAGGGTAATGGGTTACATGAGGTGAAAATCATTTGCAAGGACTCGCCTAATTAGTAGAACCTTACTTTCAAGTTTTAGCAGCAGGTTGTGGAGAACCTTACGCTAAGGTACATGAGAGAGCCGCAATCAAACAAGAAACGCATTTCTCTCATGTACTTTGCCCAAAGTTGAAAAGAACTTTAGTTAGCTCTAAACTACAGCAATTCATTAGCAATCAAGTCCATCTTTCAATCAGCAACATTTTAACATGTAACTAGCCTGTTCTTTCTACGTCACGGTACAGTGAACAAGTGGTACTCACTGACCGCGAGGGAAGGCGATTATAATCGATTTACACCTGCAGGGTTACCCGAACAACCCGTCACGTACGCCCGTACTCGATGTTGCCTACAACAACCATCACGGACGCCGTACGCAACTACCTTTCACTCGTTAGCCAAATGTTGAACCGGTCCAATCGTCCCGAGCAAGAGTTCTCTGCACGCGCATCTCAGTGCCGCCAGCCGATTTACACCTCGAGCTCTCAACCTACCCTCTGAACGACCAGCTATGCCTCAACACCCAGCTACCCGAGTTACATCGGTTTCCCGGTTCCCATATAGTCGGTAGGTCTTCGGTACTGTTCTAGCTTGTTCAACAGGCCCGCACACGGCTCGGTCCTCAATCGACACAAGCGGAGCTACAGCACACAGGCCCCAAAGTCCTGCTGCCCTTACTCTCCGCTCGGTCTCATCTTTCTTGCCATGTGTATCATGTGCTATCTCTACCCGAGTCGAGTGCCTCTAGCCTATGCTCGCGAGTAGTTCCAACTACTTGACTTATACCGAATCCTACTCTATCTTAGCAATGCAGTGGCTAACGAGGTTTGCAATCCTAATCCCAACCCATGGTTTTCTTGGCTATGCATTTGGGTTTCCAAGCAAGACTCTAATGCAAGAATAATAGTATTCAAAGATGTGCTCAAAATAATAAACATTTGTAAAAAGGTTAATGCAAACCGGAGCTTGCCTTGCTGCTCTTGGTCGTAGGCTAGCTGCTCCTCCAGAGTAACGAAGTCTAGGACTTCGGGTTCCTCCTCGACCTTAGTGACTACATGATATAAGACATACATGTATTAATTTGAATGCATTTATATTAAGTTTGAACTTGTGAAGCTTATAAGTCCCACTAGACAGACTCAATGACTGTGAAACTTTTACTGTGGCTTGGTTACAAGCTAAACAGAGACTTGGTCAGGTTTTAGTTGCAGCAAAGCTCAATTGAGCCCTCCACAATTAATTATGTCCTTGACCTTAATTAGAACTCTTAGGGTGCTCTAAGGATCTTCATGAAACAAACTATGACTTTCTGAAAACTAGATTTTCAGAGGGTTCTAATGGAGTTGGTATCACTTAATTTGGAAGTTCCTAACTAAAGATATGAGCTAAACAATTTCAGAGAAAATTCTGAAAATGTTTCTGAACATTTTCTATTTTCTCTGGAACAGTTTCACTAATCACACCATTAGGTGGATCAAATGAGCTCCAATGGGTCTGAAATTTTTATGGTTATTCAGGAATATATTGGTGAACATCCCAGCAAAATTTCAGGATTTTTCTCCACAGGTGTCTCCAGTTAAAATTCCAAACAGTTTAAAATTTGAGGATTTAATTCTGGAGAATTAAGGAATTTCAGGAAGTGAAACTTGATTTGCTGGAAAGTACTCAGAGAGCTGAATCCAACAAAATTTGGTTCACTCAATTTGGAGCTTTCTAGCCAAAGTTATGAGGATTTGAAGTTTGAACTGAAACTGAAATTCGGGAAAAAGTTTAAACTCTGGCTTGTGGGCCCCGCACACAGTGCATCGTCTCCCTCCTCGCGCCAACTGCGCGGCGGCGGCGATCTCCGGCGACCCTCGCCGGAACTGAGTTCCCGGCCACCCCCCGGCCCGAAACTCGCCACCTGCCCCTTTACTGACCCCCTGGACTCGATGGTGGGGTCGCCGGCCGCCGGCGAGGACCGGAAACCCGTGCGCACCGGTGACAGCACCTGCTACGGTTCCGGTGAGGTCGGTCCCGCTCTCCCGTGCACCAAATCGACCGGGAATCGGTCGGAGAGCATCAGTAGAGCGTGGGAAACACGAACCAGGGCTGGGTGGAAGCTAGAAACGCCGACAACTAGGCTGTCGACGGTGAGCCGAGGTGCTCAGTCATGGTGGCGGGGAAAACGGCCATATCATGGCCGATTCTCAATGGTTTCCTCTGATTCTAGTTCGAGTGTGGGCGCTATCGTGCGTAGAAGCTACTAGGTAACGAGCTCGTCCAACCCTCGTGCATAGAGCACGAATTTCACCCGAAGGTGAGCTCGGTCCTTATGAACTGATCAAGAGTAAATATGGAAATTCTCGGCCGAGGGTTGATCAATCGCCAAACAGCTTTCGGCTACTCCATCTACATACAATCACGCACCTTTCTTGTGTAGAGAAGAGGACGTGACAGCGGCTATGTCGTGCTGTCCACGAGAGCCCGATCGGCGGCGATGCTCGGCTCGCCGGAGAAACGGCTCGTACAGCTCGAGGACGCTTGCTCACTGGACAACACGGGGTCCAGGAGGTTGCTCACGATCTCTCGGTGCCGTTTTTCTGTGGAGGAGGCTGTGCTCGCGAGTGGTCGGGCTTGATCAAGCGTGAGCTCGAGCGGCGGCGACTGCAGAGGAAGAACGGGTCGTGCACGTCGGCAATTCAGGGAATGGGCGATCGAAGCACGCCGGGGAGGGGATAAGTAGCCCGGCGACTGGTCTCCGGCTTGGGGCGCGCAGCAGGAGCTGGCGCCGGCTGCCCCCCGGTGGCGCGCGCACACTGCACCCGGGAACCGATTGAGCTGTGTTTCAGTCGGTTTGTGTTGAAGTAGAGGCTGACATGTGGGTCCCACTCCCCATTTTAACCTCTGAAATTTACTCCTAATCACTGTTGTAAACAGTGAACCCTATACTACCCCTGGTAATTCAAATTATTCACCCATGAACCATTTGAATTGATCAAAGTTTAAATTGGGTTTGGTTTGAGTGAATTTCAGCACAAGTGTAGTTTTGAATTCAAATGAAGTTTGAATTTGTCCCACTTAACTCATGTCAAGATCAACTCCAAATGGAGTGAAAATTGGTGTGTGGGCTCACAAAAATGTGCTGAGTAAGAATATGCCTCCCACTTTTAAATTCATGGGATAAAAACAGTTTGAATTTGAATATGGTTTCAAACTGCCCTCTTCCTAACTATACCCAAAATGACCTCAAAAAGGTTTTGAATTTGGGTGAAACTTGGCATGGACATCCTTAACAATGTATAGGAGTTTTCATATGTCCAGCCCCCTTATATAACATGTGTGAAATACCACATCGGCAATGTGTGAGTTTGTTCTCTAATGAGCATGTTGATAATTGTTACTTGCTCTTCATTTGTGTTCAACATCCTTCCTCAAATGAGGTGTGTGGTGTGGTGATGAACACTGCAAATGTGTGTCAAAAACTGAGGCCCTTACACTGGTGGCATCCGCAACCTCGACAATGAGGAAACCCCAGAGGGAGACAGCGTGCTGGCGGGTATGTTTACTCTCAACAATCAAGCCATCATCATACTGTTTGATTCTGGTGCAACCCACAGCTTTATAAGTGCATCCTATGTGGCCAAGCATCAAATGCAAGTCTTCCCAACCGACTGCACCTATATGATCTGCTCACCAGGAGGAAAGATCTCAGCAGATATGATGATCCCAAAGGCACCTCTGTGCTTAGGTGGGAAACTATATCCCACCACCTTGATAATCCTTATGGGGCAAAAGATTGATGCAATCTTAGGGATGTCATGGCTACAATACCATGGCGTCTGCATTCTATGGTAGTCCGGGAAGTTTTAGCAATTAATAATGCTGAAGCTCTCAAGTTAGAAGACATCCCCGTAGTCCGGGAGTATCCTGACGTGTTCCCGGATGATCTTCTGGGCATGCCACCTGAGCGGGATGTCGAGTTCAAGATTGAACTTGCACCCGGTACTACGCCCATATCACGGAGACCATATATAATGGCTCCAAATGAGCTGGTTGAACTGAAAGAACAGCTCAATGATCTGTTGAGCAAGGGTTTCATTAGGCCAAGTTCCTCGCCTTGGGGATGCTCGGCGCTATTTGTGAAGAAGAAGGATGAAACCTTGAGGCTGTGTGTGGATTACCGGCCGCTCAACGCCGTCACCATCAAGAATAAGTATCCACTGCCCCGCATCGACATATTGTTTGATCAACTTGTGGGTGCAAGTGTGTTCTCGAAGATGGACCTTCGCTCTTGATATCACCAGATAAAGATCCGGGCGGAGGATATCCCGAAGACGGCCTTCTTGACGAGATACGGATTATATGAATATCTCGTCATGTCCATTGGTCTCACAAATGCTCCAGCCCATTTCATGTATCTCATGAACTCGGTGTTCATGCTGGAGCTGGACAAGTTCGTGGTAGTGTTCATCGATGATATCTTGGTTTGCTCCAAGACAGAAGCCGAACATGCCGAACACTTGAGGATCGTTCTTCAACGATTACGAGACCACAAGCTCTACGCCAAGTTCAGTAAATGAGAGTTTTGGATCAGCCAAGTGCCATTCTTGGGACATATCATCTCAGCTGAAGGCATTGCGGTTGACGCAAAAAAGATAGAGCAAGTGCTGAAATGGAAAGCTCCCACTTCAGTCCATGAAGTCAGAAGCTTCCTCGGGTTAGCGGGATACTATCGGAGATTTATTCCAAGTTTCTCCAAGCTCGCTAAGCCAATGACAGAATTGCTGAAGAAGGGAACGAAATATGTTTGGAACACGGCGTGTGAAGGAGTGTTCCAGGCGTTAGTGAAGCATCTCACAACAGCCCCGGTCTTAGCTCAGCCGGATACAACAAAGCCCTTCGACGTGTATTGCGACGCGTCCGGTATTGGGCTCGGCTGCGTGTTGATGCAGGAAGGACGTGTGGTCGCATATGGCTCACGCCAACTTCGGAACCATGAGCAGCATTATCCCACTCATGATATTGAACTTGCTGCAGTGGTTTTGGCGCTGAAAATGTAGAGGCACTATCTCCTGGGGAATCTAGTGCATCTCTACACCGACCACAAGAACTTGAAATACATTTTCGCCCAGAAGGAGCTGAACATGAGGCAAAGGAGGTGGTTAGAACTAATCAAAGCTTATGAAATTGAGATTCACTACCACCCCGGCAAGGCGAATTTGGTTGCCGACGTGCTGAGTCGGAAATCACATGTCCATAACCTCACCATTACACTGGTGGAGGAGGAAGAGCCGAGTTTATACTTGGTTCCTTATGGATCACTTTACAACCTTGCCCTCATCCCTACTATCAGGGAGGATATCATTGCAGCTCAGAGGACTGATAAAGGCATGGCACATCTCCGGAGATGGATAGACAATGGAGAGATCAAGTGTTTCCGGAAAGATGAGGAGGGGACGCTATGGTTCAATGACTGCATAGTCGTACCCCGCGATGTGGAACTGAGGAGAAAGATCCTCGATGAAGCTCACTTGTCTAAATACTCCATTCATCCGGGCAGCAACAAAATGTACCAAGATTTGAAAAAGAGATTTTGGTGGACGCGGATGAAGCGGGAAGTAGCTAAGTACGTATCTGAGTGCGATACGTGTAGACGAGTGAAAGCCGATCATATGAAGAAATCAGGGCTGTTGCAACCCCTGAAAATTCCAGCATGGAAATGGGAAGATGTAAGCATGGATTTCATTGTGGGATTACCGTTAACATCCAACAAACATGATTCCATTTGGGTGATTGTTGACCGACTAACCAAGTCAGCTCACTTCATCCCCGTGCATACACATTTCCATGCCAACAGATATGCGGAGTTATATATCGCCAGGATCCTATGCTTGCATGGCGTACCCAAGACCATCGTCTCGGATCGAGGTGCATTATTTGTATCTCGCTTTTGGGAGCAGCTTCACGCTGCATTGGGTACCAAGCTGATTAGGAGCTCCGATTACCACCCTCAGACAGATGGCCAAACAGAGAGGGTGAATCAGGTTCTGGAAGACATGTTGAGAGCATGTGCCATCCACCATGGTAGGAACTGGGATGATCACCTACCATTGGCGGAATTCTCGTACAACAACGGCTATCAAGCGAGTATCAAGATGGCACCCTACGAAGCTCTCTACGGTCGCAAATGCCGCACTCCATTAAACTGGTGCGAGTCCGGTGAAAGGGTCACATTCGGGGTTGATGTGGTGAACGACGCCGAAGAGCGCGTTCGGACGATTCAAGCTAACCTGAAGGCCGCTCAATCCCGTCAGAAGAGCTACGCTGATAAGAGGCGTAGACCGTTGCACTTTGACGTCGGTGAACACATGTACCTCCGCGTGTCTCCGATGAAAGGCGTGCACCGGTTCGGTGTGAAGGGGAAGCTCGCTCCCCGTTTCATTGGACCCTATGCTATCACCGAGAAGTGTGGAACATAGGCGTATCGATTGGAGGTACCGGCATCCCTTGCTGGTGTCCATGACGTGTTCCATGTTTCTCAACGGAGAAAATGTCTAAAGCACACCGCTACTATTCCTACCGAAGACATCGGCGAGCTGCAACCGGATTTGACATATGATGAATATCCGGTGGCAATTCTTGATGAGAAAGCCAGAACCATGCGTAGCCGAATGTTGTGGTTCTACAAAATACTCTGGAGCAACCACACCGCCGAAGAAGCGACGTGGGAGAGCGAGGAATTCCTTCGCTCAAACTACCTGGAGTTCATGGCGTCTCAGCACGGGTAAGTCCCTATTACATCGTTGTCTCTTCTTTTATAATATCGGGACAAGATTCTTTTAAGGGGGGAGGGATGTAAAAGCCCAAGAAAAGGGACTTGCAAAAACTTTTCATCACCTCACAACACCACAGTTTTTGTTATGGATATCTTAGGAAAAATGGTGAAGAGCATGTAACCTCCATCAAAAGAATGATTAGAGGGGAAAGCCTTCACTTTCACAAAGTGGGGATTTTACACATGAACATGAGAGGTTGAGCTCACCCCTAGGACTTGAAAAGTCTTGGGGAGGTTCAAGCCAAGTTTCATGTAAATCCAACACTTTTTGAGGCACTTTTGGAGATATTTGAAAAATAGGCCAATTTCTATGTAAATTCAAATTGCAGCAACTTTCATCCCTCAAATTCAAAAGTTAGATTCATATTCAAACTCAGCACATTTTTCTGAGCTAGCCCACCAATTTTCACCCCCATTGGAGTTCATTTTGTCAAGGGCTAAATTTGCAAGAATTCAAAAACTGAATTTGAATTTCAGTTCAAACAGGAGGCAAATTCAGCCAAACAAAAATTCAAATGGAAGAACTCAAATTCAAACAAAAACTTGGGGGCTAAGTCTCACATTAAATTGTGAGTAGCTGGGGGGGATATTCAGCAAAAACAGAAAAGAAATATTGGAGAAAAGGAATAAAGGGGAGGCCCACATGTCAGTTGCACATACGAGGGTTCAGTCGGTTGCTGCAGCCAGCCTCTGCTTCGCGCGCAAGGCACGGGAGAGGCAGTGAGCCACCGAGGCATCGAACGGCCACCTCACGGTGCCAAAGTTGCGGCTCAAAGGCCAGCGCACACACCACGCCGTCCCTTATCCCGTTTTCCGAACGAGAAAGACCACCACCCGAGCTTCCTCCTCGGTTCCGCGCAAGAACAGAAACGCCGACCTCCACTGATCGCCGGCGTCTGAGCAACACAGGCGTTCTCGTGCCCGACGCTCAACACAAGAAACGACCGCCATAAGGTGCTGGTTCTGCTCGTCCCTACCGTTCAGCAGTTCATGCACCGTCGGGAGAGAATTTCTCCCGGGAACGTTTCGGTGTTCTTAAGGCCGAGCTATACCAAATCTGGAAATTCGCGGGTACTAGCTCATCACCGGGCATACCGAGCCACACACACGCTCTACACCCTGCCACGACCACCTAGGATCAAAAACCAGCAAGAACCATGGGCTAGGGTTATGATTCTTCGAAGTTTTCTAAGCACAGCCGATATCCGGCCTAGGTCGCCGGTGAGGTCATAGTTGCAGCCGTTTTCACGGGGATCGGTGTCCATGTACGTGACCAGCAGGTGTCAGCGGAGCTCCCCGAGCAAACCGCATCGAAAAAAGTGCAGGGGATGCCGAGTTCGACGTCACCGGTGAGCTCCCGGCCGCTGTTGCCGGCGGGAGCACTGTTCCGGCCGTTGTCAAGCTCTGGTGAGGGCACCACCGTGTTCCCCAGGCCGAGATAGGTACAGGCGGCGAGTTTCGTCGAAGGTCGGGCAGCAGAACGCCCGGCGGCGAGTATTCCGGCGAGGTTGGTGGCGGGGAGCCGCGGGAGCACGAGGTTGAAGAAGCCTTGCGGGCCCCGCGTGCCACTCTCTGCTGAGAGCCCTCGGGATTTGCTGCGGCACCGGGATCCCGTGTGGCTGCGCGGGTTATTCTGCTGGCTCCGGTGTGGGTTAACTGGGAGGCTGACACGTAGCCGGGGGACCCACCCGCAGGATTTAAACATTTTTGGAATTCCCAGTTTTAGTTCAAACTTCAAATGCATAGAACTTTTGCTAGGAAACTCCAAATTCGATGAACCAAATTTTGCTGAACTCAGAATTCTGAGTACTTTCCAGCAATACCAATTTCAGCTCATGAAAGTGAATAGTTTTCCAGAATTAAATCCCGAAATTTTAAACTGTTGGGAATTTTATCTGGAGAACTACTTTATGAAAAATTCTGAACTTTGGCTGAGAGGTTCATTGGAAAATCCCTGAATCCCAGTAAAATTTTCAGACTCATCCAAGTTCATTTAGTTACCCTAAGGGGGTGAGTAAGAGAACTGCCCTGAGAAAATAGAAAAATGTACAGAAACATTTTTCAGATTTTCTCAAATCTTAATTAGGGCATAACTTTCAGTAGAATTCTTCAAATGACATGAAACCAATTCCATTAGAACCATCTTAAATTCTATTTTCCAGAAAGTAATGGTTGGAGCCATGAAAACCCCTGGAATTACTTAGAGGGTCAAATATTGACCAAATGGGCTTTTATTTGTACAAGGTTCAAATAAACTTTGTTCCAAACGAAACTTGGTCAATATTCTGGTTAGGACCCTACCAAGCCACCATAAAATTTCAGAACCAAAGGGGAGGGCTAGCTAGAGTTATTAATAATTATGTATTCAAGTTTACACATTGCATTTAAATTGACATGTAGTGTTTCATTAAACGTGTAGTCGCTGAAGGCGAAGAGACTCCGGAGGTACTTGACTTCCTACTTCCGGAAGAAGAACTAACCCCTGACCAGCAGCAACAAGGCAAGCCCCGGTTTGCATTAACCTTTTTATAAGTTTTACTTTGTTTACATGTGTCATATGAAGTATGAATGTGCATTAGGTATAGGATGGATGGAACCCCACTTGCATAACCAGAATTTTTCCATAAGAGTGAGGGTAGTGTCTAAGACCTCGCGTAGACAGGCTATGCTTAATGTTTCATAGAACTTCGGTACAAGACGAGTAGTTGGAATCTACTCGCGAGATAGGCTTGGGACACACGGGCTCGGTTGAGTGATGTGAGATCACTGTAGTAATGAAAATGAGACTAGGCAGGGGCTAGGGCGCAACAAGAGGAAGTCTTGTGTGTGCGGCCCTGTCCATGTCGATTGAGGACCGATCCGTGTGTGGCCCACGCTGATCAAGTTTGAACGTACCGAAGGCATATCGGATATATGGGCCCCGATAAACCGATGTAGCCTAAACCTCCGGGCGTCGAGGCATAGCACACCGATTTATAGGTGTAGGTTGAGGGCAGCAAGGTGGAAATCTGCCAACGGGCATAGAGAGATGCTCCGTGTGGGGAACCTCCTGCTCGTTTCGGTGCGACCGGTTCGACGTTTGGGCTGTTGGGTGAAAGGTTGTCCCGTACTACATCGAGTGAGCGTGCTGTGCAGCTCCCCGGGTGGGCATACGTGACGTGCTCTTTGGGTTTCCCTGCAGGTGTATATCGAGTCGATTCGCCGTCCCTCGCGGTGAGGAGTACCACTTGGTCACTGAGTCATGACATAGACTAATGAATGAAATGTTATGATTCAATATTGCTGTTATGATATAATTGTATTGCTACATGTGTGCCACCAAATATTGCTTACTAAATTTCAGATTCCTGAACCGCTAACTTGTTGCGAAAAGATGAATTAAGGATGAACACGTAGGTGTGTCCATTTGCTGCAATATTACTATCCTATGTCCTTGTACACCTCATGTAGAGTTCCATGCTTAGGGGAGTCGGTTAAGTCTTGTTGAGCTCTCGTGCTCATGGTTGCTGCTTAAGTGTTTTTCAGGTGAGGAGCCACCCACGGACTCGGAGTACGAGTCCACCGGCGAGGGTTACCCTCCGTCGAGGACCACGGCTGAGTGGGAGCCGTACACGCCGCGCTGAGCTGAGACGTGCAGCTAGTGTGGGTTGCCCTAGGGCTGGGCAACCGACTTTTGCTAGATAGGCAGGCGTGAGTTGTACAAAAGAAACTTCCGATGTGTAATAAAGACCCTAGTTGGTAACTGAGAAGTGTACTACTTTGTACATTCAGTTTGTTTTCCCATGTAATATAATGTGTTCTTATGACATGTGCTGTCAGGTGTCGCATCGTGCGGCACCACCCTCTGTGATCCTGGATGAGCGGATTCCGGTCCGCCACACCAAGACCAAGCATTGATGACAAGTGGACCCAAGCCGTCCAGCTGAGGTTGTGGGCCAAGAAGTCAGTCTCCCAAGGAGACGAGCCGGCAAGACGCTTCGGCAGTTCCCGAAAAAGCGCTGCGATGTGCAGAAGCGGCAGCCTTGGGAACCGCCACAGTAAAAGCAACCATCAAGTGGGCACACGCTCCCACGATCCCGCGACTGTTCGTGCTCTAGCAACGGTCAATGCGGGTCTTAGAGAAGGTGCGCGGAATGAAAGAGACGGAGGCCCCACCTCAGGCTCACTATCTCCCCCGAGATGGGCCCGGGGGCCACTATCGGTACCCTCAATACAGGGTACCCACGCGCACAAAGGGAAATGCCTAAGGACCTCGCCCTTCTCCGTAGGGAGATCTCCGAAGGCGCCATGTGTCCAGCACGGCCGGACCTCCCTCTCCTCAGAGGAGATCTCCGGACCCGCCACGTGGCCAACTGAGCCGGACCTCCCCCTCTGCGGGGAGAGCTCCGGAGGTTCCACGTGTCCTGCTGGGCAGGACCTCCCTCTCCTCAGAGGAGAGCTTCGGGCCCGCCACGGGCCAGCAGAAGCCGGACTTCCCCCCTCCGCGGGGAGAGCTCCGAAGGCTCCACGTGTCCCGCGGGGCCGGACCTCCCTCTCCTCAAAGGAGAGCTCCGGGCCCGCCACGTGGCCAGCAGAGCAGCGCTGCCTGCCCCTGCGGGGTAGGCAGCAAGAGTAAAGACACGCCATACCTTACCCGTACAAGGTATTCAAGACCCGCGCCTTCCCAAGGCGCGGAGACACGGAGCACGCCTCTGTCAGGTGTCGTTGCGCCCAGTCACATCGCAGATTGGCGCCCTGTGTCAGAGCCTGCCCGCCAATAAACACAGCGACAAGAAATCCCCTGCCGCCCCTGCCATCATCAACCACTACGACTAGCTTGCGGCATGGGCAGGGCGGCAGAACGAAGACTCGGAAGCCCTCGCTAGAGACAACTACCGGCGTAACTGCAGATACGGTAGATGGCAGGCAATCTCCCCGGAACCACCTGTCGGGTCCCGGGCCCACCTTGTGAGCCGCTCGAGCCTTGGACTATAAAAGGCTCGGGTAGGCAACGTTAGCAAGGGTTCGCCTCTTACGCACCCTCGCACTCTAGCCATTTGACATCTCACACCCTCAAGCTCAGGACTCCGGTTCTGAGCAGCAAGCAATACAGTGAGCAACTCTGCTCACCGTGGACGTAGGGTTTTACGCTCCAGCGGCCTGAACCACGTAAAAATCCCTGTGTCAAGCTTCTCCCTCAATCGTCCCTAACGCAGAAGCTCTCCGTGAGTGACTAGCCCCTCCGAAAAAGAACCTCCGCGGACTGCCCAGAGCAGGCCCGGGGGAAGTGTCGGCTACACACTTCGACAGCTGCCTTCACTGGGCTAAAGCCGAGAGGGACCAGGGCGGACCCCGCCTGGTCTACGAAGTTCGAGACCGCCTGCGCCTTGGAGGACCGCAAGGTCAGCAGCTCCTCCACCTCGTGGAGGGCTGCGAGCAAGGCGTCAAGGCTCCCCTTGGAGAATTCCTTCTCCTTGGTGGCCAGCGAACTCTCCCGAAGCTGGAGGCGCTGGGCGATCTTGTCCAACTCCAAAGCCCGGAAGTCGGCTGCCAGCTCCCGGTCCAGGGCCGCCTGGTGCTTCTGGGAGACCTGCTCCTCCCTTGCGACCAGGTCTGCCTTCTGAGCCTCCAGCTCTTTGGCACGAGCCTTCAGGTCGCCTTCGCCAGCCGCCAGCCGCCAGCCGTGCGGTGATCTTCTCCGCCTCGGCCGCCGCAGAGCGCTCCTGGTCCGCGACGGCGCGCTCACGGTGCTCCAGCTTCAGACGCAGATCCTGCAAGGCAGAGAGACGCTCGTCGGCCTGAGCGTGAGACGCGCGGGCCTCCTGGTGGAGCTGCCGAGTCTCGGAATCTAGACGGTTAACAGCCCTCTTCTGACGGTCAAGGAGCGCCTCCATGACGTCGAGCCATGCCCGCTGTCGGTACCCTCGATACGGGGTACCCCCGCGCACAGGGGGAAATGCCTAAGGACCTCTCCCTTCTCCGCAGGGAGAGCTCCGAAGGCACCATGTGTCCAGCGGGGCCGGACCTCCCTCTCCTCAGAGGAGAGCTCCAGACCCACCACGTGGCCAACTGAGCCGGACCTCCCCCCTCCGCGGGGAGAGCTCCGGAGGCTCCGCGTGTCCTGCGAGGCCGGACCTCCCTCTCCTCAGAGGAGAGCTCCAGGCCCGCCACGTGGCCAGCAGAAGCCGGACCTCCCCCCTCCGCCGGGAAAGCTCCGAGGGCTCCACGTGTCCCGCGGGGCCGGACCTCCCTCTCCTTAGAGGAGAGCTCCGGGCCCGCCACATGGCCAGCAGAGCAGCGCTGCCTGCCCCCACGCGGTAGGCAGCAAGAGTAAAGATGTGCCACACCTTGCCCGTACAAGGTATTCAAGACCCGCGCCTTCCCAAGGCGCGGAGACGCGGGGCACGCCTCTATCAGGTGCCGTGCGCCCAGTCACATCGCAGACTGGCGCGCCGTGTCAGAGCCTGCCCGCCAATAAACGCAGCGACAAGACATCCCCTGCCGCCCCTGCCATCATCAACCACTACGACTAGCTTGTGGCATGGGCAGGGCGGGAGAACGAAGACTCGGAAGCCTACGCCAGAGACAACTACCAGCGTAACTGCAGATACGGTAGATGGCAGGCAATCTCCCCGGGACCACCTGTTGGGTCCCAGGCCCACCTTGTAAGCTGCACGAGCCTTGGACTATAAAAGGCTCGGGTAGGCGACGTTAGCAAGGGTTCGCCTCTTACGCACCCTCGCACCCTAGCCATTCGACATCTCACACCCTCAAGCTCAGGACTCCGGTTCTGAGCAGCAAGCAATATAGCGAGCAACTCTGCTCACCGTGGACGTAGGGTTTTACACTCCGGCGGCCTGAACCACGTAAAAATCCCCGTGTCAAGCTTTTTCCTCAATCGTCCCTAACGCTGAAGCTCTCCGCGAGTGACTAGCCCCTCCGAAAAAGAACCTCCGCGGGCTGCCCAGAGCAGGCCCGGGGGAAGTGTCAGTTACACACTTCGACATTTGGCGCGCCAGGTAGGGGGCTTTTCCCTTGCGCGACGAGCTCCTGCCGGCGAAGATGATGAAGCTTCCTTCAGCGGCAAGCTCTCCCCGCCCATGTTCACGACGAACGGTGACTAGCGGGGACTACATCTCGACACACTCTGGACGGAGTGTGTCGGCGCAAGCTGGAAGCCAGCAGCCGACATCGGCAGCACCGACCCCGGCAGCGCAGGCTCCAGCGAGCGTGAGATCCTCTGCAGCGCTGAGCGTCTCCCACGGGGCCGCACTAGCTGCAGCAAGAGCGCTACTGCACAATCCACCTGCTGGGGACGCGCCTCAGTCAGCAACCCAGCAGTGGATTCGCGATGTAGACCGTCTCGTCGTCGCCGCTGCAAACCCCCGACTTCGGCGGGGACGACGTCCCGGCCAACCGGCTGTGTCGCTGACACGCATGCCAACGGTTGACGGGCAGACGGAAGATTCCCACTCCACCAGGCTCCCATCGGCAGACCTGAGGACGGAGCTGGAACAATGCCACTTGGACAAAGATGCCCGAGTGTTCATTGAGCGACGACGAGAAAAGTGTCGCAACCAGGAGGCCGGCGACAGCATGTCGACTGCCTCAACACAGCCTGAGGCGCAGACGTTCACCACGTGATCTCTACCCCAGGCATACGCCACGCAGCATATGCCCCAGCCATATGCCCTGCAAATGGTGCCCCCGGTCTATGGCGCAGCCTTGCCCATACCGGGGTACACAGTGCCAGCAGCGAACCAAGCGTTTGCGGCGCCAACGCCTGCAGCAACAGGAGCAGGATGTGCGGCCCTAGCGCCACACCTTCGCTTCGCGAGGTGGCCGCGCAAGTTTCGGCCGCACCTGCCCGAGAAGTACGATGGCAGTGTCAACCCGGCTGAGTTCCTCCAGATCTACTCCACCGCCATCCTTGCTGCAGGAGGGGACGAGGCCGTCATGGCCAACTACTTCCCCGTCGCCTTGACCGGCCCAGCCTGGTCTTGGCTCATGAAACTCCCCCAGGGTTCCATAACCTCCTGGGGAGAGCTCTGCCGACAGTTCACTGCTAACTTCGGCAGCTCCTACACCCGGCCTGGCACGGAGCTTGACCTCCACGCCATCCAGCAACAACCTGGAGAGACGCTGCGCTCCTTCATCCAGCGGTTCTCCCAGGTACGGAACACCATCCCGCATATCAAAAATGCTTCAGTGGTGGTGGTGTTCCGGCAGGGTGTACAGGACAAGAAGATGCTTGAGAAGCTCGCGACTAGAGAGGTTCGCGATGTCTCAGAGCTTTTCAGCCTGGCGGACAAGTGCGCCAGGGCAGCAGAAGGGCGGAACTGGCCGTCACTGCCAGCCTCCGAGTCAGGAGGACAGCCCGGACCTGGCGCTGCTTCCCATTGAAGCGGTAAGAAGATCAAGAACCGGGGCGGTAGCAAGATGAAGCCACCGACCGTGGCTCCCGTTGCTGCAGCAGCAGCACCCAGTGGAGCTCAGGGGCCACACCCCGACAAAAGGCAGCGATAGTCACCAGCTCCAGATGGTGACCAAGGCGAGCCATGCCCCGTGCACGACACCAGCTACCATACTGCTGCTGAGTGCCGGGAGATTCAGAAGCTCGCGTAGCGCTTCCGCAAGGGGAAGCAACTATGAGCTGATGCCCCTCCCTTCCGTCAAAGGGAGGACAAGCAGAAGGTCGACACCCTAGACAACGCCGACCACCAAGTGGAGTTCCAGGAGCCTCAGCGCGCCGTGAAGGCGGTGCGCAACCATGAGGACTCCAGCTCAAGCGATGACGAGCGCTGGAAGATGCTCTACGTAATCTACGGCGGGTTCGCTGACCCCTCGTCCCGAAGTGCGGTTAAGACTCTGCGCCGAGCGGTAGCGTCGGTGGCTCCCCTCCCAAGTGTCGCGCCGCACCTCAAGTGGTTGGGAACCTCCATCAGCTTCGATGCCACTGACTGCCCCAGGAACATGGCTGGGGCCAGCCAACTACCGCTCTTGGTAGCGCCCACCATCGCCAACGTGAGGATGTACCACGTTCTGGTAGATGGCGGGGCTGGGCTGAACCTCATCAGCCGCACATCTTTCCAGAAGCTGCAGATCCCGATGGCCAAGTTCACCCCATCGAGCCCGTTCTCAGGGGTAGGGCTGGGACAAGTTGTTCCCTACGGAACATCATCCTTCCGGTGACCTTTGGGGCACCGGACAGCTATCGGACAGAGTACATTCTGTTCGACGTGGCAGAGATCGACCTCCCCTTCAATGCCATAATCGGCAGGCCAGCCCTGTACCGATTCATGGCAGTAGCCCACTACGGCTACCTCGTCTTGAAGATGCCTACACCAACGGGCGTCCTCAGGATTCTTGGAGACCGCACTGCTGCAGTGTCAGCCTTGGAAAAGCTCCAGGCACTTGCAACAGCTCGAGCACCAGCCCCTGGCAGTGCAGAACCGGACCGACTCCACCCGAGTGCACGCCACCGTGCCTCTACCGTAGCACCCCGTGTGCAACCCCTCGACTAGGGCGACGTCCCCCTGAAGGTCGTCCAAGTCGGCGCCGATGCTGCCCAGACCACCCGGGTAACCGGGGGCCTGGATAGCAAATAGGAAGGCGTGCTCATCACCTTCCTCCGGCACAACGTCGATGTGTTTGCATGGCAGCCGTCGCAGATGACGGGGGGCCCTAGGGAGGTGATCGAGCACCACTTGAAGGTCTTCCCCGACGCCCGACCAGTCCAACAGAAGCCTCGCAAGCAGTCCATCGAGCGGCAGAACTTCATCCGAGAAGAAACCAAGAAGCTGCTGGACGCTGACTTCATACGGGAAGTCCACCACCCCCGGTGGTTGGCGAACCCCGTCGTTGTCCCGAAGGCCGGCGAGAAGCTCCGGATGTGCATCGACTACACCAGTATCAATAAGGCATGTCCCAAAGATCCATTCCCTCTCCCTAGAATAGATCAAATAGTAGACTCGGCATCAGGCTGTGATATGCTGTGCTTCCTAGACGCCTACTCGGGATTCCATTAGATCCCTATGTCTAGAGAAGATGAAGAGCACACCTCCTTCATCACAGTAGACGGCCTGTATTGTTATGTCTCTATGCCTTATGGCTTAAAGAATCCTCTTCCCCCCTTTGTACGTGCAATGCACAAAACCTTTGGAGAGCTAATAAGAGACCTAGTCAAGGTGTATGTTGATGACATCGTTGTCAAGGTCAGGCAGAGTTCATCCTTGTTATATAACCTGGCCCTAGTCTTTGACAAACTGCGCTCCACGCGCACCAAGCTGAACCCCGACAAGTGTGTGTTCGGCGTATCCTCTGGGAAGCTCCTAGGATTCCTGGTCTCACACCGAGGAATTGAGGCCAACCCAGAGAAGATCAAGGCCATCGACCTGATGCGGCCTCCCGCCCGCATCAAAGAAGTCCAGAAACTCACGGGATGCCTAGCCGCGCTGAGTCGGTTTATACCGAGGCTAGCAGAGCGAGCGCTCCCCTTCTTTAAGCTCCCACGCAAATCCGGTCCATTTGCTTGGACCGACGAAGTAGAATAAGCTTTCCAGGAGTTGAAGCAACTCCTAATGACCCTACCCATCATGGTAGCACCCGAGCCCGAAGAGCATTTGTTGCTCTACATCGCGGCAACAACTGAAGTGGTGAGCATGGTCCTAGTCGCAGAGCGGACGGACCTCTCGTCACCACAGCCTGCTTCGATAGCAGAAGACAAGCACCAGGAGACCCCGGAGGTCCAAGACGACCTCCCGGACCTCCAAGACAACCTCCCGGAGGTCCAATGTGACCTCCTGGAGCCCCAAGACAACCTCCCGGAGGTCCAACGGGACCTCCCGGAGCTCCCGGAAAACCAGCAGGATCTCCCGGAGGTCCAAGGCGGCCTAGGAGCCTTCAAGTCCCAGCTCCAAGAGGCTCCCCCGGACCCACCTACCTCCGGTAGGCCTGAGCCAATGGATGAAGGCATATCAGGCCCGGGAGGGAGGGTCCGGACTGTGACACCCTCATTTCTGGTTTCTGCGTGTATTCATATTTCATGTAGAGAAAAACATTTTAAAAGAAGAAAGATAGCCAGTAAGAGCCGAATCCAATTCATAGAGAGCACCAAAGACAACTTCCGCAGCCCGCTGGCCACGTGGCGTGTTCGGAGCTCATCCCTGCGAAGTGGGGAGAGGTCCGCCGCTAAGCTGGCTACGTGGCAGGCTCGGGGCTCATCTCCGCAAAGGAGGAGAGGTCCGACCCTATGGGACACGTGTTGCCCGGAGCTAGCCTCTGCGGAAGAAGCAAAGGCATTTCCGCAGGACACATGTCACCTTCGGAGAAGTCAACGCAGGAATCAGAGGACCAGTCGCGCGGGATACGTGTCGATCTCGGAGCTCACCTCCGAGAGGTCCGGTTCCATTGAACACATGTCGCCACCGGAGCTTATCTCCGGGAGGTCCGTCACTGTTGGACACGTGTTGACCTCGGAGCATGTCTCTGAGGAAAGAAGGAAAGACCGGCACTAACACGTGGCATGCGCGGAGCCACCTCCGAGTAATAGAGGAGGTCCCGACCGCCAGGATATGTGGCGCACGCAGAGCTCACCTCCGAAGGAAAAGGGAGGTCTCGCTCGACACGCGGCACAACCGGAGCCGTGTCTGCAAAAAGGGAGAGACCAGGCCCAGTGGACACGTGGAGCTTTCGGAGCTCATCACCGCAAAGGTGACGGGTTCTGAAGCGATTTTGGAATCTGTACGCGTAAGAATACCGGTACGTAAAGGAAACCGACCTGAATTCCATAACGTTACCGTACCAAATCAACTAAAGATAAGATGTTAGGATCTAACGACGATCTGAATAGGACTCTTATTCGGGACACAATCAGCATAGGACTCTTCTTTTCCCTATTATAAATAGAATCCAGAACCCCTGGCCGAAACCACAAACTTTTTTTTCAACTCCTGAGCCGACGACTTAGAGCCCTAGTCCCAAACCGCTGAGAAAACCATTGCCGGAGTGCAGCAAGGAAGATCGCCGGAGGAAAACCCAACGATCTGAGGACGACCTCGAGACCAAGAAGAACGTAAGGTAGGTCTCTAATACCACCTTACGACATTGTTGTGTTTTCTTTGCATCTGTTCTTTGATTCCTTTCGAACAGAAGCCTTCTCGTGGACAGATCACTTGATGATCAGATTGATCTAAAGACAAGATCATCTCCACGTCCACCTTTGATCTGAACACCTATGTTCATCATAAAATCCATAAAAGCCATGCAAGAACACGTGCAAACCAATCTAATAAAACTAATCATAGGATAGCATGCATATGCATCATCGCATCTAGTTTAAGGTTTGTGCATGATATTGATTGCTGTGAAACTTGTATGCACGTGATCCTACATAGCAGGACAAGCTCAGGGAGCTGTCTACGACGAGCTGCAGCAACAAGGTTTTGAGATCCAAGAACAACCGGAACCGCAAGAACAAGGCAAGTGCTCCTTGACCATATTGATCCAATGTTTTGGGTAAAACTGTTTTGTTTTGCGAAAAGGTGTGTGTGCTGAGTCAAACATGATGGGAAACTCTTTTATAGGAGTTTATTAGCTTTGGTTAAACCACCCTTGTCGCCAGGGAAGTTTATAAGTTGGGTATGGTTTTGCTTTATGCTTCGCTGAGTCCATGGGACTGGGAAGCGAGATAGATGTGTCTAGCTAACTGCACTCGTAATGATAATGAGAAACTGATGATGTTAATAAACATGGATCGGAGGGAGATTTAGGCAAGCCTTGGTTCGTGAATGAGGTAGCATGAGATGGTGGTTTACTTGCCGTAGATCAAAGGACCGGTTCATGCATGCACATGCCAGGATAACAGTGCCACCACAAGGCCAAGTATGGGTGTGGCTTAGCTGAGTAATTAGGTAAGTTGCTAGAGTGTTATGGACTGTGTAACAGCTCTGATACCATGCTGAGACGGCCCCACAGGACCTCGTCGGGTGGTGTCGTGTTATGCGGCACCCAACAGCACACGGGTTGCAGAAACACATCATATTACATAAATAGTTTAGCGGAAGCGTACAAGAATGTTTTACAAATAGTTATATCAGAGTAAACTACAGTGGAAGACTATCACTCTCACGACTTAAATCTAAACTAGCAACAAAGGAACGGTCCAGCCCGCGGATATTCCTTACTAGCAACACGAAGACAATCTGCAGCGGCGAGGATGCTCTTTGAGTAAGCACTCGGAGGTTCCCGAGTCTCATGGGCACCCCTTCTCATAAGCAACGAGTCAATTACCTGCAAAACAACTCGGAGAGCATCCGTGAGCATAACGCTCAGCAAGACCTAACCGTCACCCTAAACATGAAACTCTAAGTGAGGTTATGAACCTAACATAGGATGGCATGAGCATAAGTAAACTCGCCTAAAAGTGAATCCTTACTTTCAGTATTAATTGCAGTATTTTAAGTAACCCTGGGCACGCCACATCGGGAGTCCACAATCAAACAAGAAACGCTTTCCCCCGATGTAAATTGCTCATGGCATAAAAGAATAGAGTTTGCACTAGCCTATTCATTTCAATACAAGGTAGAATAATACTTCACATCAAGATGATTAGTTCCTTTCTCATGCAAGTTCTTACTACGTCACGACTGTGAGAACAAGTATGCTCGGTCCATTCCGCGAGCGACGGTGATTCGAATCAATAACACCCGGACTACACGACACGTACGCCCGTACTCGACGTTGCCTACAACAACCATCACTGACGTCGTACGTGGCAGCCTTTCCCCCGTTTCACCCCCGCTGAATCGATCAAGTCGCCCCGTACAGTAGCTACTCTCATGGTGCACCTTCCGACGTGAGATGTCATGAGAATATTCCCCACATACTGCACACCGGCCGTCCGCCTGAGGTGACCCGAAAAGTCCCAACGACAGCTTCCCGAGGTACATCGGTTTACTGGGTCCCATATAGCCAGCATGAGTCCGGTACACAACTCAAACTTGTTCAACAGGGCCGCATACGGATCGGTCCTTGACCGACACGGACAGGTCTACAGCACCCAGGCCCCTATGTCCTGCTGCTCCTACAACCTTCCGGTCTCAACATTAACTTGCTAATTCATTTACGAACCAATCCCGTATGCCCCTGTTGTTCCTAAATCTGCGAGTAGCATCTCACCACTCGTCTTCTACCGAACCGTACTTAAGCATGGCAGTTCTACACGGTGAAAGACACCTACCCGATACTCCATGGGTCATTTGGCTATGCAAGAGGAGTATCAAACACTAGACCTAATGCACAGTTCAAATCTAAACCAAAGGTGAATACAAATTAAAAACTTAATAGCTGTTAAATGCAAACCGGAGCTTGCCTGTTTTGCAGGGTAGTCGTATATAAGTAGTTAGTATCCTTGCAGATCCACCCTTGACTCTCCGGAGCTTGATCCACTTCGATGAATCACTCCTTTGAGTCCCCTTCGTTGTGGTTCCTATTGAGATGCATATGCACATGTTTTATAGACTGTAATGGAAGGAAGTTATAGAATTAATCTCTTAGTAACAGAGGTTGTGTGGAAAAGCCAAGAATGTCTTGGTTTGCCTCTGTTGTGCAAAGAACAGAAATAAACTAATTTGTCCTAAAGGCTTTAGCTATACACTAACCCTTTTCTCTAATGAACATAATAGATAAGCTGAAAAGATTTAAGTGCAACTTAAGAACAAGAACTCCAATGGCCTCAAAAATTTTACAGCAGGTTCTATACTACCTAAGGATTTAGCTTGCCAAATTGCAGCTAATGTGGAGTCATATTGTGTCCCCATAATTCTCACAACATCTCCTATGTATTTTTCCCTTATACATAAGTATGGAGAATAAGAACAGGGAGTTCAAGGACTCATCTTGGGCTGATAATTTACAAGTGAGTTATTGATCACATGAGAATAATCTGGTCCAAAATTCAGCCCCTTTTACTTGGGTAGTTCTCCCAGAATAATTCTTTAAGCATTTGTACTCAAAAGAATTAATTCTGTAGTAATGTGCATTTCCTGTAAGGGCCTCAGTTTTTGACACACATTTGCAGTGTTCATCACCACACCACACACCTCATTTGAGGAAGAATGATGAACACAAATGAAGAGCAAGTAACAATTATCAACATGCTCATTAGAGGGCAAACTTACACATTGCAAAAGTGGTATTTCCCACATGTGATATGGATGGGCTGGACATATGAAAACTCCTACACTTTGCTAAGGATGTCCATGCCAAGTTTCACCCAAATTCAAAACCTTTTTGGGGTCAGTTTGGGTATAGTTAGGAAGAGGGCAGTTTGAAACCATATTCAAATTCAAACTGTTTTTATCCAATGAATTTAAAAGTGGGGGGCATATTCTTACTCAGCACATTTTTGTGAGCTCACACACCAATTTTCACTCCATTTGGAGTTGATCTTGACATGAGCTAAGTGGGAGAAATTCAAACTTTATTTGAATTTCAAACTGAACTTGTGCTGAAATTCCTTCAAACCAATACTCATTTGAACTTTGATCAATTCAAATGGCTCATGGGTGAATAATTTGAATTGCCAAGGGTAGTATGGGGTTCACTGTTTACAACAGTGATTAGGAGTAAATTTCAGAGGTTAAAACTGGAGGTGGGACCCACATGTCAGCCACTGCTCAGATCAAACCGACTGAGACTTTCTCACTCGGGTCGCCGAGCCGCAGCGGTGATCGCCACCGAGGCCAGTCGCCGCGCCACCAGCTGCTTGCCCACGCGCGGGCATGAGGCGGTGCAGAGCCTTCTTAAGGCGCCTGCCCCCTCCTCGGCCGAGGCACCGTCGTTCTTCCCCGCAAGAACTCAGCGCCGGCCGAAAGCTTCCGCAGCTCGGACTTGATCGGAGAACGCCGATCGCAGCTCCCTCCTTCCACTCCAGAGCCCCAGCAAGGTACTAGAGACCTTCCTCCATCCTCCCCGTTGCTAGAATTCGGTTGAAATCGAGTGATATCGGCTGTGCCGAAAGATCAGAATCGGAACTTAGAACCGCCACACCTCGGGCTCTCGTGGACAGCCCAACCAGGGCATTGTCACGCCCGAGCCAAGGCACCCTTGGACGCGCGGGTGACCGGTGCTGCTCATCCCCGAGCCACAGCTCGAGTGGTTGCTCACCGGCGGCGAATTTCCACTTTTCCCCTTTCTGTGTGCAGAACGACCTTCGGGTACGATTCTGTTTAATTCGTGCTCTAGAAAGGATTAGAGGGCTTCAGGCCGCTCTCACACGAGCTAGACACGGTAACGCACAAGTTGCCTTCACGACTCTGGGCCGGAGAACCTCTGTGCCCGGCGTAATTTGAGGTCTACTAATGGCGGAACGAACGGGCGGCATCGGGCGCACGGTGAGGACCTATTTCGGGCCTTCCCCGAGCTGCCTCGAGCTCATGTCGACCTTCTCTGAGGTCCACTGATGCTCCCCGACCGATTTCCCAAGTAGCTGAGGTGCTAGAGAAGTCAGCCGACATGGCCGAAGTCATTCCGAGGTGGCGGCTCGTCGCCGACCAAGCTCCGGCCGTTGTCACGAGCAGCTGACCCTCGGATCCTGTTCCCCGAGTAAAAGTAGGCAGGGGCGGCCAGGATCGAGAAGTTTGGAGCTGTACAGCGGCCGGCGGCGAGCTCTCCGGCGAGATCCCTCAGCGGCGGGGCGCGGGTGTCGCGAGGTTGAAGAAGGGGGTGGACCCCAGCTGTCAGCGGGAGATATTTTGAATCGGGATCCGGCTGCGGCCGGGATCGGGTGTGCTGGCGCGTAAAATCATTGTGGGCCGCGATGTGCTGTCGCCTCGGCGTGCGACGCGTGTCCCCTGGGCCCACGCGCGAGTTTAAACTTTTCCCCGATTTTCAGATTTCCTTCAAACTTCAAATCCTCATAACTTTGGCTAGAAAGCTCCAAATTGAGTGAACCAAATTTTTCTGGATTCAGCTCTCTGAGTACATTCCAGAAAATCAAGTTTCACTTCATGAAATTCTATATTTCTCCAGAATTAATTCCTCAAAATTTAAACTGTTAGGAATTTTAACTGGAGAATCCTTTGGAGGAAAATCCTGAAATTTTGCTGAGATGTTTACCAAAATATCCTTGAACTACCATAAAAATTTCAGATCCATTTGAGCTCATTTAATCCACCTAATGGTGTGATTAGTGAAACTGTTCCAGAGAAAATAGAAAATGTTCAGAAACATTTTCAGAATTTTCTCTGAAATTGTTTAGCTCATATCTTTGGTTAGAGACTTCCAAATTAAGTGAGACCAACTCCATTAGAACCCTCTGAAAATCTAGTTTTCAGAAAGTCATAGTTTGTTTCATGAAAATCCTTAGAACACCCTAAAAGCCTTTAATTAATGTCAAGGACATAATTAATTGTGGAGGGATCAATTGAGCTTTGCTGCAACTAAAACTTGACCAAGTCCCTGTTTAGGTTGTAACCAAGCCACAGTAAAAGTTTCACAGTCATTAGGTCTGTCTAGCAAGGGTTATAGACTTCACAACTTCAAAGTTAATACAAAAGCATTTAAATTGATACATATGTTTCTTATATCATGTAGTCGCTAAGGTCGAGGAGGAACCCGAAGTCCTAGACTTCGTTACTCCGGAGGAACAGCTAGCCTACGACCAAGAGCAGCAAGGCAAGCTCCGGTTTGCATTAACCTTTTTTACAAATTTTTATTGTTTTGAGCACATACTTGTTTCCTTTGTTCTGTGCATTAGGGTCTTGTTTGGAAATCCAACTGCATAGCCAAGAGAACCATGGGTTGGGTTAGGATTGCAAACCTCGTTAGCTACTGCATTGCTAGGATAGAGTAGGATTCGGTACAAGTCGAGTAGTTGGAACTACTCGCGAGAATAGGCTAGAGGCACATTGCTCGGGTAGAGATAGCACATGATACACATGGCAAGAAAATGAGACCGAGCGGAGGGTAAGGGCAGCAGGACTTTGGGGCCTGTGTGCTATAGCTCCACTTGTGTCGATTGAGGACCGAGCCGTGTGTGGGCCTGTTGAACAAGCTAGAACAGTACCGAAGACCTACCGGCTATATGGGAAACGGGAAACTGATGTAACTCGGGTAGCTGGGTATTGAGGCATTGCCCGTCGTTCAGAGGGTAGGTTGAGAGCTTGAGGTGTAAATCGGCTGGCGGCACGGAGATGCGCGTGCAGAGACCTCTTGCTCGGGACGATGGGACCGGTTCAATATTTGGCTAACGGGTGAAAGGTAGTCACGTACGGCGTCCGTGATGGTTGTTGTAGGCGACATCGAGTACGGGCGTACGTGACGGGTTGTTCGGGTAACCCTGCAGGTGTAAATCGATTATAATCGCCGTCCCTCGCGGTCAGTGAGTACCACTTGTTCACTGTACCGTGACGTAGAAAGAACAGGCTAGACACATGTTAAAACGCTGCTGATTGAAAGATGGAAATTGATTGTTAATGATATGTTGTAGTCTAGAGCCAACTAAAGTTCTTTTCAACTTTGGGCAAAGTACATGAGAGAAATGCGTTTCTTGTTTGATTGCGGCTCTCTCATGTGCCTTAGCATAAGGTTCTCCACAACCTGCTGCTAAAACTTGAAAGTAAGGTTCTACTAATTAGGCGAGTCCTTGCAAATGATTTTTACCTCATGTAACCCATTCCCCTCATGTAGAAGTTCCATGTTTAGGTGAGACGGGTCAGACTTGCTGAGCCTTCGTGCTCACTGCTTGTGTTTGAAGCTTTTGCAGGGTTCTATGAGGAAGGGACTCCCGAAGAGGAGACGGAACCCCAGGAGGGGAACCCCGTCGAGTGGGAGTCATGCACGCCACCGAGTTAGTGTGCGTGTGTGCTAGCAAGGACACGTTCGAGGGCTGAACGTGCACTTGATGCTTAGTCTACGCCCGCGAGTGTAGACTGAACTTATTTTGATGTAAACATGTTCATAAACTTGTTTATGTAATAAAATTTCCGCTTCCGCTTTGTACCTTTGACGTGTGTTATCCGGTGCTGTGCAACGCAGCACCCCTCAGTGTGATCCTGGCTCGACAGGACCTTGGGGTCGTGTCAGCGCTGGTATCAGAGCTCGCTTGAGGTTTAACACAGTACAAAGGCCTTCTTTTTCAAAAATCCAGTGAGGAACGAGTTAGTAGCCCGTATAAGGATGTTATTAGCATATAGAAAGTGGCATATTAACCTATTTGTTATGTCGGAAAATCGTGCATCTCGGGACGTTCATGTCTTGGGGGGTGCACGTAAGCGCTGTCCACCAGTGCGCACAAGCTGAAGGGTGGAGCCCCACGGGTGGCAGGTAACCCGACCCGCTTTAGTATCCTCTACGACTCTTCATGTCGTTTGGGGTATTCGAGCAACGTCTGTCCCTGGCGTGCGTGGTGCAACATGGGAGACCCCGTCACGTGGTCTAAAACGTGAACACGTAACTCAAGGCGTGGTTGGCTTGAGAACATCCGGGCGAGTGATGACGGCCGGGTGTACGAACTGTATGGATTCCGGGCTCGGTGTGCAGACGAGTCTGACGATTGATTGAGTTTCTGCAGGTAGCCTGACCACAAAACGGTAGAAGTGTAGCATCCGTGTGCGAGTGACGAGTAGTGCCACTGAAATAACGAAGCCGGCTAAGTCCGGTATAGGTTTTTCTTTGTGAGGACGTAGTACCGACATAATCTGGTGATGCATCAACGTCACACCCAACTAAATGAACAAATTCATTTAAAACTTGAAAGTTTTGCTCCAAAGTAGTAAAACTTTATGTAACTCCTTCCCTTGAACAGGATATTCAAAGTTAACAAGTTTCCAACTTATAGGTTGTTAAGGACAGAGCACTCTGTTTTCAGCTGAATCAAGGCTGAAGTTAATCAGAGGATAGAGGTTGAGTTCTTTCGAGATTGGGGTCGTATGATACATTTCTGGAAAGCTTTGGAAGAGCTTTACAACTTTTATGTTGAGGACCAGAGGTGTTTCATCCCTTAACCACTCGAAAAATGCAGTAGAGTTGGAACTGTCCAGAAAACAGGACAGGGTAAAGACTCTCTGTAGACTCTCTGTAAATTAAGCATAACTTCCTTCATAAAAATCCAAAAATAGAAAATGAGATAGTTCTGGAAAGCTTATGAGATGGGTTACAACTTTGTAACAGAAAGTTTTGTCAGATTAGGAAAGGAATTAACTGGGATTCTTGGATCAATTCAGTACCTAAAGCAGGGAGGTGCTGTCCAATTGATTCCAGAAATTCTGTTAACTTTGACATCTCATAACTTTTGAACCAGGACAGATTTGAGGCCAAGAAAACACTTTATGAAAAGCTATTGAAGTTAGATTTAACTTTGATGTTGAGCTCCAGAATTAGTTTTGCTGTTAACATGGCCTAAATCAGGTTGAAATGGAAACTGGTCAGGGCTGTCATGGGAACAGCAGATCAGCAGTCAAATTTGTTTAAAATTTGAACTATGTTTCCAAGTGTTATGAGTTCAAGGACATATCTTATGTTATAACTCGATGGTTTACTGTTTAAATAAATATTTGACATTTATCAAATATATTTTTACAGATGGTAGCAGATAAACGGTTGGAGAACGGGTGGGTAGTTTCCCACTGCTCTGACCGTAGCGGCTACCCGGAAGCATTGTGGCAAATGCTCCAATATTTCGGGTACAACCAGATGCCGCAATACTTCGCCAAGGAAGAAGGCGAAGAGGGGAACAAGACGTGGACGATCCATGTCGAGGTTCCTGTAGGACCTACGTCACCCGGTTGGGTGCCATTCACCATCACGGTGAGAGGAAGACAACCGGAAGGGATGTGGCAAGTGGCAGCCCGTGACACTATGTCACGTTTCTGCCAACTACACGTGCAGGCTATGGAGGGCACTCCATACGCACTCGTTCCGGTGGAGGGACGAGCTCAGCATGTGTGGGAAGAGAGGTACCTGGAGGCAACAGACCCGAATTGCCCAAGGTACAACCCCGCGGAGGCAAACCTCAGCCTCCAAATGAGGGCGGGAAACGCTGTGATGGACAGCCAAGCTGTTCATACGGAGCATCTCGCCACCAAGCTCAAGGAGAGCACAAGCCGTGGAGATCATTTCGAGGGTGCTCACAGCGCACTCCGCAATGTGCTCCTTCCGACGATCAAGCGACTGAATGAACAACACAATCAGTTGCGTCGTCTGAAGAAGGCAAAGAAGAAGAGCCGTGTTGACATCGCGGCGTTGCAAGAGCTGGTGCAGACCCTAACCCAGAAGAATGAGGACCTTGCTCAAGAGCGGGACGACGCTATTGAGGAAGGACAAGGCTGGGAAGAGGACTACAACCAGGCTATGGACGAGGTGCATGCATTGCAGGACCTCGTGCCCCCGGTGTTAGGCATACCGGTGGTCTTGGGTCTTCCAGCAATGGGAGAACCCGGAATGGGAGAAGAGGTGGTAGATCCAGAGCCACCAGCAGAAGTACCGGAGGAGGACGACCCGCAGGAGGTCGAGTTCTACTCCGAGTAGGGGGTTACGGTTGCCAAGTAGGGCAGCTAGGGTAGCGTAACCCAACTTTTGTAATCGGTGACATGTCGTATAGACAGTAGCGTATGTATAGGTAGTGACGACATGAGCACGACTTCTCGGAGACCCGAGAATAATGTATCTTGTATAAAGTTTATGCTTTATCAATATATGTGAATGTTGTGCAAATTGATCATGTGTCACTTCAATACCTACTGTTGCGTATGGAATTTTTAGTAAGACATGTGCTAATTGCTGCTGTTTTGAATTTCAGAATGACGCGTACTCGTGCCAACCCTGACGTTGGGGGTACCAGTCAAGGGGGAGAGACCTCCCAACCACCTCCCGAGGACTCCTCGGGACAGCAGCAGCAACAGCAACAGCAAACACCGCCACCACCACTGCCAACGGTTACATTGGCCGACATTGTCGCGGCAATGGCGGGCTCGCATCAGCAGCACACAGAGTTGCTGCAGACTCTCATCGCCAATACGTCTCGCCCAGAGAGACGTCAAGATCGTGAGGAGCGCCAACAGAGCTCCTACTCCGACTTCCTGGCGACTCATCCCCCTGTATTCTCAAGGGCGGATGAACCACTTGACGCGGACAATTGGCTCCGCGCCATAGAGATGAAGTTCGGGCTGCTCCAAATCAGCGAGCAGCGCAAGACTCAGTTCGCGGTCAAGCAGCTCCAAGGATCCGCGAGCGCGTGGTGGGCCAACTTCTGTGTTTCACAGCCCACCGACCGAGTGATGACCTGGGCGGAGTTCCGGACGGCCTTCAGGGCCTATCATATACCGCCCGGTTTGATGAAGAGGAAGACGCAGGAGTTCCTACACCTGCAACAAGGGAGCCGGAACGCGCTGGAATACTCCAGGGCGTTCAACGATCTCGCGCTCTACGCGTCGTATCACGCGGATACAGACGAGAAGCGGCGAGACCATTTTTACCAGGGGCTTAACCCGCTCCTGAAGGACAAGTTGGCGATGTTCAATCGCGGCAGCCTCAACTACATCATTGATGCTGCGATTGTTCAGGAGGACTCCGGCAAGGAGTTGGCGGCGGCAGAGCGGAAGCGAAGCGCGCCGCAGAGCAGCGGAGAAGGAGGCGGTCCTTCTCAGAAGTTTCGGATGGTGAATCGCCCACCATCAGGTCCACGCTGGCAGCCACCACAGCGGTCGATGCCGTTCCGCAGTCGGCCGTACTCTTCACCGGCATTCCGGCCGGCACTGCCAGTACCACCGCAACAACAACAGCAGCAGCGGGCGATGCCGCGTGCGTTTGCACCTCCGCAACGCATGCCGGGCTTTCGTCCACCGAGTACTCCACCAGCAGCGGCCACATGTTACAAGTGTGATCGTCCAGGACACTTCGCGAGCAGTTGCCCGGAGAGGCAAGGCGGCGGAGTGGCACCACAGTTTCCGGGGAGGAATCAACCCCGGAACCCTACTAATGCGCGGCGGGCAAACCCTAGGCCCGGCACCGTCCACCAGCTTGCCATTGAGGACGTGCCGGAGGGCGAGCCAATCCTTGCGGGTATGTTCCAACTCCACCAGCATCCCGCTGTAGTACTGTTTGATTCGGGCGCCACGCATAATTTTATTAGCCAAGCTTTCATTGCTAAACACAGCTTGCCAATACTACACACCGATAGTCCATATTTAATTTGTTCACCGGGTGGGAAGATTTCAGCAAGCGTAATGGTCTCCAAAGCACCATTATGCTTAGCGGGTAGAGTGTACCCCACGTCTCTCATTATCTTAGAGGGACAGAAGGTCGATGTCATCCTAGGGATGTCGTGGTTAACCCGCCACGGCGCTATTTTAGACACCGTCCTTCGAGTCGTGCACTTAAACTCAGAAGTGCACGAGTCTCACTCATTATTTCTGGACAGTCCAGAAATAAAACTTCCAAGTGTCTATCAGTCCACAACCATCAGATTGGAAGATATTCCAGTAGTCCGAGAGTTCCCTGACGTATTCCCGGATGATTTGCCGGGGATGCCGCCCGATAGAGAGGTGGAGTTCAAGATTGAACTTGCACCGGGAACCATGCCAATATCCCGAAGGCCGTACAAGATGGCGCCCAAGGAGTTGGCTGAACTGAAGACTCAGCTTACGGACCTTCTGGAAAAGGGTTTTATTAGGCCGAGCTCCTTACCATGGGGATGTTCAGCATTATTTGTCAAGAAGAAGGATGAGACGTTGCGGCTTTGCGTGGACTATCGTCCACTAAATGCCGTAACCATCAAGAACAAGTACCCGTTGCCACGGATCGACATGTTGTTTGATCAGTTGGTCGAAGCAAAGATCTTTTCCAAGATGGATTTAAGATCTGGGTACCATCAGATTAAGATAAGGGCGGAGGACATTCCAAAGACAGCTTTCTCGACAAGGTACGGACTTTATGAGTACCTGGTCATGTCCTTCGGCCTCACCAATGCTCCAGCTCACTTCATGTACTTAATGAACTCGGTATTCATGCCGGAGCTGGACAAGTTTGTCGTGGTCTTCATCGACGACATCCTGGTATATTCCAAGTCGGAGGAAGATCACAAGAAACATTTGCGTATAGTCTTGCAACGGCTGCGAGATCAACAGTTATACGCAAAATTCAGCAAATGCGAGTTTTGGATATCGCAGGTGCCTTTCCTCGGGCATATCATCTCGGCGGAAGGTATCGCTGTGGACCCGAGTAAGATCACGCAAGTGCTGAATTGGAAATCCCCGAGAACTGTTCACGAGGTACGGAGTTTCCTCAGACTCGCGGGATATTATCGGAGGTTCATTCCGAACTTCTCGAAGATTGCCAAGCCAATGACAGAGCTGCTGAAGAAGGCTACCAAATATGTTTGGAGTCCAGCATGTGAAGCAGCATTCAAGGCTTTAGTCAAGCACCTGACATCAGCACCGGTTTTGGCGCAGCCAGACACAACAAAACCGTTCGATGTGTACTGCGATGCATCCGGCATTGGGCTCGGATGTGTGCTGATGCAAGACCGAAGAGTGGTCGCGTATGGATCACGGCAGCTTAGGAACCATGAGCAAAATTATCCAACTCACGACTTGGAGCTCGCTGCCGTGGTACTTGCACTAAAAATGTGGAGGCACTACCTACTCGGTAACCTCGTACATTTATATACCGACCACAAAAGCCTCAAGTACATATTCACTCAGAAGGAGCTGAACATGAGGCAACGAAGATGGTTAGAACTGATAAAGGATTACGAGATAGAGATCCATTATCATCCGGGCAAGGCAAACGTTGTGGCAGATGCGCTGAGCCGCAAGTCACACGTCAATAATCTGACCATCACACCGTTGGAAGAGAGCGAACCACCACTACATGTGATTCCACACGGAGCTCTCAACAACCTAGCTTTGATCCCCACCATCCGTGAAGAGATAGCGGCAGCCCAGAAGAATGACAAGGGCATGTCACATTTACGGAGACGTGTAGACAGTGGGGAGTTGAAATGTTTCCGGAAGGACGGAGACGGCGTCCTATGGTTCAAGGACCGGATCGTCGTACCCCGTAACCCGGAACTACGGAAGAAGATCTTTGATGAGGCTCACTTATCAAAGCTCTCTATTCACCCCGGCAGCAAAAAGATGTATCAAGAACTCAGAAGCAAGTTTTGGTGGACACGGATGAAGCGAGAGACTGCAAAATAAGTGTCCGAGTGTGATACATGTCGAAGGGTGAAGGCAGACCACATACGGAAACAGGGACTGCTACAACCACTGGGCGTTCCTGCCTGGAAGTGGGAGGACGTGAGCATGGATTTCATCGTCGGTTTACCCACCACCTTGCAGAAACATGATTCTGTGTGGGTGATCGTCGATCGGCTCACCAAAGTTGCCCATTTCATCCCGGTCAACACCAACTACAATGCCAAGAAGTACGCTGAACTGTACATCTCACGGATCCTATGCTTATACGGCGTACCCTGTACCATCATATCGGACCGGGGCACCTTATTTGTGTCCCGTTTTTGGGAGCAGCTACACGCTGCCTTGGGGACGAAGCTGATCCGTAGTTCAGCCAACCACCCGCAGACGGATGGGCAAACGGAGCGGGTAAATCAAATTCTAGAAGACATGCTGCGAGCTTGCGCTATCGACCACAGCAAGAATTGGGATGATCACTTGCCGTTAGCCGAGTTCTCGTACAACAATGGGTACCAAGCCAGCATCAAGATGGCGCCCTACGAGGCGCTATACGGAAGAAAATGCCGCACACCATTGAACTGGTGTGAGTCTGGCGAAAGGGTTACCTTCGGGATTGACCTTGTCAACAACGCGGAAGAAAAGGTTCGACTAATTCAGGCGAACCTAAAAGCCACTCAATCCCGTCAGAAACAGTATGCGGACCGGAGAAGGCGCCCATTACAATTCGAAGTTGGAGATCACGTATATCTACGGGTGTCTCCAATGAAGGGCGTAAACAGATTTGGGGTGAGAGGAAAGTTGGCACCCCGATTCATCAGTCCATTCCAGATTACCGAAAGATGTGGATCGGTGGCAAACCGGCTGAAATTACCAGAAGCACTTTCCGGTGTGCACGACGTCTTTCACATTTCCCAGCTGAGGAAGTGTCGCAAGCTATCAACTACCGTTCAGCTGGAAGACATTTAAGAACTGCAACCGGATCTCACCTATCGGGAGGAACCGGTGCAGATTATTGATGAAAAGGCCCGAACCACACGCAACCGTACGTTGTGGTTCTACAAGGTTCTATGGAATAATCACTCCATGGACGAAGCGACATGGGAGAGCGAAGAATTCCTTCGCACTAATTACCCCGACTTTTTCACGTCGCATATCCGGTAATTTTTCCACCGTCCTCTCTCTCATTTTCACCTTATAATCTCGGGACGAGATTCTTTTAAGGGGGGAGGAATGTAAGGGCCTCAGTTTTTGACACACATTTGCAGTGTTCATCACCACACTACACACCTCATTTGAGGAAGAATGATGAACACAAATGAAGAGCAAGTAACAATTATCAACATGCTCATTAGAGGGCAAACTTACACATTGCAAAAGTGGTATTTCCCACATGTGATGTGGATGGGCTGGACATATGAAAACTCCTACACTTTGCTAAGGATGTCCATGCCAAGTTTCACCCAAATTCAAAACCTTTTTGGGGTCAGTTTGGGTATAGTTAGGAAGAGGGCAGTTTGAAACCATATTCAAATTCAAACTGTTTTTATCCAATGAATTTAAAAGTTGGGGGCATATTCTTACTCAGCACATTTTTGTGAGCTCACACACCAATTTTCACTCCATTTGGAGTTGATCTTGACATGAGCTAAGTGGGAGAAATTCAAACTTTATTTGAATTTCAAACTGAACTTGTGCTGAAATTCCTTGAAACCAAACCTCATTTGAACTTTGATCAATTCAAATGGCTCATGGGTGAATAATTTGAATTGCCAAGGGTAGTATGGGGTTCACTGTTTACAACAGTGATTAGGAGTAAATTTCAGAGGTTAAAACTGGAGGTGGGACCCACATGTCAGCCACTGCTCAGATCAAACCGACTGAGACTTTCTCACTCGGGTCGCCGAGCCGCAGCGGTGATCGCCACCGAGGCCAGTCGCCGCGCCACCAGCTGCTTGCCCACGCGCGGGCATGAGGCGGTGCAGAGCCTTCTTAAGGCGCCTGCCCCCTCCTCGGCCGAGGCACCGTCGTTCTTCCCCGCAAGAACTCAGCGCCGGCCGAAAGCTTCCGCAGCTCGGACTTGATCGGAGAACGCCGATCGCAGCTCCCTCCTTCCACTCCAGAGCCCCAGCAAGGTACTAGAGACCTTCCTCCATCCTCCCCGTTGCTAGAATTCGGTTGAAATCGAGTGATATCGGCTGTGCCGAAAGATCAGAATCGGAACTTAGAACCGCCACACCTCGGGCTCTCGTGGACAGCCCAACCAGGGCATTGTCACGCCCGAGCCAAGGCACCCTTGGACGCGCGGGTGACCGGTGCTGCTCATCCCCGAGCCACAGCTCGAGTGGTTGCTCACCGGCGGCGAATTTCCACTTTTCCCCTTTCTGTGTGCAGAACGACCTTCGGGTACGATTCTGTTTAATTCGTGCTCTAGAAAGTATTAGAGGGCCTCAGGCCGCTCTCACACTAGCTAGACACGGTAACGCACAAGTTGCCTTCACGACTCTGGGCCGGAGAACCTCTGTGCCCGGCGTAATTTGAGGTCTACTAATGGCGGAACGAACGGGCGGCATCGGGCGCACGGTGAGGACCTATTTCGGGCCTTCCCCGAGCTGCCTCGAGCTCATGTCGACCTTCTCTGAGGTCCACTGATGCTCCCCGACCGATTTCCCAAGTAGCTGAGGTGCTAGAGAAGTCAGCCGACATGGCCGAAGTCATTCCGAGGTGGCGGCTCGTCGCCGACCATGCTCCGGCCATTGTCACGAGCAGCTGACCCTCGGATCCTATTCCCCGAGTAAAAGTAGGCAGGGGCGGCCAGGATCGAGAAGTTTGGAGCTGTACAGCGGCCGGCGGCGAGCTCTCCGGCGAGATCCCTCAGCGGCGGGGCGCGGGTGTCGCGAGGTTGAAGAAGGGGGTGGACCCCAGCTGTCAGCGGGAGATATTTTGAATCAGGATCCGGCTGCGGCCGGGATCGGGTGTGCTGGCGCGTAAAATCATTGTGGGCCGCGATGTGCTGTCGCCTCGGCGTGCGACGCGTGTCCCCTGGGCCCACGCGCGAGTTTAAACTTTTCCCCGATTTTCAGATTTCCTTCAAACTTCAAATCCTCATAACTTTGGCTAGAAAGCTCCAAATTGAGTGAACCAAATTTTGCTGGATTCAGCTCTCTGAGTACTTTCCAGAAAATCAAGTTTCACTTCATGAAATTCCTTATTTCTCCAGAATTAATTCCTCAAAGTTCAAACTGTTAGGAATTTTAACTGGAGAATCCTTTGGAGGAAAATCCTGAAATTTTGCTGAGATGTTTACCAAAATATCCTTGAACTACCATAAAAATTGCAGATCCATTTGAGCTCATTTAATCCACCTAATGGTGTGATTAGTGAAACTGTTCCAGAGAAAATAGAAAATGTTCAGAAACATTTTCAGAATTTTCTCTGAAATTGTTTAGCTCATATCTTTGGTTAGAGACTTCCAAATTAAGTGAGACCAACTCCATTAGAACCCTCTGAAAATCTAGTTTTCAGAAAGTCATAGTTTGTTTCATGAAAATCCTTAGAACACCCTAAAAGCCTTTAATTAAGGTCAAGGACATAATTAATTGTGGAGGGCTCAATTGAGCTTTGCTGCAACTAAAACTTGACCAAGTCCCTGTTTAGGTTGTAACCAAGCCACAGTAAAAGTTTCACAGTCATTAGGTCTGTCTAGCAAGGGTTATAGACTTCACAACTTCAAAGTTAATACATATGCATTTAAATTGATACATATGTTTCTTATATCATGTAGTCGCTAAGGTCGAGGAGGAACCCGAAGTCCTAGACTTCGTTACTCCGGAGGAACAGCTAGCCTACGACCAAGAGCAGCAAGGCAAGCTCCGGTTTGCATTAACCTTTTTTACAAATTTTTATTGTTTTGAGCACATACTTGTTTCCTTTGTTCTGTGCATTAGAGTCTTGTTTGGAAATCCAACTGCATAGCCAAGAGAACCATGGGTTGGGTTAGGATTGCAAACCTCGTTAGCTACTGCATTGCTAGGATAGAGTAGGATTCGGTACAAGTCGAGTAGTTGGAACTACTCGCGAGAATAGGCTAGAGGCACATTGCTCGGGTAGAGATAGCACATGATACACATGGCAAGAAAATGAGACCGAGCGGAGGGTAAGGGCAGCAGGACTTTGGGGCCTGTGTGCTATAGCTCCACTTGTGTCGATTGAGGACCGAGCCGTGTGCGGGCCTGTTGAACAAGCTAGAACAGTACCGAAGACCTACCGGCTATATGGGAACCGGGAAACTGATGTAACTCGGGTAGCTGGGTATTGAGGCATTGCCCGTCGTTCAGAGGGTAGGTTGAGAGCTTGAGGTGTAAATCGGCTGGCGGCACGGAGATGCGCGTGCAGAGACCTCTTGCTCGGGACGATGGGACCGGTTCAATATTTGGCTAACGGGTGAAAGGTAGTCACGTACGGCGTCCGTGATGGTTGTTGTAGGCGACATCGAGTACGGGCGTACGTGACGGGTTGTTCGGGTAACCCTGCAGGTGTAAATCGATTATAATCGCCGTCCCTCGTGGTCAGTGAGTACCACTTGTTCACTGTACCGTGACGTAGAAAGAACAGGCTAGACACATGTTAAAACGCTGCTGATTGAAAGATGGAAATTGATTGTTAATGATATGTTGTAGTCTAGAGCCAACTAAAGTTCTTTTCAACTTTGGGCAAAGTACATGAGAGAAATGCGTTTCTTGTTTGATTGCGGCTCTCTCATGTGCCTTAGCGTAAGGTTCTCCACAACCTGCTGCTAAAACTTGAAAGTAAGGTTCTACTAATTAGACGAGTCCTTGCAAATGATTTTTACCTCATGTAACCCATTCCCCTCATGTAGAAGTTCCATGTTTAGGTGAGACGGGTCAGACTTGCTGAGCCTTCGTGCTCACTGCTTGTGTTTGAAGCTTTTGCAGGGTTCTATGAGGAAGGGACTCCCGAAGAGGAGACGGAACCCCAGGAGGGGAACCCCGTCGAGTGGGAGTCATGCACGCCGCCGAGTTAGTGTGCGTGTGTGCTAGCAAGGACACGTTCGAGGGCTGAACGTGCACTTGATGCTTAGTCTACGCCCGCGAGTGTAGACTGAACTTATTTTGATGTAAACATGTTCATAAACTTGTTTATGTAATAAAATTTCCGCTTCCGCTTTGTACCTTTGACGTGTGTTATCCGGTGCTGTGCAACGCAGCACCCCTCAGCGTGATCCTGGCTCGACAGGACCTTGGGGTCGTGTCATTTCCATGCCCAATTAAGTGAACTACAATTCCAAGTATGTCTCAGAGAGCCTGACTAAATTTTCCTATGATTTTTGGAGCTATGGATTGTTCAGAACAGATTTTTGAAGTGGGAAACATTTTCTGAAAATGTTTCTGGACTCTTATGAACACAGCAGATTGTTTTTAGCAAATTCCTACTCAAATGATCTTCAAATGAGCTGAAAATTTGCTACAAGATCCACAATATGCTAAAGAATATTCTGGCAAAATTTGGGTATTTTTGGATAATCCAAACTCCTTCAATAATTCTTTTTCAGGAAAACTTCAAAGAATTTTCCAGAATATAATATTGACTTTCATACAAATCTGAGTTCATATTTGGATAGAACTCAGAAAGATGAATCCAACCCAATTGGAATCACTCAAATTGGAGTTTTCCACAGGGAGATATGAATTTCTAAAGATTGAGCTAAGTCTGGAATTATTTTCCTATTGAAAATCCCACTGGGCCCGCTTATTTGAATTCCAACCAATCAGAACTGGGCCACACCGGGGCCACGGGGTTTTTCGCGCCAGCACACGGGATCCCGGCCACACCCGATCCCGGATTTGAATTCTGAGCTGCTGACAGGCGGGGCCCACGCTTCGTCTTCTACCTCCGGCTTTCTCTCTCGCGCCCGCGCGCTCCCCCTCGCCGGAGTAACCGGAAGTTCGCCGGAACGGCCTTCCCGGCCACCGCCGGAGCTACAACTCGCCGCCAGGGGGTTTAGGGCCTCGAGGAACAGGGCTGTGGGGTTTGCTAGGGCCGCCGACGACCGGAACATGGCCGGCGACGTGCGACAGTTACTTTGGGGGTTCGGCGGTGTTGCCTGAGGTATCCAGCCCGCCAAAACCTGTGCTGACGAGCCCTACAGCACCAGTGGATGATCGCAAGGCTCGGCCTGGCCCCTAAATGGCTCGGGAAAAGCCGCAAATCGGTCGTCACCGTGCGCCCGATTCGGTCCGCCGGAGAAGTGATCGGTAGACCTCAAAATACGTCGCCCCAAAGGGTTTTCATGCGACGGATGCTTAAGAGAATATGATCGCCGGCTAGTCCAGCTCCTACATGCAAAGTTTGACGAGCTAAGAACGAATAGAAGTGGAGAATTTTGGATTTTTATACTGGATGCTCGGGTTGACGTCGCCGGAGCAAAACTTTGAAATTCGCCGGCGATGCTTCACGGTATGGCCTGAGCTTGGGCTGAGAGCAGCACCGCACCCGTGCGCGTCCGTAGGTGTGATCGCTCGGCCGTGAAGCCCGTTGTGGAGGGCTGTCCACGAGCGCCCGATCACTTTCTCGGCTTAGGTCACCGCGGCGGCGGTTGTTCTCGGGCACTGGAGGCCGCAGCTCGCTGGCTTGCGGGTCAGGGAGGTAGAGGCCGAGCTCGCGGTGATGTTTAGCCGCTCAGGGGAGGAAAAGGTGCGGTGGTTTTGCCGATCTTCCGATCGGAGCGAGAGGCGGAGGGGAAGACGGTCACTGGCCGTGCGCTCGCGAGGAGGAGAAGAAGGGACGGCCTTTGATTCATCCAGGGGGGGTTGATCAGGCCGCAGAACCGCCTCTGGGCGCCGTATATGGGGAAATGTAGCAGCTGGTGGCGCTGCCGAGTGTCCCCGTGGCTCCACGGTGGGAGCTGCTCGTGGCCCACGTGCTGCTCGATGAATTTCCCCACTGGGCTGAGACTTAGGGTGCAAGGTTCCTTCCTTTAGCTCTATGACATGTGGGTCCCACTCCACATGTACCCCCCAAATATCTGTTCAAGCTGATCCTCTTAATTCCCACAATTCTGAGTTTAAAGTGTGGGTTAGAATTTGAATCCTTCCAATTCGGTTTGAATTTGCTTTCCAAATTTGAATTTGGTTGAAGTTTGCAAATTCTCCTCTTTAACTCCCTTTTGAGCTCACCCTACAATTGAAAAGTTTATGGGCAAACTTTTCCCTATAATCCCAACTATAGGGCTGCATGTTTACTCAAAGTTTTTGGGTCACCATATGTGTGAACTTTGAATTTTCAAATCTGAATTTTAAACAAATGCAAAGAGGTATTTAACTCCTTATTGGTCCAACACTTTTAAGTAAAAAGGTGAACCTCATGTTGGATGTTCATCCATGTATTACCTTGCATGAAGAAAAAGTTTTAGCAAGTCCCATTTTTCCTGTCCTTGCCACACATATGAACTCAAACCATAGTTTTTATTCATACACATTTTTCACTACAGGAATCGGGACTATAGACGACAGCCGGAAACCGTCGTCAATAAGGACACTACCGTCGTCAATAAGTTATTGACGACGGTAAAAGTTTATAGACGACGGTTTTCAGCTGTCGTCAATTATTAGTCGTCAATAAGTTTATTGACGACGGTAACCGTCGTCAATAAATTTATTGACAACAGCTAAATCTAGCTGTCGTCAATAAACTTATTGACGACAGCTAAACCAGGCTGTCGTCAATAAGCTTATTGACGACGACCAGGAAACCGTCGTCAGTAACCGTGGCTTATTGACGACGGTTTACACTAGGCCGTCGTCAATAACAATTGCTTATTGATGACGGTTTCTGGTACCTGGCCGTCGTCAATACTAATGGCTTATTGACGACGGCCAAGTACCAGAAACCGTCGTCAATAAGCTTTTCAATTTTTTTTAAAAAAACAGAAAATCCTGCCCTGGCTTCGAGGCCAGCCCTGGCTCGATGGCCAGATCACAGGCAATCAAAATATACATCACAGAATTGCATAAAAACACTATACGCACGCCACACTACCCTACGCTACCCCGACCGCTGCCACCGGAGTCCAGGAAGTCGTCGTGCGCTCGTCCAAACGCTGGTTGCTGAGGGGATGGAGTTTCCTGAGCCCGTGTCGCCGATCCCTATGATGTACATGTATAGTTAGACAAATTAGAAGTTCACAAATGTGTATATGATTAAATAAACTCATTACAAGTTAAAATTGAGCAAGTTAGCTAGATTTGGCTATGTTTGAGTAAGTTTGCTCATATTTTACTAAGTTTGAGAAGTATGGACTAGTAGTGTTTGTGTTTGAGCTAGTTCAAAAAGTTTTGGCTATGTTTGAGTAAGTTTGGTCATATTTGACTATAGTTGAGTAAGTTGTACCATATTTTACTCAGTTTGAGGATGTTTAGCTAGTTTTCTCTAAGTTTAAGTAAGTTTGATCAAATTCAACTAAATTTGACCAAATTTAACTAGTTGCAGCTATTATGAGAAATTTTGTACCTGTGCTCCTGACGTCGGCCCCTGTGGTAGCTGTGTCGGTGGCGGCGCCCACTGAGGAAAGACAACGGGTTGTCCTGTGGCCATAGCCTGCAAATATGAAGTAAATTATTATACATGTCATTTATATATTAGAAACGTTGAGTACATTGATCTGAACTTACCTGCATGGCAGCTTGCAGCTGTAGCATGTACGAGTGTTGATACTCGTCCCTAGCCCGGAGCTCGGCTGCCTGCCTCTCGTTCGCGAGCCTCAGTGCTTCCTGCGTCCTCTGGAGCTCCTCCTGGACACTCTGGAGTTCCAGATCACGGCTGCCACGCCTGCTGGATCCACCCTGCGATGAAGAGGCCCTCGAGTAAGACGGCGCCTCCTTCGAGTCTACTACTCCATCGAAGATGGCCAACCTACACAACGAAGTAAGAGTATTAAAGTTTCATATCTCGAAGTTAATGAAAGTAAATGAAAACAACAGAACTCACCGGCCGTGAGGTTTACCGCCACCGCTTGCATAGGCGGCTTCAGGTACGATCGGCGAGTTCTGCCAATCGTAATCGTCGCCTCGAAGCCTCCGCACCTCCTCCCCATACTTTTCCTGAAAATACAGAAAATTAAAGTCATCAGAAGTTTTAAAGATAATACAATTAAGTCAACTAAAGAACTCACCAACGTCTCTGTCGCTGTCTGAGAAGACAGCTGATCAGGCTGCGAGGGGTCACTTCCCATGTGACCCCTCCTCCACACCTGGATAGCGGTCGGCTCCTGACCGATCTCGCGCTCCTATCGATACGTGTTAGCATAATGGTAGCGATAGAAATTAACTAGAATATAATTCGAGTATCACTTACCATCCTTTTAGCAAGGCGTACGTAGCCGTCCCCGCCAAGACGGTGTTTCCCGTCCATCCCTCGACTCTGTCGGCGGGTCATCGACACGCCTTGGAAGCCCTGGCTCGCCCAACGAGCACACAGGGAACTGTAGGCGTCCGGACAGGACTCAAGCCACGGTACTCTGACCTGCACACATTTGTTGTTGGATGAAAACATTGACGAAAATTGGATAATGAAGCAAAGTAAAATAAAGAATTTACCTCTGCGTACTGTGCCTCCGTCAAGTACTTGTCCGCCACATCCCTAAACTGCCCCGGCTCACCCTCGTCCGGATGCAACTTATAGTACGCCTTCGTAGCCTGAATGCGAGCCGTTGAAATCGACTGCGTCAGGAGCTTCCTAGCGTTGTTGTTGAAGACCAGGCGAGCGTGATCCAGCTGGGCCTCGTCCTCCAAACGGTAATATTTCTACAAGTAGAAATATACAAGTTAATGTATTTAACATATAATAGGTTCGCATTTAACAAATAGACGATTTACTTACCATGAATTCATGCCACACATGCTCCTGGTGGTTGCCGTAGGTAATGTCCTGGGCCGTAGCGTAATCGTCCCAAGACGTAGCAGCCCGTCCGTTCACTAGACCGGGGTAGTGACAACGGATGAGCTGGCCCAGGACAGCGTTGACCTGGCGGTGGCGTCCTTGACCCGTGAACGAGTCATCGGCCCAAGACCTAATACACGATTCTCAATTAGTACATATATAAGTGTTAAAATATCTAAATTGATTTGTTATAGATTTACTTACCTATCGCCAACCGGACGAATAACGACCCGATCTTCTGGCCGTGCAGGAACCGGAGGAGGAGCCACGTAGTGGCTCCCCCTGTAACGCCGCTGTGGAGCCGGCTCCACATCAGGCTCTGTGGAAGGCTCTGAAGCAGGGTCTGAATCCTGCGGTGCCGGAACCTGAAGAGGATCTGAAGCAGGATCTGTAACAGGCTCTGAAACCTGTGGTGTCTGAAGAGGACCCCTGGCCTCTGTCTCCTCAGACGTAGAGTCGTCCTAAAAATTTGAAGATTGGTAATATAGATTTAAGAAAGTTATTTATATAATTTATGTAATTAATTATTCTTTACCTGTCGTGACCGCTCTCGTGACCCCTGGCCTCTGTCGAGGCCCAACAGCTGAGACAGTCTACCATTGCTAGACTGACAGCCCTGGAAAACGGAGTCTGCTCTCGGGGGCAGAAAGCCCCTCGTCCCCCGTCGTCTACTGCTCGATGACATCCTGATGAAAGGAAATTTGATAATGAATTTAAAGGAAAATATAGAAGACGAAAGAAGAGATGAAAGAAACGATACTTGTACTTAATTTCAAAATTCATCAGTATCACGATCATGTACTCTACTTCGTAAACCGGACCATCGATCTTTTGTCATGGTTGTTCGCCGTTTTCGTTTTTTCACATTATGAGTCTGTACATCTTGTGCATCTCCAACTAATTCATCGAGTCGTAGACCAGGCTCAACGACAAAAGAATCCGGCAACTCTTCTTCTTGGTAAACAACATCTGCCTCATCAATGTAACCAGTATTGTCCGGTGTATATAACCGCTCACGAGGATTCACCTTTTGTACAACCCACCATGCACTAAGTTTTTCGCATGGATATTGTAGATAGTACACTTGTTCGACTTGGTGTGCAAGGACAAAGGTGTCGTAGCCTCGTAGTCGGTCCTTGTGTTTGACTTCTACCATGCCAAATTGGTTTTATCGAGTTCCATTGTTATTATCAAACCAATCACAGTCAAAGAAGACTACTTTAAGGTCTTTACTCCCGGCAAAACTAAATTCTAGGATTTTGTTTATGATCCCATAGAAATTAGTTTCATGTCCTTCGGCATCGGCGGCCCTTGTCACAACTCCGGTGTTTGATGTTGCCCTTAGAGGACGTTGAGCTTCAAATTGAGTTGAACGGAATCGGAACCCATTGACATCATATCGACCGAAGAGTTTAACTTTAATGGATCCGTTGGACAGTTGTCGCAAATCTTCATGAACACCGACTTGTGTCTTGCACTGTCCAACATATGAAGTAAGAAGACTATTTTATGCTATGAACATAATTACTAAGAGGAACAAGACAAGGAAAACGTTACATGATTTCGAAACCATGTTTGGAAGTTAGGTCCTCCATTTACTCCATAGTGTCGCATTGTTTGTATTCGCTTGCTAGTAGGTTGCTGCTTAGACTTCCAATTTTGTCGATCGAACTCACTAAATCAGGACAAAAAAGAATTATTGGTGTAGATGTATAACACACCACACAAATTAGTATAGATGTTGAACAACCACTTACTGAAAAAAATTGTCCATCCCATCTATGTTAGCGTACATGTATAACAAAGCAGCTGTCTTTTCATCTGCTGAAGCATCATAGCTCGTGCCACTACCAACAGTGGTGCCTCTCGTTTGAAAAAGTGAGAGTTCGCTACAAGAGGTTGCTTCAGCCATATTATACCGTAACACCGATGCATTAACATTGTGTTCTTCTGCAAAGTAGACACTTGAAAAGTATCCTATCTCCTGAAGTGTAAATGCTTCGGCGATGCATCCTTCAACCCTTGCCCTATTACGAACCATCGGTTTTAGACATCTGAGTGCTCTTTCAATGTGGTACATCCACCTATATTGAACAGGGCCACCTACTTTAGCTTCATATGGAAGATGGATTAGAAGGTGTTGCATTGGATTGAAGAACCCTGGAGGAAATACTTTTTCCATCTTACATAAAAGCACGGGTATCTCTTTTTCCAACTTCTCCATCATCTCCCTTTTGATTTCTTTAGCACAAAGCTGTCTATAAAAATAGCTAAGCTCGGCTAACACCTTCCAAACCTCATCGTCAAGATAGCCTCGAAACATAACCGGCAGAAGTCTTTCCATGATTATGTGATAATCATGGCTCTTCAAACCAGTAAGATTTCCAGTCTTAACATTAACGGCTCTTCTCAGGCTAGAAGCAAAACCGTCTGGGAACTTCAACTGTTTCAACCACTTGAAGACTTCTTTCTTTTCTTTTGGTCGAAGGCAGAAAGAAGCTCGTGGTTTGCCACCAGCTTCGGAGAGCTCAAGACTTGGTCGGTTACAAACCTCTGCCAAATCCTTCCGAGCTTTTATATTGTCTTTTGTTTTTCCCGTCATATCCAAGCACGTGCTTATGATGCATTCGCCCATGTTACGTTCCTGGTGCATGACATCAATGTTATGCATTAGAATTAAAGACTTCATATACGGTAACTCCCATAGTGCACATATATGAGTCCAATTGTGATCCTCTCCGTAACCAACAAAATATCCAGGACGACCTTCATCTGGCACTAGATTATTGAGCTTTTTAACAATTTCCGACCCGTTCAGACGTTGTGGTGGTCCCTTTTTTACAATGGTACCCTTCCTGAAGGCATTTCTCTGTTGCCTAAACACGTGATTTGGCGGTAAGCAACGTCTATGACAATCAAAGTAGCACATCTTGCCACCATGACTTAGACGAAAACAATCCGTGTCCGAAGCACATATTGGACATGTCAATCGACCATGAGTGCTCCAGCCAGAAAACATGCCGTAAGCTGGAAAATCATGAACAGACCACAAGTACGCAGCTCGAAGGTTGAATTTCTGTTTTCTATAACAGTCGTACGCTTCGACTCCTGTCCATAACATTTTGAACTCTTCAATCAATGGCTGCATCATCACGTTCAGTCGTGAACCAGGATGATCCGGTCCAGGTACAATAAGGCATAGGAACATGAACTCATACTTCATACAAAGCGATGGTGGTAAGTTGTACGGAATAGCGAACATGGGCCAACATGAGTATGGTGTGGCGTTTGTACTAAACGGTGAGAAGCCATCTGTCGCCAACCCAAAGCGAATATTTCTCGCGTCATTGGCGAAATCTAGATCGAAGTGGTCAAGCGCCTTCCATGCCTCACCGTCCGACGGGTGCACCATCATGCTGTTGTTCTCATGTACACCTTCTTTATGCCACCTCATGTGTCTAGCTGTTTTTTTAGATAGAAACAAACGCTTGAACCTAGGTGTGACAGGCAAGTAGCGAAGCTGCTTCTGTGCGACTTGAGTCATTACTTTTGAACCGTCGTTATTAACAACTTCGATAAATCTCGCTTTACCACATTTTAAGCACTTGTTCTCGTTGGCATGCTCTCTCCAAAAAAGCATGCAATTGTCTAGACACATATCAATCTTCTCATATTTCATACCTAGACCAGAAATCAACTTCTTAGACTGATACATATCTTTAGGCACTTTATGTGGTTGTGGAAGGATATCGCTGATCAATTTGATAAGATCGTTGTAGCAGTTATTGGAGAAGAAACACTTAGACTTAATGGCCATAAATCTAGTCATGAAAGTAAGGAGCGTCACTTCGGTGTGTTCATGCAACGGCTCTTCTGAAGCTTTGAGAAGCGTGAAAAACGCTTCAACCTCCGTTGGAGGAGGATCCTCCATCAATTCAGGATTTATAGCATCAAGCATCTCGTCCATCCTATCGACCCCCGTGTTGTCATCCTCATCTGAAACTTGTAAGGGTTGAGAAGATGTCTCACCATGAAAGGTCCACACCTCATAATCTTGCATGAAACCGTATCGACATAAGTGAAACGCCAAATTCACTTTATCCCAACACTTTGCACCTTGACATTTCGTACATGGGCACCGCACCTTATCGATCTTTGACAATGAAAACGCTCGATCTACAAAAGCATCTGTCTTTGCGAACCACTCATCCGAGTGACCACCAGAACTGTTCTTCCAACCGGTATACATCCAACTACGATCCTCACCCATGTTTGAATCTGCAGTTTAATGTCAAGGAAATTATAGTTACTTTATAATTTATTTATGTCACGGCCCTACATCTATTGGAAAGGATAGGTCCTAAACCCACCCAAGAGTGATCGAGCGGAGCGTGCTCACGACGAGACGCGTGGTATGGATCCGAACGAAATTTCGGCAGCATAACCCCGCTGTTCTCCACTGCACGCCCGAAAATGGTGCAGCAGAGAACAACAGGGTTATGCCGTCGAAATCTCGTCTAGATCTAAACCCGCGTTTCATCACATGACACGCCCCCTCGGTCACTCCCAGGCTGTCCAAAAAGGGACAATTCCGAATGTACACGCCTCACATGCGCAACACATGTGAGACGGGCCCGTTCGAAACGGGTGACGCATGTTGTATAGGTTTACGTCAATCTTTCGTTTTTGAGTCATTTAAAAGAGAGAGAAGAAAGAACGAGAGAGAAGGAAAAAAGGAGAGACAAAGAAGTGGGTCAGCCGTCCTAAGTTATGCCCCGTTGGGGCCTGCCATTATCTTACGACGCCTTTAGGGTTAGCCGTCGTACGTTATACCCCGTTGTAAGTGGTTCAAAGATGAAACCGCACCGTTGGGGCCCGCCGTCCACGCGCGGGAGCTTGCCGTCCTCCGTGCCTGTCTCGACTAATACATTACCACTAAATGAGCCGTGACAGACCCTAAATGGGTCGTGTCAGGCCGGACCGGGCCGAAACCCATTTATTTACATATAGTAACTAATCACACAATCAATCAAAGTATTAATTAAACAATAATCAATTACAATACTAATTAAACAATTAATCAACTAAGGTCGGACGGCGCAGCAGGGCGGGGCTTGGGGCGGGGCCGGGCGGCACAGCAGGGCGGGGCTCGGGGCGCAGCGTGGCGAACCATGTTAAAAAGACCAGGGGCAATGGAAGCATATTACTAAGGTGTTGCCTCGCCTTATGCCTTATCGCTTAAAAGGTAAAAAGGGGTAGGTCGCCTTATGTCGCCTTACCGCCTTAATAACTATGATGTCATGCCACCCTGAAATGCTCATATTTAGGATGTGTTCTAGGCACAGTATCATTTGTGCTATTCCTGTGCCTTAAAAAGTTACATTTTGGATGACATCAACTTGTATCAGCTAGAATAAACTTTAGATATCCAGTAGGGTGCAATATAAGTGGTTTCATGATGGAGTTTTGGTTTCAGGATCCAGTAGGGTGCGTATGGGTGGCCCTGGAGCCATGCCACTAGAAGAGCCGGGGAAGCGGAATTCGGCGTCGTGTGTATTATGTGTCTAGCTAGAGTGTTGACACGAGGCCAGTTACCTGCAGGAAGCATCCCTCGGTGGGCATGGCAGTGCTGTCCCAATCGGTGGATGAGTTCATCATCATGGCCGAGGCGCCGCCATTCCCGTTGTACATGCCCAAGGTGGAAGAGGGAGACGTCGCGCCTGCCGAAGCCCAGATGTACGCATCATCATCATCGTTATTTGCAATCGATGCGAGTTTGTGGGAAGCAAGTGGAAGGCTAAACCATGCATGAGCGATGCAAATAAACCTGACGGCGACAGAGAGAGGACGCCGAGGTGGTTGACGTCGGCGCTGGCGGCGGGAGCGGCGTTGACGTCGAGGTTGGTGAGGCGCTTCTTCTGCCGCTCGCGTGCCTTGTGGTTCTGGAACCAGTAGAAGACGTTCTTCCCCTCGATCTTGCCGTGCTGGCGCAGCATGCCGGTGATGCGCTGGATCTGCTCCGCCGTGGGAGACCGGACGCCGCAGCCGTAGTAGAGCTCCTTCAGCATCCTTAGCTGCTCCGGCGTCGTCGTCCACCGTGACCCGCTCGGCCGGCACACGGACACGCTGCCGCCACCGCCACCGCCTGCTCCTCCTCCGCCACCGCCGCTCCTCACGCCCGCGTTGACGGCGGAGATGCCTTCGTCCACACTCACCTGCTTCTGCTGCTGCATTGCTCTTGTGCTTGCCAGTAGAAGAATTGATCTCGGGAAAGGACGGGGGAGGGTTTGGCTTGAGCCTACAGAAGAATTGATCTACAGTGATGGACATGAGAGCCCTCCATCACTCCTAGGAAGTGATGGAGGGCTCCCATGTCCTTCATGGAGAACTCCTGTTGAAGAGTTGCAATGATGTGAAGTAAGGCTGAGCAGGAGGTAGTCTGTACAATGCCATTTACATAGAGCAACAAGTAGGCCATGTCAGAACCCTGGCGATAGACGAAAAAGCGAGGTATAAGACTTGGTTTCTACCCAAAATTTCGGGTTGGGAAATTCGGGTTTCTAAAAGTTCGGGTTTTCAGAATCACTACCTGAAATCATACCCAAATTTTCGGTTAATCAAAAATTCGGGTGCCCGAAAATTCGGACCCAGGTTACCCATACTACCCGAATAGTGATATAACAACTAAAAACATTAGAAAATACTGCAACCAAAACAGCAATAAAATTAACATTTCAGTGGCAAAACTAAAATTTCATTAACATTACAGTAACATAATAAAATAGCAACAAGATTACAGCAACACGAACATATAAGATTGATGGTCACATTTTCCTTCTCATCGTCTTTTAAAATTTGACCAACTGACTTTTAAAATATGACAATCATCTCTGTAGTATGGGAGGCCGGAGGGGGAGGGGGAGGGAGATTTACCTCCGGCCAGAGACGGGCGGCGACAGCGGCGGCGGGGACGGGCGGCGGCGGCGGGGGGAAGGGCGGCGGCGAGGCCGGAGGGGGAGGGGGAGGGAGATTTACCTCAGGCCAGAGACGGGCGGCGGCGGCGGCGGCGGGGACGGCCGGCGGCGGCGGGGGGAAGGGCGGCGGCGACGAGCGGGGACGGGCGTCGGCGGCGGGGGGAAGGGCGGCGGCGACGAGACGTCCGGCGCGAGTCGGGAGGCGGCACTGGCCGCCTCCCGGCTCGCGTACGGGTTATATGTCCCATTATTGACGACGGTGCTAAGAAACTGTCGTCAATAAGGACCTTGTTGACGACGGTGCTAGGTCACCGTCGTCAATAACTCCTCGGGTGGACCCGAATTAAGTTAAAGACGACGGCCCCCGTCGTCAATAATTTATTGACGACGGTGCTCGTCTAGCCGTCGTCAATAACTAAGTTATTGACGACGGTGCTAAGAAACTGTCGTCAATAAGGACCTTGTTGACGACGGTGCTAGGTCACCGTCGTCAATAACTCCTCGGGTGGACCCGAATTAAGTTAAAGACGATGGCCACCGTCGTCAATAATTTATTGACGACGGTGCTCGTCTAGCCGTCGTCAATAACTAAGTTATTGACGAGGGCTAGATAAAGCCGTCGTCAATAACATTAAAGACGACGGCCCCGTCGTCAATAAATTTGGCCGTCGTCAATGATCGTTTTTCCTGTAGTGTTTGGGACTTTTACATTCCTCCCCCCTTAAAAGAATCTCGTCCCGAGATTACAAAAGAGGAACGAGACGAGAGAGGTAATTACAAGCTGTACAAAGCTAAAAATTCCGGATAGTTGGTGCGGAGATAATCTTCACTTTCCCACGTCGCCTCTTCCGCGGTGTGATTACTCCACAGCATCTTGTAAAATTTGATCGTCCAGTTCCGGGTTACCCGGGTCTTTTCATCCAAAATCTGAACCGGTCGCTCGGTGTATGTCAGGTCCGGTTTCAATTCGTCGATGTCCTCGGTGCGAACAGCAGCGGTAAATTTGAGGCACTTCCGCAGCTGGGAAACATGAAATACATCATGAAAACCCGCTAGACTTGCCGGTAATTCCAGCCGGTAGGCTACGGGTCCGCACTTCTCCGTGATAGCGAAAGGACCAATAAAACGGGGAGCGAGCTTCCCCTTTACACCGAACCAGTGAATTCCCTTCATCGGAGATACCCGAAGGTACACATGCTCTCCGACGTCAAAATGCAAAGGCCTACGCCGTTGATCAGCGTAGCTCTTCTGTCGGGATTGTGCAGCCTTTAAGTTCTCTTGTATCAACCGAACTCGGTCTTCGGCTTCGTTGACAAGATCAATCCCAAACAGAACTCTTTCGCCGGACTCACACCAATTTAGTGGTGTGCGACACTTCCGGCCGTAGAGAGCTTCATACGGTGCCATTTTAATACTCGCTTGATAACCGTTGTTGTATGAAAACTCCGCCAGCGGTAGGTGATCGTCCCAATTCCTACCGTGGTGGATGGCACACGCTCTCAACATGTCCTCGAGCACTTGATTCACCCTCTCAGTTTGTCCATCGGTTTGAGGGTGATATGCGGAGCTCCTAATCAGCTTGGTGCCCAACGAGGCGTGCAGCTGCTCCCAAAAACGAGCAACAAACAGCGCACCTCGATCTGAAATGATGGTCTTCGGGACACCATGTGAGCATATAATTCTGGAGATGAATAACTCCGCATATTGCCTTGCTCGATAATGAGTGTTCACCGGTATGAAATGAGCTGATTTCGTCAACCGGTCGATGATCACCCATATCGAGTCATGCTTCTTGGATGTGAGCGGTAATCCGACGATGAAGTCCATACTCACATCCTCCCATTTCCACGCCGGTATCTTCAAAGGTTGTAGCGGTCTGGCTTTCCGCATATGATCAGCCTTGACCCGTCTACACGTATCGCATTCGGATACATATTTAGCAATCTCCCTCTTCATCCTCGTCCACCAAAATTTCTGTTTCAAATCTTGGTACATCTTGTTACTTCCGGGATGAATGGAAAACTTCGACAGGTGGGCTTCATCCAAGATTTTCTTCCGGAGTTTCATATTGCGCGGTACAACTATACGGTCGTTAAACCATATTGTACCGTTCTCATCCTTCCGGAAACATTTCACCTCTCCGTTGTCTAGTCTTCTCCGTATGTGAGACATACCTCTGTCTCTTCTTTGAGCCTCAACAATCTCTTCATGGATTGTTGGAACGAGCGCGAGGTTATAAAGCGTGCCATACGGAATGACACGGAGGCTGGGTTCTTCATCTTCCAACTCAGCAACCGCTAAGTTGTGAACGTGGGCTTTCCGACTAAGCGCGTCGGCAACCACGTTGGCTTTTCCCGGGTGATAGTGGATCTCAATTTCATAATCTTTTATGAGCTCCAACCATCTCCGTTGTCTCATATTCAGCTCCTTCTGCGTGAAGATATACTTCAAGCTTTTATGGTCGGTGTAGAGGTGAACAAGATTACCATGCAGGTAATGCCTCCACATCTTCAACGCCAACACCACAGCAGCGAGCTCAAGATCGTGAGTTGGATAATTCTGCTCATGGTTTCGCAGTTGACGAGACCCATAGGCAACTACACGCCCTTCTTGCATCAGAACGCAGCCGAGACCGATGCCGGATGCATCACAGTATACATCGAATGGCTTCGTCGTGTCCGGTTGAGCAAGAACTGGAGCAGTTGTGAGATGTTTCACCAAAGTTTTGAATGCGGCTTCACATGCTGCATTCCACATGTATTTAGTGCCCTTCTTCAGCAGCTCCGTCATTGGTTTAGCAATCTTTGAGAAGCTCGGAATAAACCTCCGATAATACCCCGCTAAACCTAGAAAACTTCGGACCTCGTGGACTGATTTGGGAGATTCCCACTTCAGCACTTGTTCAATCTTGCTGGGGTCCACGGCAATCCCTTCTGCTGAAATAATATGGCCAAGGAAAGGCACTTGATCAATCCAAAATTCGCACTTGCTGAACTTGGCATACAATTGATGCTCCCGTAACCGTTGTAGCACAATACGCAGATGTGCAGCGTGCTCTTCTTCCGATTTGGAGTAAACCAATATGTCGTCGATGAATAGCACGACGAATTTATCTAACTCCGGCATGAATACAGAATTCATCAAGTACATGAAGTGTGCCGGAGCGTTGGTTAATCCAAATGACATGACGAGGTACTCGTAGAGTCCGTATCTCGTCGAGAAAGCTGTCTTCGGTATGTCCTCCGGTCGGATCTTGATTTGATGATAGCCCGACCGAAGATCCATCTTCGAAAATACCTTTGCACCCACAAGTTGATCAAACAGGATGTCAATGCGGGGCAAAGGATACTTGTTCTTTATTGGACAGCATTGAGAGGACGGTAATCAACACAAAGCCGTAGTGTTTCGTCCTTCTTCTTAACGAACAGCGCTGAGCAACCCCAAGGTGAAGAACTTGGTCGTATGAAACCCTTGCTCATAAGTTCATTCAGTTGCTCTTTCAACTCCGCTAGCTCGTTAGGTGCCATCTTGTAATGCCTTCGTGAGATAGGCGTCGTTCCCGGCGCCAGTTCAATTTTGAACTCGACGTCCCGTTCGGGCGGCATGCCCGGTAAGTCATCGGGAAATACGTCGGGATAATCACGTACCACCGGAATATCTTCAAGCTTCAGCGCTTCCATGTGGTAGGCCTCTACCATATCTGGATCTTCGCTGTCTAAAAACAGCGTGTGCTGTCCGTGAATCGGCGAGTCAATCTGGACAGTCCGGTTACCGATATTGAGAACGGCTCCGTGACGATTTAACCAAGACATCCCCAATATAATGTCTATCTTCTGCCTATCCAACATAATCAGCGATGTTGGGTATATTTTTCCGCCCAAACACAAAGCTGCTCGGGACACAATCTGATTGGCAGAGATATTTCCTCCCGGTGAACGTATGAGAAAACTCGTTGTGGGAGTATTGGTGGATAATTGGTGCTGATCCACGCATGTTTTGCTGATAAAATTGTGAGTTGCACCTGAATCAAAAAGTACCAATATGGGCACGTCCTTGAGAGTAAACATGCCCGCTAACACCGGTGCTCCCTCCGGGACATCCTCAATCGCAAGATGTTGCACACTCCCGGATTGCAATGCTGTTATGTTGACTTGAGCAGGTGGCGGCATACCACCTGATGATGATGGCTGTCTGGTGTTTACCAACTTCTCCCGGCATTCCTGCCTAAAATGCCCAAAACGGTGGCAATAAGAACACGGAGGTTTCCCCGGTTCTTCATTGACTTGTGGTTGAGAAGTTGAGGCACTTGGCTGCAGCAATGATGCAACAGATGTCATTCGTTGCGGAGGCAAAGGTGTTGCTTCAAGACATGATTCTTGAGCAGGAAATCTGTACGGAGTTGATCTCCCTGGTGCTTGCCATATCTCATCGGATGGTGTGTGATACACCACACGGTATTTACGAGGAACGATTGGTGTGTCTTCTTGCACATCCTCCCGGTCCCTCTTCTCTGCTTGACACTCAAGTGTCGCTTGTTCTTGCAGCAGAGCAGCACTGATCAACTCGGTGTAACTGCCTTGATTGAACAAAGCTAACTTCTATTTTAGTATGGCACTCAAGCCATAGAAAAAGTAGTCACACATTGCAGCTTCGCTCGTCGCATAAGTAGGTGCATATTGTGCCAGAAGGTTGAATCGCCTGACATAATCGAGGACACTCATGTCCCCCTGCTTCAAGTTCCTAAATTCCTGCTGTTGGGCCTTGATAAAACCCATAGGAATGTGACGAGCATGGAATGCTTCACGAAATTCCGTCCACTCCACTTGATGGCCTTCCGGAACCGTGGCAAGATAAGCGAACCACCAATTGCTGGCGGCTCCATGGAGCTGTTGAGCTGCAAATAGTGTCTTCTGATATTCGTCGCACTCAAACACCCCAAACTTGGACTCCATAACTCAAGCCACTGATCAGCTTCCACTGGTTCATGGGCTTCCGTGAAGATTGGCGGTTGTGTCACCAAGAAATCCAAGTAGGCGTTCCGAGGTGGAACGTCCTGTTGTGCACGCTGGAGTAAGCCCTGTTGTACCAAGGCTTGGAGTAGTCTTGTGTTCTCTTGACTTGACTCGACCATCTGAGCCATGACATCCGCCCATACCGTTGATGGCGGTGCCCGTGGTGGAGTCGAGTCATCATTGTCTTGACGAGAACTATCAACCCTACTCGGAGAATGAGTACGCACCATACTGCACAAAGATAATTTGTGAGGGGAGTCAAAATATGATCTCAGCAGTATGTGAAAGTATGTAAAACATGAACATGCTAAAATTTTATGAAAGCATAACAAAATTTCATGTTTACACATCTTTCTAAAGCCAACATATTCAGTCCCTCATTCTGTACAGAACAGACCTTTATGTACTTAACCCAGAATTTGATCCATTTATTAGCATTTTCATAACTCAAGTTGAATACCAAAGTTAAAGTTAACTTCAGTATATTTTCAACGAGTACTCACATGCCCCTAGATCATTTCTGGAACAAAAGTTAGGATTGTTCAAAGTTGACAGAATTTCTGGCTAAAATTTCCCAGCATCTCCTTTGTATGTGGCTGTTTTCATCACAGTTTTACATACAACTGGGGTACAATTCTGAACAAACTATGAACTACAAAATCGTTGTAAGTTTCATAACCTTTCCAACGGTGTATTACATGACCCTTAGAAAATTTTCTACAGATTGTTATGACCAATTTACCGAAACATCCAGAGAAGTTTGCAGCTGCTCTGTTTTCTGAACAGTTTGCATTCATCTGGACGTTCAACCAAGTTGGTGTCGGATTTGGCTCTGGAGTTCTACAGAAAAGTTGTAGAGCACTTAATAAACTTTCCATAACTGTCTCAAACACCTCCATTGGGTCAAACTAATTAGAGTTACGCTCTGTCAAAGACAAGAAAAATTTCTGTCTGAACAGAGCACTCTGTCTTTGAGATCAAAAGAAGCCTAACAAGTCTCTTCTTTGAAACCTAGTTCAAATGAAGAGTTCAGTAACTAATATGTGCTTTATCACATCCATTTTTAGTTTGGAAGTTAGTCATGAATGATTTCTTCATAGGTAAGAATACTATCCAGTGTAGTACGGTGACGATGCACCGTAAGACATATGACGGTACTACGTCGCCTCACCAAAGAAAAACCTAACCGGATTACACCGGCATATACGTATCCTTAGGTGGCACTAAAACGGTCACTCGCAAACATGTTCTACACGCACTAAGGTTTTCGTTGTTAGTTCCTGCATAAAACACACTCAATCATCAGGTTCGGCTGCACCCCGAACCCAGTATCCATAACAGTTTGTACACCCGGCTGTCATCACTCGCCCAGGTGTTCTCAAGCCAAACACGCCTTGAGCTACGTGTTCACGTTACTGACCACATGACGGGGTCTCCCAAATTGCACCACGCACGCCTGGGACAGACGCTGCTCGAATACCCCAAACGACATGAAGAGTCGTAGAGGATACTACAGCGAGTCGGGTTACCTGCCACCCGTGAGGCTCCACCCTTCAGCTTGTGCGCACTGGTGGACAGCGCATACGTGCACCCCCCAAGACATAAACCGTCCCGAGATGCACGATTTTCTGACATAACAAATAAGTTAGGTTGCCACCTTCATACTATACTAATAGTAGTCCTTATGTAGGCCTAGTACCATTATCTCACCGTATCCTAAGTCTTTGACATAATATGATGCTCAATCCGTGCTCTGTTCCCAACGCAGCTCTGATACCATGTGTAACAGCTCTGATACCATGCTGAGACGGCCCCACAGGACCTCGTCGGGTGGTGCCGTGTTATGCGGCACCCAACAGCACACGGGTTGCAGAAACACATCATATTACATAAATAGTTTAGCGGAAGCGTACAAGAATGTTTTACAAATAGTTATATCAGAGTAAACTACAGCGGAAGACTATCACTCTCACGACTTAAATCTAAACTAGCAACAAAGGAACGGTCCAGCCCGCGGACGTTCCTTACTAGCAACACGAAGACAATCTGCAGCGGCGAGGATGCTCTTTGAGTAAGCACTCGGAGGTTTCCGAGTCTCATCGGCACCCCTTCTCATAAGCAACGAGTCAATTACCTGCAAAACAACTCGGAGAGCATCCGTGAGCATAACGCTCAGCAAGACTTAACCGTCACCCTAAACATGAAACTCTAAGTAAGGTTATGAACCTAACATAGGATGGCATAAGCATAAGAAACTCGCCTAAAAGTGAATCCTTACTTTCAGTATTAATTGCAGTATTTTAAGTAACCCTGGGCACACCACATCGGGAGTCCACAATCAAACAAGAAACGCTTTCCCCCGATGTAAATTGCTCATGGCATAAAAGAATCGAGTTTGCACTAGCCTATTCATTTCAATACAAGGTAGAATAATACTTCACATCAAGATGATTAGTTCCTTTCTCATGCAAGTTCTTACTACGTCACGACTGTGAGAACAAGTATGCTCGGTCCATTCCGCGAGCGACGGTGATTCGAATCAATAACACCCGGACTACACGACACGTACGCCCGTACTCGACGTTGCCTACAACAACCATCACTGACGTCGTACGTGGCAGCCTTTCCCCCGTTTCACCCCCGCTGAATCGATCAAGTCGCCCCGTACAGTAGCTACTCTCATGGTGCACCTTCCGACGTGAGATGTCATGAGAATATTCCCCACATACTGCACACCGGCCGTCCGCCTGAGGTGACCCGAAAAGTCCCAACGACAGCTTCCCGAGGTACATCGGTTTACTGGGTCCTATATAGCCAGCATGAGTCCGGTACACAACTCAAACTTGTTCAACAGGGCCGCATACGGATCGGTCCTTGACCGACACGGACAGGTCTACAGCACCCAGGCCCCTATGTCCTGCTGCTCCTACAACCTTCCGGTCTCAACATTAACTTGCTAATTCATTTACGAACCAATCCCGTATGCCCCTGTTGTTCCTAAATCTGCGAGTAGCATCTCACCACTCGTCTTCTACCGAACCGTACTTAAGCATGGCAGTTCTACACGGTGAAAGACACATACCCAATACTCCATGGGTCATTTGGCTATGCAAGAGGAGTATCAAACACTAGACCTAATGCACAGTTCAAATCTAAACCAAAGGTGAATACAAAATAAAAACTTAATAGCTGTTAAATGCAAACCGGAGCTTGCCTGTTTTGCAGGGTAGTCGTATATAAGTAGTTAGTATCCTTGCAGATCCACCCTTGACTCTCCGGAGCTTGATCCACTTCGATGAATCACTCCTTTGAGTCCCCTTCGTTGTGGTTCCTATTGAGATGCATATGCACATGTTTTATAGACTGTAATGGAAAGAAGTTATAGAATTAATCTCTTAGTAACAGAGGTTGTGTGGAAAAGCCAAGAATGGCTTGGTTTGCCTCTGTTGTGCAAAGAACAGAAATAAACTAATTTGTCCTAAAGGCTTTAGCTATACACTAACCCTTTTCTCTAATGAACATAATTGATAACCTGAAAAGATTTGAGTGCAACTGAAGAACAAGAACTCCAATGACCTCAAAACTTTTACAGCAGGTTCTATACTACCTAAGGATTTAGCTTGCCAAATTGCAGCTAATGTGGAGTCATATTGTGTCCCATAATTCTCATAACATCTCCTATGTATTTTTCCCTTATACATAAGTATGGAGAATAAGAACAGGGAGTTCAAGGACTCATCTTGGGCTGATAATTTACAAGTGAGTTCTTGATCACATGAGAATAATCTGGTCCAAAATTCAGCCCCTTTTACTTGGGTAGTTCTCCCAGAATAATTCTTTAAGCATTTGTACTCAAAAGAATTAATTCCGTAGTAATGTGCATTTCGATGCCCAATTAAGTGAACTATAATTCCAAGTATGTCTCAGAGAGCCTGACTAAATTTTCCTATGATTTTTAGAGCTATGGATTGTTCAGAACAGATTTTTGAAGTGGGAAACATTTTCTGAAAATGTTTCTGGACTCTTATGAACACAGCAGATTGTTTTTAGCAAATTCCTACTCAAATGATCTTCAAATGAGCTGAAACTTTGCTACAAGATCAACAATATGCTAAAGAATATTCTGGCAAAATTTGGGTATTTTTGGATAACCCAAACTCCTTCAATAATTCTTTTTCAGAAAACCTTCAAAATTTTTTCCAGAATATAATATTGACTTTCATACAAATCTGAGTTCATATTTGGATAGAACTCAGAAAGATGAATCCAACCCAATTGGAATCACTAAAATTGGAGTTTTCCACAGGGAGATATGAATTTCTAAAGATTGAGCTAAGTCTGGAATTATTTTCCTATTGAAAATCCCACTGGGCCCGCTTATTTGAATTCCAACCAATCAGAACTGGGCCACACCGGGGCTACGGGGTTTTTCGCGCCAGCACATGGGATCCCGGCCACACCCGATCCCGGATTTGAATTCTGAGCTGCTGACAGGCGGGGCCCACGCTTCGTCTTCTACCTCCGGCTTCCTCTCTCGCGCCCGCGCGCTCCCCCTCGCCGGAGTAACCGGAAGTTCGCCGGAACGGCCTTCCCGGCCACCGCCGGAGCTACAACTCGCCGCCAGGGGGTTTAGGGCCTCGAGGAACAGGGCTGTGGGGTTTGCTAGGGCCGCCGACGACCGGAACATGGCCGGCGACGTGCGACAGTTACTGTGGGGGTTCGGCGGCGTTGCCTGAGGTATCCAGCCCGCCAAAACCTGTGACGACGAGCCCTACAGCACCAGTGGATGATCGCAAGGATCGGCCTGGCCCCTAAATGGCTCGGGAAAAGCCGCAAATCGGTCGTCACCGTGCGCCCGATTCGGTCCGCCGGAGAAGTGATCGGTAGACCTCAAAATATGTCGCCCCAAAGGGTTTTCATGCGACGGATGCTTAAGAGAATATGATTGCCGGCTAGTCCAGCTCCTACGTGAAAAGTTTGACGAGCTAAGAACGAATAGAAGTGGAGAATTTTGGATTTCCATACAGGATGCTCGGGTTGACGTCGCCGGAGCAAAACTTTGAAATTCGCCGGCGATGCTTCACGGTATGGCCTGAGCTTGGGCTGAGAGAAGCACCGCACCCGTGCGCGTCCGTAGGTGTGATCGCTCGGTCGTGAAGCCCGTTGTGGAGGGCTGTCCACGAGCGCCCGATCACTTTCTCGGCTTAGGTCGCCGCGGCGGCGGTTGTTCTCGGGCACTGGAGGCCGCAGCTCGCTGGCTTGCGGGTCAGGGAGGTGGAGGCCGAGCTCGCGGTGATGTTTAGCCGCTCAGGGGAGGAAAAGGTGCAGTGGTTTTGCCGATCTTCCGATCGGAGCGAGAGGCGGTGGGGAAGACGGTCGCTGGCCGTGCGCTCGCGAGGAGGAGAAGAAGGGACGGCCTTTGCTTCGTCCAGGGGGGGTTGATCAGGCCGCAGGACTGCCTCTGGGCGCCGTATATGGGGAAATGCAGCAGCTAGTGGCGCTGCCGAGCGTCCCCGTGGCTCCACGGTGGGAGCTGCTCGTGGCCCACGTGCTGCTCGATGAATTTCCCCACTGGGCTGAGACTTAGGGTGCAAGGTTCCTTCCTTTAGCTCTATGACATGTGGGTCCCACTCCACATGTACCTCCCAAATATCTGTTCAAACTGATCCTCTTAATTCCCATAATTCTGAGTTTAAAGTGTGGGTTAGAATTTGAATCCTTCCAATTCGGTTTGAATTTGCTTTCCAAATTTGAATTTGGTTGAAGTTTGCAAATTCTCCTCTTTAACTCCCTTTTGAGCTCACCCTACAATTGAAAAGTTTATGGGCAAACTTTTCCCTATAATCCCAACTATAGGGCTGCATGTTTACTCAAAGTTTTTGGGTCACCATATGTGTGAACTTTGAATTTTCAAATCTGAATTTTAAACACATGCAAAGAGGTATTTAACTCCTTATTGGTCCAACACTTTTAAGTAAAAAGGTGAACCTCATGTTGGATGTTCATCCATGTATTACCTTGCATGAAGAAAAAGTTTTAGCAAGTCCCATTTTTCCTGTCCTTGCCACACATATGAACTCAAACCATAGTTTTTATTCATACAAATTTTTGGGACTTTTACAGACTGTGGAAAGCGCGGGGAATGGGAGTCGAGTGAGGACTGCCCTGGGAACTGCATGGCACAAGAGGGGGCCCGTGGATAGGAGAATTGGAGATTCTAACCTGCCGGTGAAACCTTAGTGAGTCCATACATCTAGTAGCCCCTTTGTAAAGGCTATTTTGTGATCATGGCCATACACCTATGGTTATGTACTGGTATAATGGAGGTTCTGCAGTCGCCGACGGGTGACGAAATCACAAACTTGTGGGTAAAGAGGTGCAAACTCTGCAGAGTCTAAAACTATCATGATAGCCGAGCTTACGGTCACGAGCGCCTGGCCAACTGCCATGATTAGTTGGGATGGTTATTGGGATGGTTCTTGGTTATGGTTATTGATTACGGTTATGGTTTGGTTTTGGGACTGTTGAGTCCGGGTGTCAAGATGGTTGCATGACTGTTGAGTCGTGACAATGAGATGGGTCTCGGTATGAGGCAAAGTTGTTTATGAGATGAGATGGTAGCGAATACGAGAAGGTATTCGTGAGATGGTAGCGAATACGAGGAGGTATTCATGAGTAAGAATGATGTTGGTTAATGTTTGGGTGGAACATGGAAAGTAATGGAGGTATGTTGGTAATTTAATACATGCTGGGATTACATTCATCTAAAGTTAAGTTGCTGTTTTATCATGGTTTTATAAATCTGCTCTTCTGCAAATGAGCCTTTTATACCTTCCATGTTATGAGCTACATATCATGTTTTTTCCCGCACTTGCTGAGTACATCATTGTACTCAAACTTGCATTATTATTTCATCATCAGCAGCAGGAGAAGACTACTTACTATAAAGACCAAGTGGAGCATTAAGGCGTGTGATCTGTTCTCAACCTTGCCTGTGGAGGGAGTAGAGATGGAGCCACTTCTGCTTAGATTTGCTTCCTCATTAGTTAGATAGCTTCCGCTGCACAGAAATAAAGACTTCCGCTGTGAGCATGAGTCCAAGACTCATGAAACATTGTAATAAACTCTGTTATTCGTGGAAATATATATTCTGAATTCAGTTTGTGGAACATATGTGTATGTGTGATGAACATCCTGGGCAGACATATGCATTAGTTCTCGGTTCCGTGGTTTTCCACAGAATTGAGGGCGCCATAGATTGGTATCAGAGCCACGGGTTGACAGTAGGTTACACGCCTAGATAGGAACCTCAGATTGGTATCAGAACCACGGGCTAACAGTAGGTTACACACCTAAATAGGAATCATAGATTGGTACTAGATACATGTTGGTAGTTAAGCCACGCTGAACAAAGGAAGCACCCTAGGACGCTTAGATTGGCTTTAAAACTACCTTGGCATTGGAAACCAGCCTTGAATAGGAGTTGTATGAGCCCTTGTAATGATTGTTTGTGATTATGTGCTTAGTGTGAGTTGTGGGACGTCCCCAAACGTTGTCCATATCCACACATAAGTAGAAAGAGGTGTGAGATATTTCGGCACTTGCTCACATCCTCATATGGGCTAATATATATAGTCCAACTCTCCTTGATGCATGTAGTTGAGGAAATCTACCTAACCTTCTAACCTTCTATTCTATTTCTTCCTCTCTCACAGATGGTGAGGGGAAACGCCGGCCGAAGGAACATCCAAGAGGATGACCACGATGAAGTTCCTGTTAACCCCGGAGCTGGCGAGAACAACCTGGAAAGATTGATGGCCATGCAAAACCAGCTTATGCAAACCATGATCCAAACTTTGGGTCAGTTGCAGGCCAACCACAACCCCGTTTCGGCACCACCGCCGCCACCACCGCCGGCTCATAACAGGTTGGGAGAGTTCATGAGGACTCGACCATCCACCTTTGCTCAAGCAAACTACCCCATGGAGGCCGACGACATGTTGAAATCCATGGAGAAGAAGCTTGCCACAGTACAGTGCAATGACTGAGAGAAGGTTCTCTTCGCGTCGCACCAACTTACGGGAGCCGCTGCTGACTGGTGGGATGCCCTGAGCAACGCTCATGCCGACCCGGAGAAGATCACTTGGACTGAGTTCAAGGGAAGTTTCCACTCTCATTACATCTCTGTTGGTGTAATGATCCTCAAGAGGCAGGAGTTCGAAGGTCTCTGCCAAGGACAGAAAAATGTGAATGAGTATCTCAACAAGTTCATACAACTGTTCCGGTATGCCCCCGAAGATGTCAACTCAGACCAGAGGAAGCAGTACCTGTTCATGAGAGGGTTGAACAATGATATCCAGGTTCAGCTCCTCAACAATGACTACGTAAGCTTTCAGAAGCTGGTTGACAAGTCCATAGTAGTCGAAAGCAAGATCAAAGAAATCGAGCGAGAAGGCAAGAGGAAGATGCAATACCAGCCCGAAGGGAGCAACGTACGACCTCGGTACATGCCCCCGGCCACACCACAGTATAGGTCAACCACTCCTGCATACTGCCCTGGTCAGCCACCACAGCAACAACTCGTTGCACCAGCACCTCGCGTGCACATGCCTCCTGCGCCCCGACCTAACAGTGGCGCTCCTGTTCAAAACCCCCGCCCTAACGTACCTGCTGCCGTAGGCAACAGGGCATGCTTTGCATGCGGAGAAACAGGACACTTCATGAACCAGTGCCCGAGAAGAGGCCCTGGACAGCAAGGCAATGTGCCCAAGCAGAACCCGCGACTGAACAGAGGGGACAATCAAGGAAACCATGGACAGCAGAACTATGCTCGCGGACACGTGATCCATGTGTGACACCCTCATCTCTGGTGTCAACATATATTCATGAAGAGAAAATATTTTAAGAAAAATAGGAACAGAGAAAGTTATCAGAAGAATAGCCAGTAAGAACCGAGTCCAGTTCACATAGAGCGCCGAAGACAACCTCTGCGGCTGCTGGCCACGTGGTATGTTCGGAGCTCATCCCTGCGAAGTGGGGAGAGGCCGCCGCTAAGCTGGCTACGTGGCAGGCTCGGGGCTCGTCTCCGCAAATGGGAGAGGTCCGATCCTGTGGGACACGTGTTGCCCAGGGAGCTAGCATCTGCGGAAGAAGCAAAGGCATTTCCGCAGGACACGTGTCATCTTCAGAGCTAGTCATCGCGGAAATCAGAAGACCAGTCTCGCGGGATACGTGTCGATCTCGGAGCTCACCTCCGAGAGGTCCGGTTCTATTGGACACGCGTCGTCACCGGAGCTTTTCTCCGGGAGGTCCGTCGCTGCTGGACACGTGTCAACCATGGAGCACGTCCTTGAGGAAAGAAGAAAGGAAAGACCGGCACTAATACGTGGCGCACGCGGAGCTCACCTCCGAAGGAAAAGGGAGGTCTCGCCCGATTGACACGCGGCACAACCGGAGCGCGTCTCTGCGGAGAATGAGATACAGGGCCCCGGAGGACACGTGGAGCTTCTGGAGCTCATCACCACGGAGGTAACGAGTTCTGGGGCGGTTTTTATGCGTAAGAATGCCGGTACGTAAAAGAAACCAACCTGAATTTCACGATGTTACTAACGATAAGGCGTTAGGATCCAACAACGATCTGAATAGGACTCATATTCGGGATACAATCAGCTTAGGACTCTTCTCTTCCCGGTTATAAATAGAACCCAGAACCTCTGACCGAAACCACAAACTTCTTTTTCAACTCCTGAGCCGACGACTTAGAGCCCTAGCCCTATCTCGCGGAGTAAACCATCGCCGAAACCGAGCAAGGAAGATCGCCGGAGGAAAGCCAGAAGGGTCTGAAGAGGACCTTGAAACCGAGAAGAACGTGAGGTAGGACTCCTATACCACCTTACGACATCATTGTGTATTCTTTGCATCTGTTCTTTAATTCCTTTCGAACAGAAGCCTTCTCGTGGACAGATCACTTGTAGATCAGGTTGATCTAAAGACAAGATCATCACCACGTCCACCTTTGATCTGAACATCTCTGTCCATGCAAGCCGTGCAAGAACACGAACAAACTAATCTAATAAAAACCAATCATAGGATAGCATGCATGTGCATCATCACATCTAGTCTTAAGATTTGTGCATGATATTAATTGCTGTGAATCTTGTATGCATGTGATCCGACCTAGCAGGACAATCTCAGGGAGCTGTCTACGACGAATTGCAGCAATAAGGTTTTGAGATCCAAGAACCACCGGAACCGCAAGAACAAGGCAAGTGCTCCTTGACCATATTGATCCTATGATTTCGGTAAAACTGTTTTGTTTTGCAAAAAGGTGTGTGTGCTGAGTCAAACATGATGGGAAACCCTTTTATAGGAGTTTACTAGTATTGGTTAAACCACCCTTGTCGCCAGGGACGTTTATGAGTCGGGTATGGTTTTTGCTTTACGCTTCGCTGAGTCCATGGGATCGGGAAGCGAGATAGATGTGCCTAGCTAACTGCACTCGTAATGATAATGAGAAACTGATGATGTTAATAAACATGGATCGGAGGGAGATCTAGGCAAGCCTGGGTTTGTGAATGAGGTAGCTGAGGCAGACCCGTCAACCGAGACAGGCCACTCGCCCGGGAATCGCACTGGGTGGTGCCGTGTTGTGCGGCACCCAACAGCACACATATGAGGAACAATGTATTACATAAAACAATAGCGGAAACTTACCCAATGTGATTCCCAGGCGAGTGGCCTGTCTCGGCTGAGCGGGTCGCGTCAGCGTGGTATCAGAGCCGCATTGGTAATAGCACACGGAATAAGGAAGGTATTACGACAAAAATTTAGGTTACGGTGAGGATACGGTATTAGGCCCACATAAGGATTACTATTAGCTTAATATGAAGGTGGCAACCTAACTTATTTGTTATGTCGGAAAATCGTGCATCTCGGGACGATTTATGTCTTGGGGGGTGCACGTAAGCGCTGTCCACCAGTGCGCACAAGCTGAAGGGTGGAGCCCCACGGGTGGAAGGTAACCCGATCCGCTTTAGTATCCTCCACGACTCTTCATGTCGTTTGGGGTACTCGAGCAATGTTTGTCCCAGGCGTGCGTGGTGCAATTTGGGAAACCCCGTCACGTGGTTTGTAACGTGAACACGTAGCTCAAGGCGTGTTTGGCTTGAGAACACCTGTGCGAGTGATGACGGACAGGTGTAAGAAATGTATGGATACCGGGTTCGGTGTGCAGCCGGACCTGATGATTGAGTGTGACTTATGCAGGATTAACCACGAAACCGTAGTACGAATAGTACACGTTTGCGAGTGACCGTTTTAGTGCCACCTAAGACACATTTATGCCGGTATAATCCGGATAGGATTTTCTTTTGGCGAGGCTACGTAGTACCGACATGCCTCTTACGGTGCGTCGACACCGTACTAAACTTAATAACCCTTTCCTTTGAAGAAATGACTCATGAACTAACTTTCAACTAAAAACGGAAGTTTGGAACAAATATTAGTTACTGAACTCTTATTTTGAGCTAAGCTTCAAATAAGAGGAAGACTAGGCTTCAAAGATTTCAAAAACAGAGTGCTCTGTTTTCGGCAGAAATTTTTGCTGGAAGTCAACAGAGCGTAACTCTGAGTAGCTTGACCAAATTAAGGTGTATGATACAGTTCTGGAAAGATTTTCAAGTGATCTACAACTTCTTTGTATACCTCCAGAGCTAAATCACAAGCTAAATGGGTAGAAAGTTCAGAGTAAGGTAAACTGTCCAGAACCAGGACAGTAACAAAACCTCTCTGGACCTTTCTGTTTTTAAACCATAACTTTCTGTAGAGAAACCTTTAAGGAGCCTATGATACACCATTGGATAGGTTAGGAAATGTGCAACATTGTTGTAGTTCAAAGTTTGTTCAGATTCTTATTGTATTTACATATACAACTGTGATAAAATCAGCCACGTACAAAGGAGGTGCTGGCAAATTTTATCCAGGAATTCTATCAAATTTGGAGAATCGTAACTTTTAATCCAGAGATTATCTGAGGGCATATGAGTACTCGTTGGAAAGATACTGAGGTTAACTTTAACTTTGGTATTCAACTTGAGTTATGAAAATGCTCTTAACTAGATCAAAATCTGGAGATAGTGCATAAAAGTCTGTCCTGTACAGATAGGCTGGATAGTTATGCCTACTAAGGAGTTTTGTAAACATGAATTTTGTTACTGCTTTCATAAAGTTTTGACATAATCTTGTTTCCATTAGTCTCACATACTGCTGAGTTCTTGTTTAACTCTTCGCAACTACATTTTTGCAGTATGGTTCGTAACCGCTCTAGGAGTAGGGCCGGAAGTTCTCGTCGAGGCGGTGATGCTTCCATTCCACCGTCGGAACCACCATCTACGGGATGGGTGGATCTTATGACTCGAGTTGTCGAGTCTAATCGAGAGAACGCTAGGCTACTCCAAGAAGCAACGCAGGAACACACATGCTTACTCCAAGCTTTGGTACAGCAAGGCGTACTCCAGAACACGCAACAAGTCGTTCCGTCTCGGGACGCTTATCTGGACTTCTTGGCGACTCAACCGCCAATTTTTACTGAAGCCACCGAACCTGTGGAAGCAGATCAATGGCTTCGTGTCATGGAGTCCAAGTTTGGAGTATTCAAGTGTGATGAATACCACAAAACTATGTTTGCCGCTCAACAACTCCATGGAGCCGCCGGAAACTGGTGGGTGGATCATATTGCCACCATTCCGGTGGGCCATCGAGTGACATGGAGAGAGTTTTGTGAAGCCTTTCGTACTCGTTACATACCACTAGGTATTGTCAAGGTAAAGCGGGAGGAATTTTTGGGCTTGAAGCAAGGGGACATGAGTGTCCTCGAGTATGTCAGGAGATTTAATCTTTTGGCCCAATATGCTTCCGAGTATGTGGCGAAAGAAGAGGCACGGTGTGACCTATTCTTCCATGGCCTGAGTGCCATATTACAGGAGAAGCTGGCCATACATAATAACGGCAGTTACACCGACATGGTCAATGCGGCTTTCATTCAAGAGAAGCCGACACTTGAGTGGCAAGCGGAGAAGAGAAAGATGAGTAAGATCGAGCAGGCTAGCACAAGTTATGTGCCTCAGAAGTACCGTTTGGTGTATCAAACGCCACCCGGTGAAAGATGGAGGCCACCTGTACGATCAACTCCTCAGAGATTGATTACTGGTCAAGTTCTACAACTTGCACCACCTCCACTGCCGCAGCATCAGACGGTGGTTTGTGATCCATCGCTGCAGCCATATGTACCTAGCAGTCCACCGCAAGTCAACGAAGAACCGGAGAGGCATCCATGTCTTACTTGTGGGCGTAAGGGCCATTATGCTAGACAATGTCCAGAGGGAACTCGAGACTACGGGTCATCATATTTACAACAATATGACCCGTACCTCAATCTGCAGATAAGAGGGCAGATAAGGGGCAATATTCACTATACTGTGATTGATGATGTTCCGGAGGGAGAAGCCGCTTTAGCAGGGATGTTTTCTCTGGGTCAGCTACCGGTTTTAGTTCTCTTAGATTCCGGTGCCACACACAACTTCATTAGGCAATCTTTTGTGGCTTAACATCAGCTCCAAACCGTTTATACAAAGAGGCAATACCTCATATCTTCGCCCAGGGGCAGCAGTACCGCAAGCGAGGTTGTCTCCCGAGCACCTCTTTGTTTGGGGGGTAAAATATACCCTACGACCCTCATTATTCTTGAAGGTCTGAAGATCGACATCATTTTGGGGATGTCGTGGTTGAATTATCACCACACGGTTCTTAACATCAGCTCTAGGACCGTTGAGCTCAACTCCCCACAGCACGGTCTTCATATATTAATTCTGGGCGCCAGACGGCAACAGATTGCAACAGTGAACCACACGGAAGTTGTTAAGATAGAGGACATTCCGGTGGTACGTGAGTATCCGGATGTGTTTCCCGAAGATTTACCGGGCATGCCGCCCGAACGAGACGTTGAGTTCAAGATTGAACTTATACCGGGAACGACACTGATATCACGAAGGCCGTACAAGATGGCACCCAATGAACTGGCAGAATTGAAGACACAGCTGAATTACCTAATGAGCAAGGGATTTATACGACCCGGTTCGTCACCTTGGGGTTGTTCAGCATTATTTGTTAAGAAGAAGGACGAAACACTACGGTTCTGTGTTGATTATCGTCCTTTGTACGCCGTTACCATCAAGAACAAGTATCCACTACCTCGCGTTGATATGCTCTTCGATCAATTAGTGGGTGCGAAGGTATTTTCGAAGATGGATCTTCGGTCCGGATATCATCAGATTAAAATCCGGTCAGAAGATATTCCAAAGACGGCATTCTCAACGAGATACGGGCTGTATGACTATCTCGTTATGTCTTTTGGTTTGACCAATGCCCCGGCACACTTTATGTACTTGATGAATTCAGTGTTCATGCCGGAGTTGGATAAATTCGTCGTTGTCTTCATCGTCGATATCTTGGTGTACTCCAAGTCAGAGGAAGAACATGCTGAACATCTGCATATTGTGCTACAAAGATTGCGAGATCATCAGCTCTATGCAAAATTCAGCAAGTGTGAATTCTGGATTAATCAAGTACCTTTTCTCGGACACATCATTTCAGCGGAGGGCATCGCTGTAGATCCAAGTAAGATTATCCAAGTACAGAAATGGGAGTCACCAAAGTCAGTACATGAAATCCAAAGCTTCCTCGGTTTAGCGGGTTACTACCGGAGGTTTATTCCGAGTTTCTCCAAGATTGCTAAACCGATGACGGAATTACTAAAGAAGAATACCAGATTTGTGTGGGGTGCTGCGTGTGAACAAGCTTTCAAGACCTTAGTGAAGCATCTCACAACAGCCCCAGTTCTTGCTCAGCTGGATACGACAAAGCCATTCGACGTTTATTGCGATGCATCTGGCATCGGTCTTGGCTGCGTGCTGATGCAAGAAAGACGAGTCGTCGCTTATGGATCTCGTCAACTCAGAACTCACGAGCAGCATTATCCAACTCATGATCTTGAGTTAGCTGCCGTGGTCCTTGCTTTGAAGATGTGGAGGCATTACTTGCTCGGAAATCTTGTACACCTCTACACCGACCACAAGAGCTTGAAGTACATCTTCACTCAGAAAGAACTGAACATGAGGCAACGAAGATGGCTAGAGCTCATTAAGGACTATGAACTTGAGATTCATTTTCATCCAGGAAAGGCGAATGTGGTCGCCGATGCGCTCAGTCGTAAGGCGCATATCCATCACCTAACTATTGCTGAAATGGATGATGAAGAACCAAGCCTCCGTGTCATACCGTATGGAGCTCTCTATAATCTTGCTCTCATTCCTACCATCCGAGAGGAGATCATTGAGGCTCAACGAAAAGACAAGGGTATGTCTCACATACGACGAAGATTAGACAACTGAGAAATGAAGTGCTTCCGGAAGGACGATGAGGGTACTTTGTGGTTTAACGACCGGATTGTAGTACCCCGGGATATGGGACTACGGAAGAAAATTTTGGATGAAGCTCATTTGTCCAAGTTTTTCATTCATCCGGGCAGTAATAAAATGTACCAAGACCTCCGGAAGAAGTTTTGGTGGACGCGTATGAAACGTGAAGTTGCAAAGTATGTTTCGGAATGTGATACGTGTCGAAGAGTCAAGGCCGACCATATGAAGAAGTCAGGCCTGTTGCAGCCATTGCAAGTACCGGCATGGAAGTGGGAAGACTTGAGTATGGACTTCATAGTCGGGTTGCCGATTGTGACGCCCTCAATTCTGTGGAAAACCACGGAACCGAGAACTAATGCATATGTGTGCCCAGGATGTTCATCACACATACACATACGTTCCACAAACTGAATTCAGATTATATATTACCACGAATAACAGAGTTTATTACAACACCTCATGAGTCTTGGACTCATGCTCACAGCGGAAATCTTAAATTCTATGCAGCGGAAGTCCTTATTTAAATGCGGAAGCAAAAACTAATGCGGAAGCAAAACTAAGCAGAAGTGGCTCCATCTCTACTCCCTCCACAGGCAAGGTTGAGAATAGATCACACGCCATAATGTTCCACTTGATCTTCATAGTAGGCTTCTCTTGCTGTTGATGAAGAAATAATAATGCAAGTTTGAGCACAATGATGTACTCAGCAAGTGCGGGAATAACACATGATATGCAGCTCATAAAACAAGTTAGGTACAAAAGGTTTATTTGCAGAAAAGCAGATTTATAAAACCATGACAAAACAGCAACTTAACTTTAGATGAATGTAATCCCAGCATGTATTAAATTACCAACATACCTTCATCACTTCCCGTGTTCCATCCGAACATTAACCAATCTTTTATTCATACTCACGAATACCTCCTCGTATTCGCTACCATCTCACCTCATAAAACAACCTCGTCTCGCACCGAGACCAATCTCATGTCATGACCCATCAGTCATGCAACCATCTCATCTCCCGGACTCCACAGTTCCAAACCAAACCATAACCAAACCAATAACCATAACCAAGAACCTTACCAATAACCATTCGAATAACCATCCCATCAATCATCCCATCTAATCATGGCAGTTTAGCCAGGTGCTCGTAACCGTAAGCTCGGCTATCATGATAGTTTTAGTAACTCTGCAGAGTTTGTACCTCTTTACCCACAAGTTTGTGATTTCGTCACCCGTCGGCGACTGCAGAACCTCCATTATACCAGTACACAACCGTCGGTGTATGGCCAAGAGATCACAAAATAGCATTTACAAAGGGGTTACTAGATGTATGGACTCACTGAGGTTTCACCGGCAGGCTAGAATCTCCAATTCTCCCACCCACGGGCCCCCTCTTGTGCCATGCAGTTCCCAGGGCAGTCCTCACTCGACTCCTATTCCCCGCGCCTTCCACAGTCCATAACACTCTAGCAACTTACCTAATTACTCAGCTAAGCTGCACCCATATTTGGCCTTGTGGTGGCACTGTTATCCTGGCATGTGCATGCATGAACCGGTCCTTAGATCTACGGCAAGCAAAACCACCATCTCATGCTACCTCATTCACAAACCCAGGCTTGCCTAGATCTCCCTCCGATCCATGTCCATTATTAACATCAGTTTCTCATTATCATTACGAGTGCAGTTAGCTAGACACATCTATCTCGTATTTCCAATCCCATGGACTCAGCGAAGCATAAAGCAAAAACCATACCCGACTCATAAACTTCCCTGGCGACAAGGGTGATTTAACCAAAACTAGTGAACTCCTATAAAAAAGTTTCCCATCATGTTTGACTCAGCACACACACCTTTTCGCAAAACAAAATAGTTTTGCCCAAAACATAGGATCAACATGGTCAAGGAGCACTTGCCTTGTTCTTGCGGTTCCGGTTGTTCTTGATTCTCAAAACCTGGTTGCTGTAGTTCGTCGTAGACAGCTTCCTGAACCTGTCCTGCTATGTAGGATTCACGTGCATACAAGATTCACAGCAATCAATATCATGCGCAAACCTTAAACTAGATGCGATGATGCATATGCATGCTATCCTATGATTTTTATTAGATTGGTGTGCTCTTGCATGGCTTGCATGGACAGAGGTGTTCTGATCAAAGGTGGTCGTGGCGATGATCTTGTCTTTAGATCAAACTGATCATCGAGTGATCTGCCCACGAGAAAGCTTCTGTTCGAAAGGAATTGAAGAACAGATGCAAGAGATGAACACCATGATGTCGTAAGGTGGTATTGAAGTCCTACCTCACGCTCTTCTTGTCTTCGAGGTCCTCCTCAGACCGCTTGGTTCTTCTCCGATGATCTCCCTTGTTGTGCTTTCGGCGATGTTTTGCTCGGCGAGTTAGGGCTAGGGTTCTAAGTCGTCGGCTCAGGAGTTGAAAGAGAAGTTCGTGGTTTCGGCCAGAGGTTTCGGGTTCTATTTATAATCGAGAAGAGAAGAGTCCTAATCTAATTGGATCCCGAATAAAAGTCTTATTCAGATCTTGTTGGATCCTGACGTCTTATCTTTGGTAACATCGTGGAGTTTAGATCGGTTTCTGTTGCGTACCGGTATTTTTACGCGTAAAAACCGCTCCAGACTAGTTACCTTCGTGATGATGAGTTCCGGAAGCTCCACGTGTCCTCGGGGCCTGGTATCTCCTCATCCGCAGAGACGAGCTCCGGTTGTGCCGCGTGTCAATCGATCGAGACCTCCCTCTTCTTCGGAGACGAGCTCCGCGCACGCCACGTGTGGGTGCCGGTCTTTCCGCTCTCCTTTCCTCAGGGACATGCCCCGAGGTCGACACGTGTTTAGCTGCGACGGTCCTTCCGGTGATAAGCTCCGGTGGCGACACGTGTTCGATAGACCCGGACTTCTCTCTGAGATGAGCTCCGAGATTGACACGTATCCCCCGCGACTGACCCTCTTATTTCCGCGAGGACTAGCTCCGGGGATGACACGTGTCCTATGAAAAATGCCTTTGCTTCTTCCGCAGAGGCTAGCTCCGCGGGCAGCACGTGTCCACAGGGTCGGACCTCTTTTCAATTGCGGAGGTGACCTCCGAGCCTGCCACGTAGCTAGTTTAACGGCGGACCTCTCCCAAATTTCTCGGGGATGAGCTCCGAACGCGCCACGTGGTCTGCTGGCCGTGGAAGTTTCCTTCGATGCTTTTGGAGAGCATTATTGGCTATCCTTTTGATACTTGTCTCTGTTTCTACTTTTCTTAAAATGTTTTTCTTCTTCATAAAACATGAACATATGCTGACACCCGAGATGAGGGTGTCACACCGATGACCTCCCACAACCATGATTCGATTTGGTTAATTGTGGACCGATTAACCAAATCAGCACATTTCATCCCTGTGCATTCTAGGTACAACGCAAAGCATTATGCGGAGCTGTACATAGCACGGATCTTGTGCTTACATGGAGTTCCCCGCACCATTGTGTCAGATAGAGGATCGCTGTTCGTAGCCCGTTTCTGGGAACAGCTACACGCCTCCTTGGGGACAAAGTTGATTAGAAGCTCTGCATATCACCCTCAAACCGATGGGCAAACTGAGAGGGTGAATCAAATACTAGAGGATATGCTGAGAGCATGTGCCATCCACCACGGTAAGAGCTTGGATGATCACTTACCGCTGGCGGATTTCTCGTACAACAACGGATATCAGACGAGCATCAAAATGGCACCATATGAAGCTCTATACGGCCGGAAGTGCCGTACGCCATTGAATTGGTGCGAATCCGGTCAACGAGTAACGTTCAGGGTTGATCTTGTCAATGAAGCCGAAGAGAAAGTTCGGACAATACAAGAGAACCTCAAAGCTGCCCAATCTCGTCAAAAGAGCTACGCGGATCAGAGACGTCGACCACTGCATTTCGAAGTCGGAGAGCACGTGTATCTTCGTGTGTCTCCGATGAAGGGATTCATCGGTTCGGTGTCAAGGGGAAACTTGCTCCCCGATTCATCGGTCCATTTACTATCACGGAGAAGTGTGGAACTGTAGCCTACCGGCTGAAACTACCGGCAAGCCTTGCCGGTATTCACGACATATTTCACGTGTCGCAGCTGCGGAAGTGTCTCAAGTTTACAGCTGCCATCCGCACCAAAGACATCGACGAGTTGAAACCGGATCTCACCTATGTCGAGCAACCTGTACAGATTATCAACGAAAAGACCCGGATCACCCGGAACCGGACTTTGAAATTTTACAAAGTCCTATGGAGTAATCATACCCCAGAAGAGGCGACGTGGGAAACCGAAGATTACATCCACAAGAATTATCCGGAGCTTTTGTCATAAACCTTGTAATTATCTCCCACCTCGTTCTTCTTTTGAATCTCGGGACGAGATTCCTTTTAAGGGGGGAGGAATGTAAAGGTCCCAAAATTATGAATACAAAGAAACACTTGTTTGCAAAGTATTGTTTCATGTGTATGAAATTTGGGACTTGTTAAAACTTTTTTCCACGTGTGATAACACACATGAGGGTTTTTCTTCACACAAGTCAAATGTTTATTTGAGAACTTGGAACCCTAGAGGGGTCTAAAACAAGGATGGGAAGTTCCCATATGTGTGGAAAAACAAAAATCAGATTTGGAACATTCTGTTCAAACTAAAATTCAAATGAGGGCAGCACTAGGAATTTCAAAACTGCTGTGCTAAAAATCTCATTTGCAGCAGCCAAAATAAAAATCAGATTTCATATTTGAATTCCTTGGGTCCAAATTAGGGGGTATGCACAGTTTCATGATTTATGGAAATAATTTGCAACCCATTTTCCAAAATGGACTTTAAATGACAAAGAATTCAAACACTCATTTGAATTTGGATGAAACTTGCCCAATTATCCAAATGCATACCAGATTTGAATTCCCACAATTGAATTCCATCAATATTCAAATTGGGGAGATATTTTAGAGGGGATAAGGAAGACTGACATGTGGGACCCACATGTCATTGGGAGCACTGAATATTGCAAAAGATCTCAGTCCACAGTCTCTGTTTTGCTTACCTCCCACGTGAAGCAACGACCGAGACCGATTCCTCTCGGGGTGACACCGAGGGATGGCGGCAGCCAGCTCCTGCTGGGTTTCTTCGCGCTGGAGAGCTGCTGGAGGTCGGCAGCTACCGCCTCACGCCTCTCCCGCCTCTTAACCAAAGCCACGGCGCCGTCTCTGCTCTCACTCGCACCGAAAGACAGAAGCGCAGCCGCCCGGCTTCGATCGCTCGGGCAATTCAAGTAAGCAGCGCCTCTGAGCAGCAAAACCACACCACCGTAGACCCCTCGACCTCCTCGAGCAATCGCCAAGTGCGTTCGTGCCCTCTACGCCGAGAACATCGAGTTCCCGCGGCGTCCGAACACCCTGGCGGTGACGTGCTCCCGTGGACAGCCTCCTCCAGAGCTTGTCACGACCGAGCTAGGCCATCTCTGGGCGCGCGCGACGTCCAGGCAACTCACCCCCGAAGCTCAGGATCAACCGTGGATCGTCGGCAGGGAATTTCGAGGATTTCTCCCGATCGGTGCAAACCGACCTTCCGGTACGTTTCCAAGAAATTCCCAGTTGATTATGGTCTAGATAGCCCGAAACTTCGCACACGAGGGCTAGACGTAAGGGCGCACCAGTTTGCTTTTGAAACCCCGCATGAAACACACTGTGCACGACGTATTTCCAGTCTTTACGACGGCGGCTATGGCGGAAAGGTTCGGGTGCTCGGTGAACCCTAATTTAAAACCGTTTCTGAGCCATTGTATTCCCATGTCGATGTTCCTTCGCGTCCGCCGGTGCTCTAGAGCTTAGAAACTGAAGCCTAGAAGGCTTAGGGCGTCGGGGCGACGTCGCCGGACTTCGTCCGAACCGTTGCGCCATCGCGGGCTAGTTTGGGGGCCCTACCGGCTCAAGAAAACCCCATCAGCATGTTCCTCGCATTGAGTTAGGGGCTGACGGCGAGTTTCATCGACAGAGGTGGCCGGACGACTGATTCCAGAGCTTCTCCGGCGAGCCCGGCGGCGGGATCGCGCGGGAGCGGGAGGTAGAAGAAGACCTCACCGGACCCACGCAGTCGCACGGCAACAGTGTGCGGGATACTCTGTGGCGCGGGATCGTCTGTGACAGCGCGGGAAATAATTCTGTAGCCCGTGTGGCACTTCCTCAGCAGCTGACACGTGCCCCATGGCCCACAGTCAGGTTTAAACTTTTCCCCGGATTTATTCAAATCCCAGATTTTTCCCCAAACTTTAGAAGAGCATAACTTTTGCTAGGAACCTCCAAATTTAGTGATTCAAATTGGTTTAGATTCAGATTGACAAACTCTATCCAAATATGCAACCCAATTTGTATGAAAGTCTTTATTTAATTCTGGAAAATTCTTTAAAGCTTTTCAGCAAAAGAATTTTAGAGGGAGTTTGGTTTATCCAAAACTCCTCAAATTTTGCCACAATATTCTATAGGTGTTATTAGACTCCTGTAAAAGTTTCAGCTCATTTGGAGTTGAATTAATCAGGGTAATTCAGATTGTAAGTTCCTGTATTCAAATGAATACAGAAACATTTTCAGAGAATTTCCAAAACTTGTAAATTCTGTTCTGGGAAATTCTTAGCTCCAAAAATCCCAGGAAAATTCATGTAGACTCTATAAACTATAATTGAAATTGTGGTTCACTGAGTTTGACATGAACGTGTTTGTTACCTCAGAATTAATTCATCTTTGACTAAACACTTAGAGAATTATTCTGAATATTTCCATGAAATGTGCTAAATTTTGGTCCAGAGGACTTTCTTGTGACAAGGAACTCACATGAAAATTCTCAGCTCCATTAGAGCTCTGGATCACCACTGTCATGTGTGATCTCTTTAGGTGAGCAACACTTAAGTGAGAAGAAGCACTCAACACTTGATCTTAGTGTTTAGGCCCAACCCAAACCACTAGCACCAGTGTCATTTTAAATTCTTAAACAAAGTTCCAGTTTTAAAATGGTCATTAGATCTTATGAGCAAAAGCTTTTCAATTAAATACATATGCATGATCATATCGTGTAGCATATACGTGAAGAGGGTGAGAAGAACTTGAGGTGAAGATCAAGGAGGGAGGAAATCAAGGGATCAAGCTCCAAGTGATCGTCACTAACTGATTGTAACAGTAGTCACCTGCAAAACAGGCAAGCCCCGGTTTGCATTTGAACCGTTTTGTAAGGGCCTCAGTTTTTGACACCCATTTGCAGTGTTCATCCCCACACCACACACCTCATTTGAGGAAAAATGATGAACACAAATAAAGAGCAAGTAACAATTATCAACATGCTCATTAGGGAACAAACTCACACATTGCAAAAGTGGTACTTCCCACATGTGATATAGATGGGCTGGACATATGAAAACTCCTACACTTTGCCAAGGATGTCCATGCCAAGTTTCACCCAAATTCAAAACATTTTTGAGGTCATCTTGGGTGTAGATAGGAAAGGGGCAGTTTGAAAACATATTCAAATTCAAACTGTTTTCACCCACTGAATTTAAAAGTGGAAGGCATATTCTTGCTCAGCACATTTTTGTGAGCTCACACACCAATTTTCACTCCATTTGGAGTTGATCTTGACATGAGCTAAGGGGGAGAAATTCAAACTTTATTTGAATTTCAAACTGCACTTGTGCTGAAATTCATTCAAACCAAACCTCATTTGAACTTTGATCAATTCAAATGGCTCTTGGGTGAATAATTTGAGTTGCCAAGGGTAGAATAGGGTTCACTGTTTACCACAGCTGTTAGGAATAAATTTCAGAGGTTAAAAGAGGAGTGGGACCCACATGTCAGCCTCAGCCTCAAAGCAAACCGACTGAACCACAGTTCAGTCGGTTCCCGGCTGTTGTGCGCGCGCGCCACCGAAGGGGCCGGCCGGCGCCAGCTCCTGCTGCGTGCCCCAAGCCGGAGGCCAGCCGGCCGAGCTATTTATTCCCTCCCCGGCGTGCCTCAGTCACCATTTCCCCGAGCTACCGACGTGCGCGACTGCTTTTCCCACTGCCATCGCCGCCGCTCGAGTTCCTGCTTGATCAAGCCGATCGCAGCTCCCTCTTTCCATTCCAAGGTCCCAGCAAGGTACTAGCAACCATCCTCCATCCTTCCCATTGATAGAAATCGATTGAAACCGAGTGATATCGGCTGTGCCGAAAGATCAAACTCGGAACTGGAAACCGCCGCACCTCGGGCTCTCGTGGACAGCCCAACCTGGGCGTTGTCACGCCCGAGCCAAGGCACCCTTGGACGCGCAAGTGATCGGTGCTGCTCATCCCCGAGCCACAGCTCGAGTGGTTGCTCACCGGCGGCGAATTTCCACTTTTCCCCTTTCTGTGTGCAGAACGACCCTCGGGTACGATTCTGTTTAATTCGTGCTCTAGAAAGGATTAGAGGGCCTCAGGCCACTCCCACACGAACTAGACACGGTGACGCACAAGTTGCCTTCACAACTCTGGGCCGGAGAACTTCTGTGCCCGGCGTAATTCAAGGTCTACTAATGGCGGAACGCACGGGGGGTATCGGGCGCACGGTGAGGACCTATTTCGGGCCTTCCCCGAGCTGCCCCGAGTTCATGTCGACCTTCTCTGAGGTCCACTGATGCTCCCCGACCGGTTTCCCAAGTAGCTGAGGCACTAGGAGCATCAGCCGACATGGCCGAAGTCGTTCCGATATGGCGGCTCGTCGCCGACCATGCTCCGGCCGTTGTCATGAGCAGCTGACCCTCGGATCATGTTCCCCAAGTAAAAGTAGGCAGGGGCGGCCAGAATCAAGAAGTTTGAAGCTGTACAGCAGCCGGCGGCGAGCTCTCCGGCGAGGTCCCTCGGCGGCGGAGCGCGGGTGTCGCGAGGTTGAAGAAGGGGGTGGACCCCAGCTGTCAGCGGCCGATATTTTGAATCGGGATCCGGCTGCGGCCGGGATCGGGTGTGCTGGCGCGCAAAAGCCTTGTGGGCCGCGGTGTGCTGTCGCTTCGGCGTGCGACGCGTGTCTCCTGGGCCCACGCGCGAGTTTAAACTTTTCCCCGATTTTCAGATTTCCTTCAAACTTCAAATCCTTATAACTTTGGCTAGAAAGCTCCAAATTGAGTGAACCAAATTTTGCTGGATTCAGCTCTTTGAGTACTTTCCAGAAAATCAAGTGTCACTTCATGAGATTCCTTAATTCTCCAGAATTAATTCCTTAAAGTTTAAACTGTTAGGAATTTTAACTGGAGAATCATTTGGAGGAAAATCCTGAAATTTTGCTGAGATGTTCACCAAAATATCCTTGAACTACCATAAAAATTTCAGATCCATTTGAGCTCATTTAGTCCACCTAATGGTGTGATTAGTAAAACTGTTCCAGAGAAAATAGAAAATGTTCAGAAACATTTTCAGAATTTTCTCTGAAATTGTTTAGCTCATATCTTTAGTTAGAGACTTCCAAATTAAGTGAGACCAATTCCATTAGAACCCTCTGAAAATCTAGTTTTCAGAAAGTCATAGTTTGTTTCATGAAAATACCTAGAACACCCTAAAAGCCTTTAATTAAGGTCAAGGACATAATTATTTGTGGAGGGCTCAAATGAGCTTTGCTGCAACTAAAACTTGACCAAGTCTCTGTTTAGGTTGTAACCAAGCCACAGTAAAAGTTTCACAGTCATTAGGTCTATCTAGTAAAGGTTATAGACTTCACAACTTCAAAGTTAATACAAAAGCATTTAATTAATACATACATTGTTCTTATCATGTAGTCGCTAAGGTCGAGGAGGAACCCGAAGTCCTAGACTTCGTTACTCCGGAGGAACAGCTAGCCTACGACCAAGAGCAGCAAGGCAAGCCCCGGTTTGCATTAACCATTTTATAAATTTTTATTGTTTTGAGCACATACTTGTTTTCTTTATGTTGTGCATCAGAGTCTTGTTTGGAAACCCCACTGCATAGCCAAGAAAACCATGGGTTGGGGTTTAGGATTGCAAACCCCGTTAGCCACTGCATTGCTAGGATAGAGTAGGATTCGGTACAAGTCGAGTAGTTGGAACTACTCGCGAGAATAGGCTAGAGGCACATTGCTCGGGTAGAGATAGCACATGATACACATGGCAAGAAAATGAGACCGAGCGGAGAGTAAGGGCAGCAGGACTTTGGGGCCTGTGTGCTGTAGCTCCGCTTGTGTCGATTGAGGACCGAGCCGTGTGCGGGCCTGTTGAACAAGCTAGAACAGTACCGAAGACCTACCGGCTATATGGGAACCGGGAAACTGATGTAACTCGGGTAGCTGGGTATTGAGGCATTGCCCGTCGTTCAGAGGGTAGGTTGAGAGCTCGAGGTGTAAATCAGCTGGCGGCACAGAGATGCGCGTGCAGGGACCTCTTGCTCGGGACGATGGGACCGGTTCAATATTTGGCTAACGGGTGAAAGGTAGTCGCGTACGGCGTCCGTGATGGTTGTTGTAGGCAACATCGAGTACGGGCGTACGTGACGGGTTGTTCGGGTAACCCTGCAGGTGTAAATCGATTATAATCGCCGTCCCTCGCGGTCAGTGAGTACCACTTGTTCACTGTACCGTGACGTAGAAAGAACAGGCTAGTTACATGTTAAAATGTTGCTGATTGAAAGTTGGATATTGATTGTTAATGATATGTTGTAGCTTAGTGCTAACTAAAGTTCTTTTCAACTTTGGGCAAAGTACATGAGAGAAATGCGTTTCTTGTTTGATTGCGGCTCTCTCATGTGCCTTAGCGTAAAGTTCTCCACAACCTGCTGCTAAAACTTGAAAGTAAGGTTCTACTAATTAGGCGAGTCCTTGCAAATGATTTTTACCTCATGCAACCCATCACCCTCATGTAGAAGTTTCATGTTTAGGTGAGACGGGTCAGACTTGCTGAGCCTTCGTGCTCACTGCTTGTGTTTGAAGCTTTTGCAGGGTTCTATGAGGAAGGGACTCCCGAAGAGGAGACGGAACCCCAGGAGGGGAACCCCGTCGAGTGGGAGTCGTGCACGCCGCAGAGTTAGTGTGCGAGTGTGCTAGCAAGGACACGTTCGAGGGCTGAACGTGCACTTGATGCTTAGTCTACGCCCGCGAGTGTGGACTAAACTTATTTTGATGTAAACATGTTAATAAACTTGTTTATGTAATAAAGCTCCCGCTTCCGCTTTGTACCTTTGACGTGTGTTATACGGTGTTGTGCAACGCAGCACCCCTCAGCGTGATCCTGGCTCGACAGGACCAGTGGGGTCGTGTCAGCGTGGTATCAGAGCTCGCTTGAGGTTTAACACAGTACAAAGGTCTTCTTTTTCAAAAATCCAGTGAGGAACGAGTTAGTAGCCCGTATAAGGATGTTATTAGTATATAGAAAGTGGCTTATTAACTTATTTGTTATGTCGGAAAATCGTGCATCTCGGGACGTTCATGTCTTGGGGGGTGCACGTAAGCGCTGTCCACCAGTGCGCACAAGCTGAAGGGTGGAGCCCCACGGGTGGCAGGTAACCCGACCCGCTTTGATATCCTCTACGACTCTTCATGTCGTTTGGGGTATTCGAGCAACGTCTGTCCCTGGCGTGCGTGGTGCAACATGGGAGACCCCGTCACGTGGTCTGAAACGTGAACACGTAACTCAAGGCGTGTTTGGCTTGAGAACATCCGGGCGAGTGATGACGGCCGGGTGTACAAACTGTATGGATTCCGGGCTCGGTGTGCAGCCGAGTCTGATGATTGTTTGAGTTTCTGCAGGTAGCCTTACCACGAAACGGTAGACGTGTAGCATCCGTGTGCGAGTGACGAGTAGTGCCACTGAACTAACGAAGCCGGCTAAATCCGGTATAAGTTTTTCCTTTGTGAGGACGTAGTACCGACATAATCTGGTGACGCCTCGACGTCACACCCAACTAAATGAACAACTTCATTTAAAAACTTGAAGGTTTTGATCCAAAGTAGTAAAACTTGATGTAACTCCTTCCCTTGAACAGGATATTCAAAGTTAATAAATTTTCAACTTATAGGATGTTAAGGACAGAGCACTCTGTTTTCAGCTAAATCAAGGCTAAAGTTAATCAGAGGTTAGAGGTTGAGTTCTTTCGAGGTTGGGGTCGTATGATACATTTCTGGAAAGCTTTGGAGGAGCTTTACAACTTTTCTGTTGAGTTCCAGAGGTGTTTCATCCCTTAACCACTCGAAAAATGCAGTAGAGTTGAAACTGTCCAGAAAACAGGACGGAGCAAAGACTCTCTGTAGACTCTCTGTAAATTAAGCATAACTTCCTGCATAAAAATCCAAAAATAGAAAATGAGGTGGTTCTGGGAAGCTTATGAGATGGGTTACAACTTTGTAACAGAAAGTTTTGTCAGATTAGGAACAGAATTAACTGGAATTCTTGGATCAAATCAGTACCTAAGGCAGGGAGGTGCTGTCCAATTGTTCCCAGAAATTCTGTTAACTTTGACATCTCATAACTTTTGAACCAGAGCAGATCTTAGGCCAACCAAATACTTTCTGGAAAGCTATTGAAGTTAACTTTAACTTTGATGTTGAGCTCCAGGACTGGTTTTGCTTTTAACCTGGCCTAAATCAGATTGATATGGAAACTGGTCAGGGCTGTCATGGGAACAGCAGATCAGCAGTCAAATTTGTTTAAAAATTTGAACTATGTTTCCAAGTGTTAAGGGTTCAATGACATATCTTATGTTATAACTCAATGGTTTACTGTTTAAATAAATATTTGACATTTCTCAAATATATTTTTACAGATGGCAGCAGATAAACGGTTGGAGAACGGGTGGGTAGTTTCCCACTGCTCTGACCGTAGCGGCTACCCGGGAGCATTGTGGCTAATGCTCCAATATTTCGGGTACAACCAGATGCCGCAATACTTCGCCAAGGAAGAAGGCGAAGAGGGGAACAAGACGTGGACGATCCATGTCGAGGTTCCTGCAGGGCCTACGCCACCCGGTTGGGTGCCATTCACCGTCACGGTGAGAGGAAGACAACCGGAAGGGATGTGGCAAGTGGCAGCCCGTGACACTATGTCACGTTTCTGCCAACTACACGTACAGGCTATGGAGGGAACTCCATACGCACTCGTTCCGGTGGAGGGACGAGCTCAGCATGTGTGGGAAGAGAGGTACCTAGAGGCAACAAACCCGAGTTGCCCAAGGTACAACCCCGCGGAGGCAAATCTCAGCCTCCAAATGAGGGCGGGAAACGCTGTGATGGACAGCCAAGCTGTTCATACGGAGCATCTCGCCACCAAGCTCAAGGAGAGCACAAGCCGTGGAGATCATTTTGAGAGTGCTCACAGTGCACTCCGCAATGTGCTCCTTCCGACGATCAAGCGACTGAATGAACAACACAATCAGTTGCGTCGTCTGAAGAAGGCAAAGAAGAAGAGCCGTGTTGACATTGCGGCGTTGCAAGAGCTGGTGCAGACCCTAACCCAGCAGAATGAGGACCTTGCTCAAGAGCGGGACGACGCTATTGAGGAAGGACAAGGCTGGGAAGAGGACTACAACCAGGCTATGGACGAGGTGCATGCATTGCAGGACCTCGTGCCCCCGGTATTGGGCGTACCGGTAGTCTTGGGTCTTCCAGCCATGGGAGAACCTGGAATGGGAGAAGAGGTGGTAGACCCCGAGCCACCAGCAGAGGTACCGGAGGAGGACGACCCACAGGAGGTCGAGTTCTACTCCGAGTAGGGGGTTACGGTTGCCAAGTAGGGCAGCTAGGGTAGCGTAACCCAACTTTTGTAATCGGTGACATGTCGTGTAGACAGTAGCGTATGTATAGGTAGTGACGACATGAGCACGACTTCTCGGAGATCCGAGAATAATGTATCTTGTATAAAGTTTATGCTTTATCAATATATGTGAATGTTGTGCAAGTTAATCATGCGTCGCTTCAATACTTACTCCTGTTTATGGAATTTTGAGTAAGACATGTGCTAATTGCTGCTGTGTTGAATTTCAGAATGACGCGTACTCGTGCCAACCCCGATGTTGGAGGTACTAGCCAAGGGGGAGAGACCTCCCAACCACCTCCCGAGGACTCCTCGGGACAGCAGCAGCAACAGCAACAGCAAACACCGCCACCGCCACTGCCAACGGTTACATTGGCCGACATTGTCGCGGCAATGGCGGGTTCACATCAGCAGCATACAGAGCTGCTGCAAACGTTAATTGCGAATACGTCTCGCCCAGAGAGACGTCAAGATCGTGAGGAGCGCCAACAGAGCTCCTACTCTGACTTCCTGGCGACTCATCCCCCTGTATTCTCAAGGGCGGATGAACCACTTGACGCGGACAACTGGCTCCGCGCCATAGAGATGAAGTTCGGGCTGCTCCAAATCAGCGAGCAGCGCAAGACTCAGTTCGCGGTCCAGCAGCTCCAAGGATCCGCGAGCGCGTGGTGGGCCAACTTTTGTGCTTCACAACCCACCGACCGAGTGATGACCTGGGCGGAGTTCCGGACGGCCTTCCGGGCCTATCATATACCGCCCGGTTTGATGAAGAGGAAGACGCAGGAATTCCTACACCTGCAACAAGGGAGCCGGAACGCGCTGGAGTACTCCAGAGCGTTCAACGATCTCGCACTCTACGCGTCGTATCACGCAGATACGGACGAGAAGCGGCGGGACCACTTTTACCAGGGGCTTAACCCGCTCCTGAAGGACAAGCTGGCGATGTTCAATCGCGGCAGCCTCAACGACATAATTGATGCTGCGATTGTTCAGGAAGACTCCGGCAAGGAGTTGGCGGCGGCAGAGCGAAAGCGAAGCGCGCCGCAGAGCAGCGGAGAAGGAGGCGGTCCTTCTCAGAAGTTTCGGATGGTGAATCGCCCACCATCAGGTCCGCGCTGGCAGCCACCACAGCGGTCGATGCCGTTCCGCGGTCGGCCGTATTCTTCACCGGCATTCCGGCCGGCACTGCCAGCACCACCGCAACAACAACAGCAGCAGCGGGCGATGCCGCGTGCGTTTGCACCTCCGCAACGCATGCCGGGCTTTCGTCCACCAAGTACTCCACCAGTAGCGGCCACATGTTACAAGTGTGGTCGTCCAGGACACTTCGCGAGCAGTTGCCCGGAGAGGCAAGGCGGCGGAGTGGTACCACAGTTTCCGGGGAGGAATCAACCCCGGAACCCTACTAATGCGCGGCGGGCAAACCCTAGGCCCGGTACTGTCCACCAGCTTGCCATTGAGGACGTGCCGGAGGGCGAGCCAATCCTTGCGGGTATGTTCCAACTCCACCAGCATCCCGCTATAGTACTATTTGATTCAGGCGCCACGCATAATTTTATTAGCCAAGCTTTCATTGCTAAACACAGCTTGCCAATACTACCCACCGATAGTCCATATTTAATTTGTTCACCGGGTGGGAAGATTTCAGCAAGCGTAATGGTCTCCAAAGCACCATTATGCTTAGCGGGTAGAGTGTACCCCACGTCTCTCATTATCTTAGAGGGACAGAAGGTCGATGTCATCCTAGGGATGTCGTGGTTAAACCGCCACGGCGCTGTTTTAGACACCGTCCTCCGAGTCGTGCACTTAAACTCAGGAGTGCACGGTTCTCACTCATTATTTCTGGACAGTCCAGAAATAAAACTTCCAAGTGTCTATCAAGCCACAACCATCAGATTGGAAGACATTCCAGTGGTCCGAGAATTCCCTGATGTATTCCCGGATGATTTGCCGGGGATGCCACCCGATAGAGAGGTGGAGTTCAAGATTGAACTTGCACCGGGAACCATGCCAATATCCCGAAGGCCGTACAAGATGGCGCCCAAGGAGTTGGCTGAACTGAAGACTCAGCTCACGGACCTTCTGGAGAAGGGTTTTATTAGGCCGAGCTCCTCGCCATGGGGCTGTTCGGCATTATTTGTCAAAAAGAAGGATGAAACGTTGCGGCTTTGCGTGGACTACCGTCCATTAAATGCCGTAACCATCAAGAACAAGTACCCGTTGCCACGGATCGACATGTTGTTTGATCAGTTGGTCGAAGCAAAGGTCTTTTCCAAGATGGATTTAAGATCCGGGTACCATCAGATTAAGATCAGGGCTGAGGACATTCCAAAGACAGCTTTTTCGACAAGGTACGGACTTTATGAGTACCTGGTCATGTCCTTTGGCCTCACCAATGCTCCAGCTCACTTCATGTACTTAATGAACTCGGTGTTCATGCCGGAGCTGGACAAGTTTGTCGTGGTCTTCATCGACGACATCCTGGTATATTCCAAGTCGGAGGAAGATCACAAGAAACATCTGCGTATAGTCTTGCAACGGCTGCGGGATCACAAGTTATACGCAAAGTTCAGCAAATGCGAGTTTTGGATATCGCAAGTGCCTTTCCTCGGGCATATCATCTCAGCGGAGGGTATCGCTGTGGACCCGAGCAAAATCACGCAAGTGCTGAATTGGAAATCCCCGAGAACTGTTCATGAGGTACGGAGTTTCCTCGGACTCGCGGGATATTATCGGAGGTTCATTCCGAACTTCTCGAAGATTGCCAAGCCAATGACAGAGCTGCTGAAGAAGGCTACCAAATATGTTTGGAGTCCAGCATGTGAAGCAGCATTCAAGGCTTTAGTCAAGCACCTGACATCAGCACCGGTTTTGGCGCAGCCAGACACAACAAAACCGTTCGATGTGTACTGCGATGCATCCGGCATTGGGCTCGGATGTGTGTTGATGCAAGACCAAAGGGTGGTCGCGTATGGGTCACGGCAGCTTAGGAATCATGAGCAAAATTATCCAACTCACGACTTGGAGCTCGCTGCCGTGGTACTTGCACTGAAAATGTGGAGGCACTACCTACTCGGTAACCTCGTACATTTATATACCGACCACAAAAGCCTCAAGTACATATTCACTCAGAAGGAGCTGAACATGAGGCAACGAAGATGGTTAGAACTGATAAAGGATTACGAGATAGAGATCCATTATCATCCGGGCAAGGCAAACGTTGTGGCAGACGCGCTAAGCCGCAAGTCACACGTCAATAATCTGACCATCACACCGTTGGAAGAGAGCGAACCACCACTACATGTGATTCCACATGGAGCTCTCTACAACCTAGCTTTGATCCCCACCATCCGTGAAGAGATAGCGGCAGCCCAGAAGAATGACAAGGGCATATCACATTTGCGGAGACGTGTAGACAGTGGGGAGTTGAAATGTTTCCGGAAGGACGGAGACGGCGTCCTATGGTTCAAGGACCGGATCGTCGTACCCCGAAACCCGGAGTTACGGAAGAAAATCTTTGATGAGGCTCACTTATCAAAGTTTTCTATTCACCCCGGCAGCAACAAGATGTATCAAGAACTCAGAAGCAAGTTTTGGTGGACACGGATGAAGCGAGAGACTGCAAAATACGTGTCCGAGTGTGATACATGTCGACGGGTGAAGGCAGACCACATGCGGAAACCGGGACTGCTGCAACCACTGGGCATTCCTGCCTGGAAGTGGGAGGACGTGAGCATGGATTTCGTCGTCGGTTTACCCACCACCTTACAGAAACATGATTCTGTGTGGGTGATCGTCGATCGGCTCACCAAAGTTGCCCATTTCATCCCGGTCAACACCAACTACAACGCCAAGAAGTACGCTGAACTGTACATCTCACGGATCCTATGCTTATACGGCGTACCCCGTACTATCGTATCGGACCGGGGCACTTTATTTGTGTCCCGTTTTTGGGAGCAGCTCCACGCTGCCTTGGGAACGAAGCTGATCCGTAGTTCAGCCTACCACCCGCAGACGGATGGGCAAACGGAGCGGGTAAATCAAATCTTAGAAGACATGCTACGAGCTTGCGCTATCGACCACGGCAAGAACTGGGATGATCACTTGCCGTTAGCCGAGTTCTCGTACAACAATGGGTACCAAGCCAGCATCAAGATGGCGCCCTACGAGGCGCTATACGGGAGAAAATGCCGCACACCATTGAATTGGTGTGAGTCTGGCGAGAGGGTTACCTTCGGGATTGATCTTGTCAACAACGCGGAAGAAAAGGTTCGATTAATTCAAGCGAACCTAAAAGCCGCTCAATCCCGACAGAAACAGTATGCGGACCGGAGAAGGCGTCCGTTACAATTCGAAGCTGGAGACCACGTATATCTACGAGTGTCTCCAATGAAGGGCGTAAACAGATTTGGGGTGAGAGGAAAGTTAGCACCCCGATTCATCGGTCCATTCCAGATTACCGAAAGATGTGGATCGGTGGCATACCGGCTAAGATTACCAGAAGCACTTTCCGGTGTGCACGACGTCTTTCACATTTCCCAGCTGAGGAAGTGTCTCAAGCTATCAACTACCGTTCAGCTGGAAGACATTGAAGAACTGCAACCGGATCTCACCTATCGGGAGGAACCGGTGCAGATTATTGATGAAAAGGCCCGAACCACACGCAACCGTACGTTGTGGTTCTACAAGGTTCTGTGGAGTAATCACTCCATGGATGAAGCGACATGGGAGAGCGAAGAATTCCTTCGCACTAACTACCCCGACTTTCTCACGTCGCATATCCGGTAATTTTTCCACCGTCCTCTCTCTCATTTTCACCTTATAATCTCGGGACGAGATTCTTTTAAGGGGGGAGGAATGTAAGGGCCTCAGTTTTTGACACCCATTTGCAGTGTTCATCCCCACACCACACACCTCATTTGAGGAAAAATGATGAACACAAATAAAGAGCAAGTAACAATTATCAACATGCTCATTAGGGAACAAACTCACACATTGCAAAAGTGGTACTTCCCACATGTGATATAGATGGGCTGGACATATGAAAACTCCTACACTTTGCCAAGGATGTCCATGCCAAGTTTCACCCAAATTCAAAACATTTTTGAGGTCATCTTGGGTGTAGATAGGAAAGGGGCAGTTTGAAAACATATTCAAATTCAAACTGTTTTCACCCACTGAATTTAAAAGTGGAAGGCATATTCTTGCTCAGCACATTTTTGTGAGCTCACACACCAATTTTCACTCCATTTGGAGTTGATCTTGACATGAGCTAAGGGGGAGAAATTCAAACTTTATTTGAATTTCAAACTGCACTTGTGCTGAAATTCATTCAAACCAAACCTCATTTGAACTTTGATCAATTCAAATGGCTCTTGGGTGAATAATTTGAGTTGCCAAGGGTAGAATAGGGTTCACTGTTTACCACAGCTGTTAGGAATAAATTTCAGAGGTTAAAAGAGGAGTGGGACCCACATGTCAGCCTCAGCCTCAAAGCAAACCGACTGAACCACAGTTCAGTCGGTTCCCGGCTGTTGTGCGCGCGCGCCACCGAAGGGGCCGGCCGGCGCCAGCTCCTGCTGCGTGCCCCAAGCCGGAGGCCAGCCGGCCGAGCTATTTATTCCCTCCCCGGCGTGCCTCAGTCACCATTTCCCCGAGCTACCGACGTGCGCGACTGCTTTTCCCACTGCCATCGCCGCCGCTCGAGTTCCTGCTTGATCAAGCCGATCGCAGCTCCCTCTTTCCATTCCAAGGTCCCAGCAAGGTACTAGCAACCATCCTCCATCCTTCCCATTGATAGAAATCGATTGAAACCGAGTGATATCGGCTGTGCCGAAAGATCAAACTCGGAACTGGAAACCGCCGCACCTCGGGCTCTCGTGGACAGCCCAACCTGGGCGTTGTCACGCCCGAGCCAAGGCACCCTTGGACGCGCAAGTGATCGGTGCTGCTCATCCCCGAGCCACAGCTCGAGTGGTTGCTCACCGGCGGCGAATTTCCACTTTTCCCCTTTCTGTGTGCAGAACGACCCTCGGGTACGATTCTGTTTAATTCGTGCTCTAGAAAGGATTAGAGGGCCTCAGGCCACTCCCACACGAACTAGACACGGTGACGCACAAGTTGCCTTCACAACTCTGGGCCGGAGAACTTCTGTGCCCGGCGTAATTCAAGGTCTACTAATGGCGGAACGCACGGGGGGTATCGGGCGCACGGTGAGGACCTATTTCGGGCCTTCCCCGAGCTGCCCCGAGTTCATGTCGACCTTCTCTGAGGTCCACTGATGCTCCCCGACCGGTTTCCCAAGTAGCTGAGGCACTAGGAGCATCAGCCGACATGGCCGAAGTCGTTCCGATATGGCGGCTCGTCGCCGACCATGCTCCGGCCGTTGTCATGAGCAGCTGACCCTCGGATCATGTTCCCCAAGTAAAAGTAGGCAGGGGCGGCCAGAATCAAGAAGTTTGAAGCTGTACAGCAGCCGGCGGCGAGCTCTCCGGCGAGGTCCCTCGGCGGCGGAGCGCGGGTGTCGCGAGGTTGAAGAAGGGGGTGGACCCCAGCTGTCAGCGGCCGATATTTTGAATCGGGATCCGGCTGCGGCCGGGATCGGGTGTGCTGGCGCGCAAAAGCCTTGTGGGCCGCGGTGTGCTGTCGCTTCGGCGTGCGACGCGTGTCTCCTGGGCCCACGCGCGAGTTTAAACTTTTCCCCGATTTTCAGATTTCCTTCAAACTTCAAATCCTTATAACTTTGGCTAGAAAGCTCCAAATTGAGTGAACCAAATTTTGCTGGATTCAGCTCTTTGAGTACTTTCCAGAAAATCAAGTGTCACTTCATGAGATTCCTTAATTCTCCAGAATTAATTCCTTAAATTTTAAACTGTTAGGAATTTTAACTGGAGAATCATTTGGAGGAAAATCCTGAAATTTTGCTGAGATGTTCACCAAAATATCCTTGAACTACCATAAAAATTTCAGATCCATTTGAGCTCATTTAGTCCACCTAATGGTGTGATTAGTAAAACTGTTCCAGAGAAAATAGAAAATGTTCAGAAACATTTTCAGAATTTTCTCTGAAATTGTTTAGCTCATATCTTTAGTTAGAGACTTCCAAATTAAGTGAGACCAATTCCATTAGAACCCTCTGAAAATCTAGTTTTCAGAAAGTCATAGTTTGTTTCATGAAAATACCTAGAACACCCTAAAAGCCTTTAATTAAGGTCAAGGACATAATTATTTGTGGAGGGCTCAAATGAGCTTTGCTGCAACTAAAACTTGACCAAGTCTCTGTTTAGGTTGTAACCAAGCCACAGTAAAAGTTTCACAGTCATTAGGTCTATCTAGTAAAGGTTATAGACTTCACAACTTCAAAGTTAATACAAAAGCATTTAATTAATACATACATTGTTCTTATCATGTAGTCGCTAAGGTCGAGGAGGAACCCGAAGTCCTAGACTTCGTTACTCCGGAGGAACAGCTAGCCTACGACCAAGAGCAGCAAGGCAAGCCCCGGTTTGCATTAACCATTTTATAAATTTTTATTGTTTTGAGCACATACTTGTTTTCTTTATGTTGTGCATCAGAGTCTTGTTTGGAAACCCCACTGCATAGCCAAGAAAACCATGGGTTGGGGTTTAGGATTGCAAACCCCGTTAGCCACTGCATTGCTAGGATAGAGTAGGATTCGGTACAAGTCGAGTAGTTGGAACTACTCGCGAGAATAGGCTAGAGGCACATTGCTCGGGTAGAGATAGCACATGATACACATGGCAAGAAAATGAGACCGAGCGGAGAGTAAGGGCAGCAGGACTTTGGGGCCTGTGTGCTGTAGCTCCGCTTGTGTCGATTGAGGACCGAGCCGTGTGCGGGCCTGTTGAACAAGCTAGAACAGTACCGAAGACCTACCGGCTATATGGGAACCGGGAAACTGATGTAACTCGGGTAGCTGGGTATTGAGGCATTGCCCGTCGTTCAGAGGGTAGGTTGAGAGCTCGAGGTGTAAATCAGCTGGCGGCACAGAGATGCGCGTGCAGGGACCTCTTGCTCGGGACGATGGGACCGGTTCAATATTTGGCTAACGGGTGAAAGGTAGTCGCGTACGGCGTCCGTGATGGTTGTTGTAGGCAACATCGAGTACGGGCGTACGTGACGGGTTGTTCGGGTAACCCTGCAGGTGTAAATCGATTATAATCGCCGTCCCTCGCGGTCAGTGAGTACCACTTGTTCACTGTACCGTGACGTAGAAAGAACAGGCTAGTTACATGTTAAAATGTTGCTGATTGAAAGTTGGATATTGATTGTTAATGATATGTTGTAGCTTAGTGCTAACTAAAGTTCTTTTCAACTTTGGGCAAAGTACATGAGAGAAATGCGTTTCTTGTTTGATTGCGGCTCTCTCATGTGCCTTAGCGTAAAGTTCTCCACAACCTGCTGCTAAAACTTGAAAGTAAGGTTCTACTAATTAGGCGAGTCCTTGCAAATGATTTTTACCTCATGCAACCCATCACCCTCATGTAGAAGTTTCATGTTTAGGTGAGACGGGTCAGACTTGCTGAGCCTTCGTGCTCACTGCTTGTGTTTGAAGCTTTTGCAGGGTTCTATGAGGAAGGGACTCCCGAAGAGGAGACGGAACCCCAGGAGGGGAACCCCGTCGAGTGGGAGTCGTGCACGCCGCAGAGTTAGTGTGCGAGTGTGCTAGCAAGGACACGTTCGAGGGCTGAACGTGCACTTGATGCTTAGTCTACGCCCGCGAGTGTGGACTAAACTTATTTTGATGTAAACATGTTAATAAACTTGTTTATGTAATAAAGCTCCCGCTTCCGCTTTGTACCTTTGACGTGTGTTATACGGTGTTGTGCAACGCAGCACCCCTCAGCGTGATCCTGGCTCGACAGGACCAGTGGGGTCGTGTCACGTTTTATAAAGCATTTTCATTTGTAGAGATCATAGCTTTGGTTCGTTGATTGCATTACGTCTAGATGATATTGAAAACCCCACTTGCATGACCAGAAACACCTAAGAGAGAAAGGGTAGAATAGCAACTCCTCGAGGGAATTTGGCTACGCTAATGTTAGTAGGAAAGGTCCGGTAGAAGACGAGTAGTTGGAATCTACTCGCGAGTTTAGGGCTGGGGTACTTGGAACGGGTCCAATTTAGAGAAGATGAGGAAAGTTCACACATAAGAAATGGAGACCGGGCAGGGAGGTTTAGATGCAGCAGGTTGCAGGCCGTGCGTGCATAGCCCTGCCTGTGTCGGTTAAGGCCCGTCCGTGCTTGGCCCTGTTGGACAAGTTTAAGTTGTGTACCGGGCGCATACTGGCTATATGGGACCCAGGAAACCGATGTACCTTGGGAGATCCATAGTGGAACTTTTCCAACTGCCTTAGGCTTTCGGCGTCAAGGTAGCAGGAGGTACCTCGCTCAAGAACATACCACTGCGGGTATGTACCTTGAGGGAGCTTGCGTACTCGGGGCAGTTGGACTGCGTCCAATGTGGAAGATCTTGGGAAAGGTGGCCGCGTACAACGTCAGTCGAGGTTGCTGCCGGCAACTCGGAGTACGGGTGTACGTGTCGTGTAGTCCGGGCGTGTACTGATTCGAATCACCGTCGCTCGCGGTTATATGAGCATACTTGCCCACTGCGTCTTGACGTAGTAACAACTGGAATTGTTTATCTTTGAACTTGATAAGGCTGTGCTATAACTTGTATTGCAACCATGATTGAATTAGAGATAGGCTCATTAAAGTTTACTTTCACTTTGTGCAAGGAGCATCGCAACAAAGCGTTTCTTGTTTGATTGTGGAGTTGCGATGCTTTTCGGCTCAAGGTCTGCACAATGAGGCTTAAAATATGAAAGTTAAGGATCAACTTTAGGCGAGTCCTTTATGCAAATCTAGCCGACCCATTTGAAACAATCGTGCATGTAGAGTTTCTTTTTTAGGAGAGACGGGTCAGACTTGCTGAGCCTATGTGCTCACGCTTGCTATATAAGTGGTTTTGCAGGTTAACAACGATGCTGAAAATAAGGTTGTCCGGTGAGACTCGGGGACTCCCGAGTCAGGTAACACATGGAGAACCTAGCCGCTGCTGCTTGTCTTCGTGATTGCTAGCGAGAGGAGTCCGCGGGCTGGACTTCATCTCGAGTGCTCTTAGATATTCGACGTGAGTTGATATAGACTTCCGCTGTAGTTACTTGATGTAAAGTATTTACAAAGCAAAACTTGTAAGTTTCCGCTATTGTTTTATGTAATACATTGTTCCTCATATGTGTGTTGTTGGGTGCCGCACAACACGGCACCACCCAATGCAGTTCCCGGGCGAGTGGCCTGTCTCGGCTGAGCGGGTCGCGTCACCAAACAATTCCTAGAAGGGCTCTACAGCACCAGTGGAGGTTGGCCAAGCTTGGCATGGCCGCATATGGACTCGGGAACGGCTCTACCCTAGGGTTCACCATGCACCCACATCTTCCCGCCATAGCCGCCGTCGTAAAAAGTGAAATTGCACCGTGCACAGTGTGTTTCATGCGAGGCTTTGGGAAGAAGAAAGGTTGCTACACCAGTCTAGGTTCTATGTGCGAAATTTGCAGAGCTCTAAATGAATATAACTCGAGAATTTCATCGATTCATACCCGCGGGTCAGTTTTCACCGGCCGGAGAAGATTTCTTAAATTCGTCGACCAGCGGCGAAGACAGGCTTTGCGCTTCGGGTGGAAGCTGCACGGAGCTCCTGCGCGCCCAAAAGTGGCCTCGCTTGGTCGTGACAAGCTCTGGAGGAGGCTGTCCATGGAAGCACGCCGCCGCTGTCGTGTGACGGCCGCCGCGGAAACTCGCCGTTCTCGGTGTAGAGGGCACGAACGCACTTGGTGATGGCTCGAGGAGGTCGAGGGGTCTACGGTGGTGTGGTTTTGCTGCTCCGAGGCGCTGCTCACTTGAATTGCCCGCGCTCCCGAGCGATCGAAGCCGGCCGGCTGCGCTTCTGTCTTTTGGTGCGAGTGAGAGCAGAGACGGCGCCGTGGCTTTGGTTAAGAGGCGGGAGAGGCGTGAGGCGGTAGCTGCCGACATCTAGCAGCTCTCCAGCGCGAAGAAACCCAGCAGGAGCTGGCTGCCGCCGTCCCTCGGTGTCGCCCCGAGAGGAATCGGTCTCAGTCGTTGCTTCGCGTGGGAGGAGATCAAACAGAGACTGTGGACTGCAGATCTTTTGCAATTTCAGTGCTCCCAATGACATGTGGGTCCCACATGTCGGTCCTCCTTATCCCCTCTAAAATATCTCCCCAATTTGAATATTGATGGAATTCAATTGTGGAAGTTTAAATCTGATATGGATTTGGATAATTGGGCAAGTTTCATCCAAATTCAAACATGCATTTGAATTCTTTGTCATTTAAAGTCCATTTTGCAAAATGGGTTGCAAACTATTTTCATAAATCAGGAAACTTTGCACACCCCCTAATTTGGACCCAAGGAATTCAAATATGAAATCTGATTTTTATTTTGGCTACTGCAAATGAGATTTTCAGCACAACAGTTTTGAATTCCATCGTGTTGTCCTCATTTGAATTTTTGTTTGAACAAATTGTTCCAAATCTGATTCTTGTTTTCTCACACATATGGAAACTTCCCATCTTGGTTTTTGACCCCTCTAGGGTTCCAAGTTCTCAAATAAACATTTGACTAGTGTGAAGAAAACCCTCATGTGGGTTATCACATGTGGGGAAAAGTTTTAACAAGTCCCAAATTTCATACATATGAAACCAACTTTTGCAGATAAGTGTTTCTTTGTATTCATAATTTTTGGGACCTTTACATTCCTCCCCCCTTAAAAGGAATCTCGTCTCGAGATTCAAAAGAAGAACGAGGTGGGAGGTAATTACAAGGTTTATGACAAAAGTTCCAGATAGTTCTTGTGGATGTAATCTTCGGTTTCCCATGTTGCCTCTTCCGGGGTATGATTACTCCACAGGACTTTGTAAAATTTCAAAGTCCGGTTCCGGGTGATCCGGGTCCTTTCGTCGATAATCTGAATAGGTTGCTCAACGTAGGTGAGATCCGGCTTCAACTCGTCGATGTCTTCGGTGCGGATGGCAGCTGTAAACTTGAGACACTTCCGCAGCTGGGACACGTGAAATATGTCGTGAATACCGGCAAGGCTTGCCGGTAGTTCCAGCCAGTAGGCTACAGTTCCGCACTTCTCCGTGATAGTAAATGGACCGATGAATCGGGGAGCAAGTTTCCCCTTGACACCGAACCGATGAATCCCCTTCATCAGAGACACACGAAGATACACATGCTCTCCGACTTAGAAATGCAGCGGTCGACGTCTCTGGTCCGCGTAGCTCTTTTGACGAGATTGGGCAGCTTTGAGGTTCTCTTGTATATTCCGAACTTTCTCTTCGGCTTCATTGACAAGATCAACCCCGAATGTTACTCGTTCACCGGATTCGCACCAGTTCAATGGTGTACGGCACTTCCTGCCGTATAGAGCTTCATATGGTGCCATCTTAATGCTCGTCTGATATCCGTTGTTGTACGAGAACTCCACCAGCGGTAAGTGATCATCCCAATTCTTACCGTGGTGGATGGTACACGCTCTTAGCATATCTTCCAGTATTTGATTCACCCTCTCAGTTTGCCCATCGGTTTGAGGGTGATATGCAGAGCTTCTAATCAACTTTGTCCCCAAGGAGGCGTGTAGCTGTTCCCAGAAACGGGCTACGAACAGCGATCCTCTATCTGACACAATGGTGCGGGGAACTCCATGTAAGCACAAGATCCGTGCTATGTACAGCTCCGCATACTGCTTTGCGTTATACCTAGTATGCACAGGGATGAAATGTGCTGATTTGGTTAACCGGTCCACGATTACCCAAATCGAATCATGGTTGTGGGAGGTCATCGGCAACCCGACGATGAAGTCCATGCTTAAGTCTTCCCACTTCCATGCTGGTACTTGCAATGGCTGCAACAGGCCTGACTTCTTCATATGGTCGGCCTTAACTCTTCGACACATATCACACCCTGAAACGTACTTTGCAACTTCACGTTTCATACGTGTCCACCAAAACTTCTTCCAGAGATCTTGGTACATTTTATTACTGCCCGGATGAATGGAAAACTTGGACAAATGAGCTTCATCCAAAATTTTCTTCCGTAGTCCCATATCCCGGGGCACTATAATCCGGTCGTTGAACCACAAAGTACCTTCATCGTCCTTCCGGAAGCACTTCATTTCTCCGTTGTCTATCCTCCGCCGTATGTGGAACATACCCTTGTCTTTTCGTTGAGCTTCCATGATCTCCTCTCGGATGGTAGGAATGAGAGCAAGATTATAGAGAGTTCCATACGGGATGACACGGAGGCTTGGTTCTTCATCATCCATTTCAGCAATAGTTAGGTGATGGATATGCGCCTTACGACTGAGCGCATCGGCGACCACATTCGCCTTTCCTGGATGATAATGAATCTCCAGTTCATAGTCCTTAATGATCTCTAGCCATCTTCGTTCCCTCATGTTCAGTTCTTTCTGAGTGAAGATGTACTTCAAGCTCTTGTGGTCGGTGTAGAGGTGTACAAGATTTCCGAGCAAGTAATGCCTCCACATCTTCAAAGCAAGGACCACGGCAGCTAACTCAAGATCATGAGTTGGATAATGCTGCTTGTGAGTTCTGAGTTGACGAGATCCATAAGCGACCACTCGTCTTTCTTGCATCAGCACGCAACCAAGACCGATGCCAGATGCATCGCAATAAACGTTGAATGGCTTTGTCGTATCCGGCTGAGCAAGAACTGGGGCTGTTGTGAGATGCTTCAATAAAGTCTTGAAAGCTTGTTCACACGCAGCACCCCACATGAATCTGGTGTTCTTCTTTAATAATTCCGTCATCGGTTTAGCAATCTTGGAGAAACTCGGAATAAACCTCCGGTAGTAACTCGCTAAACCGAGGAAGCTTCGGATTTCATGTACTGACTTTGGTGACTCCCATTTCTGCACTTGGATAATCTTACTCGGATCTACAGCGATGTCCTCCGCTGAAATGATGTGTCCGAGAAAAGGTATTTGATTAATCCAGAATTCACACTTGCTGAATTTTGCATAGAGCTGATGATCTCGCAATCTTTGTAGCACAATATGCAGATGTTCAGCATGTTCTTCCTCTGGCTTGGAGTACACCAAGATATCATCGATGAAGACAACGACGAATTTATCCAACTCCGGCATGAACACTGAATTCATCAGGTACATAAAGAGTGCCGGGGCGTTGGTCAAACCAAAAGACATAACGAGATACTCATACAGCCCGTATCTCATTGAGAATGCCATCTTCGGAATATCTTCTGCCCGGATTTTAATCTGGTGATATCCAGACCGAAGGTCCATCTTTGAAAATACCTTCGCACCCACTAATTGATCGAAGAGCATATCAATGCGAGGTAGTGGATACTTGTTCTTGATGGTAACGGCGTTCAAAGGACGATAATCAACACAAAGCCGTAGTGTTTCGTCCTTATTTTTGACAAACAACGCTGAACAACCCCAAGGTGATGAACTCGGTCGTATAAAGCCCTTGCTCATTAGGTCATTAAGCTGTGTCTTCAACTCTGCCAGTTCATTGGGTGCCATCTTGTACGGCCTTTGTGATATCGGTGTGGTTCCCGGTATAAGTTCAATCTTGAACTCAACGTCTCGTTCGGGCGGCATGCCCTGTAAATTTTCGGGAAATACATCCGGATACTCACGTACCACCGGAATGTCCTCTATCTTGACAGCTTCCGTATGGTTCGCTGTTGCAATCTGCTGCCGTCTGGCGCCCAGAATTAATATATGAAGACCGTGCTGTGGGGAGTTGAGCTCAACGGTCCTAGAGCTGATGTTAAGAACCGCTCTGTGGTAATTCAACCACGACATCCCCAAAACGATGTCGATCTTCAGACCCTCCAGAATAATGAGAGTCGTAGGGTATATTCTACCCCCCAAACAAAGAGGTGCTCGGGAGACAACCTCGCATGTGGTACTGCTGCCCCCGGGCGAAGATATGAGGTATTGCCTCTTTGTATAAACTGTTTGGAGCTGATGTTGAGCCACAAAAGATTGGCTAATAAAGTTGTGTGTGGCACCGGAATCAAAGAGAACTAAAACCGGTAGCTGATTCAGAGAAAACATCCCTGCTAAAGCGGCTTCTCCTTCCGGAACATCATCAATCACAGTATAGTGAATATTGCCCCTTATCTGCAGATCGAGGTACGGATCGTATTGTTGTAAATATGATGACCCGTAGCCTCGAATTCCCTCCGGACATTGCCTAGCATAATGGCCCTTACTCCCACAAGTAAGACACGGATGTCACTCCTGTTCTTCGTTGACTTGCGGTGGACTGCTAGGTACATATGGCTGCAGCGATGGAGCACAAACCACCGTCTGATGCTGCGGCTGTGGAGGTGGTGCAAGTTGTAGAACTTGACCAGCAATCAATCTCTGAGGAGTTGATCGTACAGGTGGCCTCCATCTTTCACCGGGTGGCGTTTGATACACCAAACGGTACTTCTGAGGCACATAACTTGTGCTAGCCTGCTCGATCTAACTCATCTTTCTCTTCTCCGCTTGCCACTCAAGTGTCGGCTTCTCTTGAATGAAAGACGCATCGACCATGTCGGTGTAACTGCCGTTATTATGTACGGCCAGCTTCTCCCGTAATATGGCACTCAGGCCATGGAAGAATAGGTCACACCGTGCTTCTTCTTTCGCCACATATTCGGGAGCATATTGGGCCAAAAGATTAAATCTTCTGACATACTCGAGGACACTCATGTCCCCTTGCTTCAAGCCTAAAAATTCCTCCCGCTTTGCCTTGACAATACCTAGTGGTATGTAATGTGTACGAAAGGCTTCACAAAATTCACTCCATGCTACTTGATGGTCCTCCGGAATGGTGGCAAGATGATCCACCCACCAGTTTCCGGTAGCTCCATGGAGTTGCTGAGCGGCAAACTTAGTCTTCTTGTAGTCATCACACTTGAATACTCCAAATTTCGACTCCATGACACGAAGCCATTGATCTGCTTCCACAGGTTCGGTGGCTTCAGTAAAAATTGGCGGTTGAGTCGCCAAGAAATCCAGATAAGCGTCCCGAGATGGAACGACTTGTTGCGTGTTTTGGAATACGCCTTGCTGTACCAAAGCTTGGAGTAAGCGTGTGTGTTCTTGCGTTGCTTCTTGGAGTAGCCTAGTGTTCTCTTGGTTAGACTCTACGACTCGAGTCATAAGATCCATCCATCCCGTGGATGGTGGTTCCGATGGTGGAATAGAAGCTTCACCACCTCGACGAGAACTTCCGGCCCTACTCCTAGAGCGAGTACGAACCATACTGCAAAATGTAGTTGAGATGAGTTAAATAAGAACTCAGCAGTATGTGAGACTAATGGAAACATGATTATGTCAAAACTTTACGAAAGTAGTAACAAAATTCATGTTTACACAACTCCTTAGTAGGCATAACTATTCAGCCTATCTGTACAGGACAGACCTTTATGCACTATTTCTAGATTTTGATCTAGTTAAGAGCATTTTCATAACTCCAGTTGAATACCAAAGTTAAAGTTAACTTCAGCATCTTTCCAACGAGTACTCATATGCCCCCAGATCATCTCCGGAATAAAAGTTACGATTTGTCCAAAGTTGGCAGCATTCCTGGATAAATTTTGCCAGCACCTCCATTGTACGTGGCTGATTTTATCACAGTTGTATATGTAAATACAATAAGAACCTGAACAAACTTTGAACTACAACAATGTTGCACATTTCATAACCTATCCAATGGTGTATCATAGGCTTCTTAAGGGTTTCTCTATAGAAAGTTATGGCTTAAAAACAGAAAGGTCCAGAGAGGTTTTGTTGCTGTCCTGGTTCTGGACAGTTTACTATCCTCTGAACTTTCTACCCATTTAGCATATGATTTGGCTCTGGAGGTCTACAAAAAAATTTGTAGGGTACTCGAAAATCTCTCCAGAACTGTATCATACACCTTAATTGGGTCAAACTACTCATAGTTATGCTCTGTTAAAGTCCAGCAAAAATTTCTGCCGAAAACAAAGCACTCTGTTTTTGAAATCTTTGAAGCCTAGTCTTCCTCTTATTTGAATCTTAGCTCAAAATAAGAGTTCAGTAACTAATATTTGTTTCAAACTTTCGTTTTTAGTTGAAAGTTAGTTCATGAGTCATTTCTTCAAAGGAAAGGGGTTATTAAGTTTAGTACGGCGTCGATGCACCGTAAGAAGCATGTCGGTACTACGTAACCTCACCAAAAGAAAATCCTAACCGGATTATACCGGCATAAACATATCTTAGGTGGCACTAAAACAATCACTCGCAAACGTGTACTATTCGTACTACGGTTTCGTGGTTAATCCTGCATAGGTCACACTCAATTGTCAGGTCCGGCTGCACACCGAACCCGGTATCCATACATCTCTTACACTCGTCCGTCATCACTCGCACAGGTGTTCTCAAGCCAAACACGCCTTGAGCTACGTGTTCACGTTACTAACCACGTGACGGGGTTTCCCAAATTGCACCACGCACGCCTGGGACAGACGTTGCCCGAGTACCCCAAACGACATGAGGAGTCGTAGAGGATACTAAAGCGGGTCGGGTTACCTGCCACCCGTGGGGCTCCACCCTTCAGCTTGTGCGCACTGGTGGACAGCGCTTACGTGCACCCCCCAAGACATAACTCGTCCCGAGATGCACGATTTTCCGACATAACAAATAAGTTAGCTTTCCACTCTCATATTAAGCTAATAGTAATCCTTATGTGGGCCTAGTACCGTATCCTCACCGTAACCTAAATTTTTGTCGTAATACCTTCCTTATTCCGTGTGCTATTACCAATGCGGCTCTGATACCAGCTGAGGCGGACCCGTCAACCGAGAAAGGCCACTCGCCCGGGAATCGCACTGGGTGGTGCCGTGTTGTGCGGCACCCAACAGCACACATATGAGGAACAATGTATTACATAAAACAATAGCGGAAGCTTACAAGTTTTTCTTTGTAAATACTTTACATCAAGTAACTACAGCGGAAGTCCAGCCCACGGACTCCTCTCGCTAGCAACACGAAGACAAGGAGCAGCGGCTGGGTTCTCCATGTGTTACCTGACTCGGAAGTCCCCGAGTCTCACCGGACAACCTTCTTTTCAGTATCGTTGTTAACCTGCAAAACCACTTATATAGCAAGCGTGAGCACATAGGCTCAGCAAGTCTGAACCGTCTCTCCTAAACAAGAAACTCTACATGCGCGACGGTTGCAATTGGGTCGGCTAGATTTGCATAAAGGACTCGCCTAAAGTTGATCCTTAACTTTCAGATTTTAAGCCTCATTGTACAGACCTTGAGCCGAAAAGCATCGCAACTCCACAATCAAATAAGAAATGTTTTTTTGCGATGCTCCTTGCACAAAGTGAAAGTAAACTTTAATGAGCCTATCTCTAATTCAATCATGGTTGCAATACAAGTTATAGCACAGCCTTATAAAGTTCAAAGAATAACCAGTTCAGTTCTTACTACGTCAAGACGCAGCGGGAAAGTATGCTCATATAACCGTGAGCGACGGTGATTCGAATCAGTACACACCCGGACTACACGACACGTACACCTGTACTCCGAGTTGCCGGCAGCAACCTCAACTGACGTTGTACGCGGCCACCTTTCCCAAGATCTTCCACATTGGACGCAGTCCAACTGCCCCGAGTACGCAAGCTCCCTCAAGGTACATACCCGCTGTGGTATGTTCTTGAGCGAGGTACCTCCTGCTACCCTGACGCCGAAAGCCTAAGGCAGTTGGAAAGGTTCCACTATGGATCTCCCAAGGTACATCGGTTTCCTGGGTCCCATATAGCCAGTATGCGCCCGGTACACAACTCAAACTTGTCCAACAGGGCCAAGCACGGACGGGCCTTAACCGACACAGGCAGGGCTATGCACGCACGGCCTGCAACCTGCTGCATCTAAACCTCCCTGCCCGGTCTCCATTTCTTATGTGTGAACTTTCCTCATCTTTTCTAATTCAGACCCGTTCCGAGTAAACCAGCCCTAAACTCATGAGTAGATTCCAACTACTCGACTTCTACCGGACCTTTCCTACTAACATTAGTGTAGCCAAATTCCACTCGAGGAGGTGCTATTCTACCCTTTCTCTCTTAGGTATTTCTGGTCATGCAAGTGGGGTTTTCAATATCATCTAGACGTAATGCAATCAACGATGCAAAGCTATGATCTCTACAAATGAAAATGTTTTATAAAACGGTTCAAATGCAAACCGGGGCTTGCCTGTTTTGCAGGTGACTAAGGTTACAATCAGTTAGTGACGATCACTTGGAGCTTGATCACTTGATTTCCTCCCTCCTTGATCTTCACCTCAAGTTCTTCTCACCTTCTTCACATATATGCTACACGATATGATCATGCATATGTATTTAATTGAAAAGCTTTTGCTAATAAGATCTAATGACAGTTTTAAAACTGGAACTCTGTTTAAGAATTTAAAATGACACTGGTGCTAGTGGTTTGGGTTGGGTTTAAACACCATGATCAAGTGTTGAGTGCCTTTCCCACTTAAGTGTTGATCACCTTAAGAGATCACACATGACAGTGGTGATCCAGAGCTCTAATGGAGCTGCGAATTTTCATGTGAGTTCTTTGTCACAAGAAATCCTCTGGACCAAAATTTAGCACTTTTCATGGAGTGGTTTATTCAGAATAATTCTCTAATGATTTAGTCAAAGATGAATTAATTCTGAGGTAACACCCATATTCATGTCAAACTAAGTGAATCACAATTTCAATTATAGTTCATAGAGTCTACATGAATTTTTCTAGGATTTTTGGAGCTAAGAATTTCCCAGAACTGAATTTACAAGTTTTGGAAATTCTCTGAAAATGTTTCTGTATTCATTTGAATACAGGAACCTACAATCTGAATTACCCTGATCAATTCAACTCCAAATGAGCTGACACGTTTACAGGAGTCTAATAAAACCCTAAAGAATATTCTGGCAAAATTTGAGGATTTTTGGATAAACCAAACTCCCTCTAAAATTCTTTTGCTGAAAAGATTTAAAGAATTTTCCAAAATTAAATAAAGACTTTCATACAAATTGGGTTGCATATTTGGATAGAGTTTGTCAATCTGAATCTAACCCAATTTGAATCACTAAATTTGGAGGTTCCTAGCAAAAGTTATACTCTTCTAAAGTTTGGGGAAAAATCTGGAATTTGAATAAATCCGGGAAAAGTTTAAACTGACGGTGGGACCACTGGTACACGTGTCTGCTGCTGGGAGCGCGCCACACGGGGTCACAGGGTTATTTCCCGCGCTGTTACAATTGATCCCGCGCTACAGAATATCCAGCCCGATACCCTGAGCCACTGACAGGTGGGACCGGCGAGGTCTTCTTCAACCTCGCGCTCCCGCGCGATCCCGCCGCCAGTCTCGCCGGAGAAGCTCCGAAATCGGTCGTCCGGCCACCCCTGACGCTGAAACTCGCCGCCAGCCCTTAATTCAACGCGAGGAACACGCTGATGGGGTTTTCTCGAGCTGGCAGGTCCCCTAAACTAGCCCGCGACGGCGCAATGGTTCGGACGAAGTCCGGCGACGTCGCCCCGTTGAGCTAGCCCGCCAAACGATTCCTAGAAGGGCTCTACAGCACCAGTGGAGGTTGGCCAAGCTTGGCATGGCCGCATATGGACTCGGGAACGGCTCTACCCCAGGGTTCACCGTGCACCCGCATCTTCCCGCCATAGCCGCCGTCGTAAAAAGTGAAATTGCACCGTGCACAGTATGTTTCATGCGAGGCTTTGGGAAGAAGAAAGATTGCCACACCAGTCTAGGTTCTATGTGCGAAATTTGCAGAGCTCTAAATGAATATAACTCGAGAATTTCATCGATTCATACCCGCGGGTCAGTTTTCACCGGCCGGAGAAGATTTCTGAAATTCGTCGACCAGCGGCGAAGACAGGCTTTGCGCTTCGGGTGGAAGCTGCACGGAGCTCCTGCGCGCCCAAAAGTGGCCTCGCTTGGTCGTGACAAGCTCTGGAGGAGGCTGTCCACGGAAGCACGCCGCCGCTGTCGTGTGACGGCCGCCGCGGAAACTCGCCGTTCTCGGTGTAGAGGGCACAAACGCACTTGGCGAGGGCTCGAGGAGGTCGAGGGGTCTACGGTGCTGTGGTTTTGCTGCTCCGAGGCACTGCTCACTTGAATTGCCCGCGCTCCCGAGCGATCGAAGCCGGGCGGCTGCGCTTCTGTCTTTTGGTGCGAGTGAGAGCAGAGACGGCGCCGTGGCTTCGGTTAAGAGGCGGGAGAGGCGTGAGGCGGTAGCTGCCGACATCTAGCAGCTCTCCACCGCGAAGAAACCCAGCAGGAGCTGGCTGCCGCCGTCCCTCGGTGTCACCCCGAGAGGAATCGGTCTCGGTCGTTGCTTCGCGTGGGAGGAGATCAAACAGAGACTGTGGACTGCAGATCTTTTGCAATTTCAGTGCTCCCAATGACATGTGGGTCCCACATGTCGGTCCTCCTTATCCCCTCTAAAATATCTCCCCAATTTGAATATTGATGGAATTCAATTGTGGAAGTTTAAATCTGATATGGATTTGGATAATTGGGCAAGTTTCATCCAAATTCAAACATGCATTTCAATTCTTTGTCATTTAAAGTCCATTTTGCAAAATGGGTTGCAAACTATTTTCATAAATCAGGAAACTTTGCACACCCCCTAATTTGGACCCAAGGAATTCAAATATGAAATCTGATTTTTATTTTGGCTACTGCAAATGAGATTTTCAGCACAACAGTTTTGAATTCCATTGTGTTGTCCTCATTTGAATTTTTGTTTGAACAAATTGTTCCAAATCTGATTCTTGTTTTCTCACACATATGGAAACTTCCCATCTTGGTTTTTGACCCCTCTAGGGTTCCAAGTTCTCAAATAAACATTTGACTAGTGTGAAGAAAACCCTCATGTGGGTTATCACATGTGGGGAAAAGTTTTAACAAGTCCCAAATTTCATACATATGAAACCAACTTTTGCAGATAAGTGTTTCTTTGTATTCATAATTTTTGGGACCTTTACAGTAGCATGAGATGGTGGTTTACTTGCCGTAGATCTAAGGACCGGTTCATGCATGCACATGCCAGGATAACAGTGCCACCACAAGGCCAAGTATGGGTGTGGCTTAGCTGAGTAATTAGGTAAGTTGCTAGATTGTTATGGACTGTGGAAGGCGTGGGGAATGGGAGTCGAGTGAGGACTGCCCTGGGAACTGCATGGCACAAGAGGGGGCCCGTGGGTGGGAGAATTGGAGATTCTAGCCTGCCAGTGAAACCTTAGTGAGTCCATACATCTAGTAACCCCTTTGTAAAGGCTATTTTGTGATCTCTTGACCATACACCAACGATTGTGTACTGGTATAATGGAGGTTCTGCAGTCACCGACGTGTGACGAAATCACAAACTTGTGGGTAAAGAGGTACAATCTCTACAGAGTTTCTAAAACTATCATGATAGCCGAGCTTACGGTCACGAGCGCCTGGCTAAACTGCCATGAGTAGTTGGAATGGTTATTGGGACGGTTCTTGGTTATGGTCATTGGTTATGGTTATGGTTGGGTTTTGGGACTATTGAGTCCGGATGTTGAGATGGTTGTGTGACTGTTGAGTCACGACAACGAGATTGGTCTCGATCTGAGACGAAGTTGTTATGAGATGAGATGGTAGCGAATACGAGAAGGTATTCGTGAGATGGTAGCGAATACGAGGAGGTATTCGTGAGTAAGGATAATGTGGATTAATGTTCGGATGGAACACGGAAAGTGATGGAGGTATGTCGGTAATTAAATACATGCTGGGATTACATTCATCTAAAGTTAAGTTGCTGTTTTATCATGGTTTTATAAATCTGCTTTTCTGCAAATGAGCCTTTTTATACCTACCTTGTTGTGAGCTACATATCATGTTTTCCCGCACTTGCTGAGTACATCATTGTACTCAAACTTGCATTATTATCTCCACATCAGCAGCAGGAGAAGACTACTATGAAGACCAAGTGGAGCATTAGGGCGTGTGATCTGTTCTCAACCTTGCTTGTGGAGGGAGTAGAGATGGAGCCACCTTTGCTTAGATTTGCTTCCGCATAGTTAAATCGCTTCCGCATTAGAATAAAGACTTCCGCTGTGAGCATGAGTCGAAGACTCATGAGGCTTTGTAATAAACTCTGTTATTCGTGGTAATATATATATTCTGAATTCAGTTTGTGGATCATATGTGTATGTGTGATGAACATCCTGGGCACACATACGCATTAGTTCTCGGTTCCGTGGTATTCCATAGAATTGAGGGCGTCACAGATTGGTATCAGAGCCACGGGTTGACAGTAGGTTACACGCGTGGATAGAAACCATAGATTGACATTAGAGCCACGGGTTAGCCGTAGGTTACACCCCTATCTAGGAATCATAGATCGGTATTAAGACACAGATTGGTAGTTAAGCCACGCTGACCAAAGGAGGCACCCTAGGATGCTTAAATTGGTTTTAAACCCACCTTGACATAGAGAACCATCCTTGAATAGGAGTTGTATGAGCCCTTGCAGTGATTGTTTGTGATTGAGTGTTTAGTGTGAGTTGTGGGATGTCCCCAAAAACGTTGTCCATATCCACACGTAAGAAGAAAGAGGTGTGAGATGTTTTGACACTTGTTCACATCCTCATATGGGCTAGTATATATATATATATATATATATATATATATATATATATATATATATATATATATATATATATATATATATATATATATATATATATATATATAGTCCAAACTCACCTTGATGCATATAGTTGAAGGGACTTACCTAACCTTCTAACCCTCGATTCTATTTCGTCCTCTCTCACAGATGGTGAGAGGAAACGCCGGCCGAAGGAACATCCAAGAAGATGACCATGATGAAGTTCCTGCTAACCCAGGAGCTGGCGAGAACCATCTAGAAAGGTTGATGGCCATGCAAAACCAGCTTATGCAAACCATGATCCAAACCTTGGGTCAGTTGCAGGCCAACCAAAAACCCCGTTCCGGCACCACCGCCACCACCACCTTCGGCTCACAACCGGTTGGGAGAGTTCATGAGGACTCGACCACCCACCTTTGCTCAAGCCAACGACCCCATGGAGGCCGACGACTGGTTGAAATCCATGGAGAAGAAGCTTGCCATTGTTCAGTGCAATGACCGAGAGAAGGTTCTCTTCGCGTCGCACCAACTTACGGGAGCCACTGCTGACTGATGGGATGCCCTGAGCAACGCTCATGCCAACCAGGAGACGATCACTTGGACTGAGTTCAAGGAAAGTTTCCGCTCTCATTACATCCCTGCCGGTGTAATGATGCTCAAGAGGCAGGAGTTTGAAGGTCTCCGCCAAGGACAGAAAAGTGTGAATGAGTATCTCAACAAGTTCACGCAACTGTCCTGGTATGCCCCCGAGGATGTCAACTCAGACCAGAGGAAGCAGTATCTGTTCATAAGAGGGTTGAACAATGAGATCCAGGTTCAACTCCTCAACAACGACTACGTAAGCTTCTAGAAGCTGGTTGACAAGGCCATAGTTGTTGAAAACAAGATCCGAGAGATCGAGCGAGAATGCAAGAGGAAGGTGCCATACCAGCCTCAAGGGAGCAACGTACGACCTCGGTACATGCCCCCTGCACCGCAGTATGGATCGACCACTTCTGCATACTGCCCTGGTCAGCCGCCACAGCAATGACCCGTTGCACCAGCACCTCGTGTGCCCATGCCTCTTGCGCCCCGACCTAACAATGGCGCTCCTGTTCAAAACCCTCGCCCCAACGTACCTGCTGCCGTAGGCAACAGGGCATGCTTTGCATGCGGGGAAGTAGGCCACTTCGTGAACCAGTGCCCGAGGAGAGGTCCTGGACAGCAAGGTAACGTGCCCAAGCAGAACCCGTGGCTGAACGGAGGGGACAATCAAGGAAACCGTGGACAGCAGAACTATGCTCGTGGCAACGTGAACCATGTCACTGCTGAGGAAGCACAACAGGCTGAGGACGTCGTAATTGGTATGTTCCTTGCCAACTCCAACCCAGCCAACATCTTATTTGATTCTGGAGCATCGCATTCCTTCATATCATCCAAATATGTTGCCAAACATCATCTACCCGTATCCCACTTAGAATGTGCTATGTTAGTTAATTCTCCCGGAGGAGAAATGAGGACTAATATAGTATGTCCGAAAGTAAGCCTTAAAATAAGGGGGGTAGACTTCCCTGCCAACCTTATTGTCTTGGGCTCCCAAGGGATTGACATCATACTCGGAATGGATTGGCTAAGCAAGCACAATGGAGTAATCCAATGTGCTGAAAGGAGCGTGCAGTTGACCAACGAGCAAGGTATTCGTGTTGAGTTTGAGTCAGCCCAGCAAACAACCGAACGGGCAATTTTGAACCACGTCGACGGAACAACCGTGGACAACATTCCAGTAGTTCAGGAATTTTTGGACGTGTTCCCAGAGGAGCTAGCAGGTATGCCACCTGACCGGGACATTGAGTTTGCCATAGACTTGGTGCCCGGAACCGCACCCATAGCCAAGAGACCATATAGGATTCCCGTCAATGAGCTAGTAGAACTCAAGAAGCAAATTCAAGAGCAGTTGGAAAAGGGTTTTATACGCCCAAGCTCGTCTGCTCTTCGTAGACAAGAAAGATGGAACCCAAAGGATGTGCGTGGATTATAGGTCTCTCAACGAGGTAACAATCAAGAACAAATACCCTTGGCCCCGTATAGAGGACCTATTCGACCAAATGAAAGGAGCTCGAGTGTTCTCCAAGATTGATCTTCGGTCGGGATACTTCCAGCTGAAGATTAAGCCCTCCGATATACCCAAGACAGCCTTTCGGACACGGTATGGTTCGTATGAATATACCGTCATGTCTTTTGGGTTGACAAATGCACCCGCATACTTCATGTACCTCATGAACAAGTTATTCATGGAGTACTTGGACAAGTTCGTTGTGGTTTTCATCGATGACATTATGGTGTATTCAAAGAGTGAGGAGGAGCATGAAGAACATTTGAAATTGACCTTGCAGAAACTGCGTGAGCATCAATTGTATGCCAAGCTTAACAAATGTCAATTTTGGCTAAAGGAAATATCTTTCCTAGGCCACATTATCTCCAAGGAAGGGGTATCGGTTGATCCCGGAAAAGTGAGAGATGTTTTGAAGTGGGACCAACCACAGAGCTTGAGGGATATTCGGAGTTTTCTTGGGATGGCTGGATACTATCGACGCTTCTTTAAAGACTTCTCTAAGATAGCAAAACCTATGACGGAGTTGCTAATGAAGGGAAAGGTCTTCCAATGGACACCAGCCTGCCAAGGAAGTTTTGAGGAACTCAAGAAAAGGCTAACCACAGCACCAGTTCTGGTATTGCCAGACGTAAGAAAGAGCTTTGACATATATTGTGACGCATCCAGACAGGGGCTCGGATGTGTGCTCATGCAAGAAGGACAAGTGGTAGCCTATGCCTCACGGCAATCAAAGAAGCACGAGCTTAATTATCCTACACATGACTTGGAGCTAGCAGCAGTAGTGCATGCATTGAAGATTTGGAGACATTATATCCTTGGTCATCGATGTGAGATCTATACGGATCATAAAAGCCTCAAGTACATATTTACACAAACGGATTTGAATTTCAGGCAACGTCGATGGTTGGAACTCATCAAGGATTACGATGTTGGAATCAACTACCACCCCGGGAAGGCCATTGTAGTAGCTGATGAATTGTGCCAAAAGGGAGCATGTCACCAACTCACGGTTCGGGAGCTACCACCCGAACTACGTAAGGAGTTTGAACGGTTACACCTCGGATTTTTGAACAACATGGAAATAATGGAGATCCACTCTTCATTGGAGCAAGAGATAAGTGAGGGCCAAGCAACGGATGAGGGGATCAAGGAGATCAAGGAAAGAATCCGACAAGGAATAGAGAAGGATTTCAAGGAGGATGAGAAGAGTACGCTTTGGCTAGGAAAAAGGATTTGTGTGCCTAACGTGAAACACCTCCGCGACATGATATTGAAGGAGGCACATGATTCACCCTATTCCATACATCCCGGAAGTACCAAAATGTACAAGGACTTGAAAACTTGTTATTGGTGGGATGGTATGAAGAGGGATATAGCCAAGTACGTTGCCCTATGCGACATATGCCAACGGGTGAAGGCCGAACATCAAAAACCCGCTGGATTGTTGCAACCCTTGAAGGTACCAGAATGGAAGTGGGAAGACATCAGTATGGATTTCATCGTCGGGTTGCCACGTACTCAGTCGGGGTACGACTCCATCTGGGTTATCGTGGACCGATTGACGAAAACAGCTCATTTCCTCCCCGTAAAGACCAATTACAACGTTGCACAACTAGCTGAGTTGTACATAGAGCAGATCGTGTACCGTCATGGAGTTCCGAAGAGGATAGTCTCAGATCAAGGTTCTCAGTTTACCTCTAGATTCTGGAGGAAGCTGCAGAAAGCCATGGGTACACGACTGGATTTTAGCTCCGCCTACCACCCACAAACTGATGGACAAACCGAAAGGACAGACCAAATTTTGGAAGATATGTTGAGAGCTTGCGGCTTGAAATGAGGGCATAGTAGGGATAGGAGTTTACCGTATGCCAAATTCTCCTATAACAACAGCTACCAAGCTAGCTTGAAGATGTCGCCTTTCGAAGCATTATATGGTAGACGGTGTAGAACACCACTGTTCTGGAACGAAACCGGAGAGAACCAGGTGTTTGGACCCGAAGTGCTACAAGAGGCTGAAAAGCAAGTCCAAACGATACGGGAGAACTTAAAGGCTGCTCAGTCATGACAGAAAGGCTATGCGGACAATAGGCGAAGGAAGTTGACTTTCGAAGTGAGAGACTTCGTATACCTTAAGGTATCGCCTATCCGAGGCCAACGACGTTTTAACGTCAAAGGCAAGCTAGCACCTCGCTACATCAGACCATTTAAGACCCTGGACAAGCGAGGAGAAGTAGCCTATCAACTAGAGCTCCCAACCCACCTCTCCAACGTGCATGACGTGTTTCATGTATCCCAGCTCAAGAAATGCTTGAGAGTACCAGAGGAGCAAATACCAATAGAAGAGCTTGAACTTCAAGAGGACCTGACTTATGCGGAACACCCTGTCCGAATCTTGGACGTAAAGGAAAGGGTCACCCGGAACAAGGTGATTCGATGGTGCAAGGTACAATGGAGCCATCACACCGAAGCTGAAGCCACATGGGAGCGTGAAGAGGATATCAAGGCAGAATTTCCCCATCTATTTTCTACTAACGAATCTCGAGGGCGAGATTCAATTTAAGGGGGGTAGATTTGTGACACCCTCATCTCTGGTGTCAACATATATTCATGAAGAGAAAACATTTTAAGAAAAATAGGAACAGAGAAAGTTATCAAAAGAATAGCCAGTAAGAACCGAGTCCAGTTCACATAGAGTGCCAAAGACAACTTCTGCGGCCGCTGGCCATGTGGCATGTTCGGAGCTCATCCCTGCGAAGTGGGGAGAGGCTGCCTCTAAGCTGGCTACGTGGCAGGCTCGGGGCTCGTCTCCGCAAATGGGAGAGGTCCGATCCTGTGGGACACGTGTGGCCCACGGAGCTAGCCTCTGCAGAAGAAGCAAAGACATTTCCACAGGACACGTGTCATCTTCGGAGCTAGTCATCGCAGAAATCAGAAGACCAGTCTCGCAGGATACGTGTCAATCTCGGAGCTCACCTCCGAGAGGTCCGGTTCTATTGGACACGCATCGTCACCGGAGCTTATCTCCGGGAGGTCCGTCGCTGCTGGACACGTGTCAACCGTGGAGCACGTCCTTGAGGAAAGAAGAAAGGAAAGACCGGCACTAATATGTGGCGCACGCGGAGCTCACCTCCGAAGGAAAAGGGAGGTCTCGCCTGATTGACACGCGGCACAACCGGAGCTGGTCTCTGTGGAGAAGGAGATACCAGGCCCCGGAGGACACGTGGAGCTTCCGGAGCTCATCACCGCGGAGGTAACGAGTTCTGGGGCGGTTTTTATGCGTAAGAATGCCGGTACGTAAAAGAAACCGACCTGAATTTCACGATGTTACTAAGGATAAGGTGTTAGGATCCAACAACGATCTGAATAGGACTCATATTCGGGATACAATCAGCTTAGGACTCTTCTCTTCCCGATTATAAATAGAACCCAGAACCTCTGGCCGAAACCACAAACTTCTTTTTCAACTCCTGAGCCGACGACTTAGATCCCTAGCCCTATCTCGCCGAGTAAACCATCGCCGAAACCCAGCAAGGAAGATTGCCGAAGGAAAGCCAGAATGGTCTGAGGAGGACCTCGAAACCGAGAAGAACGTGAGGTAGGACTCCTATACCACCTTACGACATCATTGTGTATTCTTTGCATCTGTTCTTTAATTCCTTTCGAACAGAAGCCTTCTCGTGGACAGATCACTTGTAGATCAGGTTGATCTAAAGACAAGATCATCACCACGTCCACCTTTGATCCGAACATCTCTGTCCATGCAAGCCGTGCAAGAACACGAACAAACTAATCTAATAAAAACCAATCATAGGATAGCATGCATGTGCATCATCGCATCTAGTCTTAAGGTTTGTGCATGATATTAATTGCTGTGAATCTTGTATGCATGTGATCCGACCAAGCAGGACAAGCTCAGGGAGCTGTCTACGACGAATTGCAGCAATAAGGTTTTGAGATCCAGGAACCACCGGAACCGCAAGAACAAGGCAAGTGCTCCTTGACCATATTGATCCTATGATTTGGATAAAACTGTTTTGTTTTGCGAAAAGGTGTGTGTGCTGAGTCAAACATGATGGGAAACCCTTTTATAAGAGTTTACTAGTATTGGTTAAACCACCCTTGTCGCCAGGGACGTTTATGAGTCGGGTATGGTTTTTGCTTTATGCTTCGCTGAGTCCATGGGATCGGGAAGCGAAATAGATGTGCCTAGCTAACTGCACTCGTAATGATAATGAGAAACTAATGATGTTAATAAACATGGATCGGAGGGAGATCTAGGCAAGCCTGGGTTTGTGAATGAGGTAGCATGAGATGGTGGTTTACTTGCCGTAGATCTAAGGACCGGTTCATGCATGCACATGCCAGGATAACAGTGCCACCACAAGGCCAAGTATGGGTGCGGCTTAGCTGAGTAATTAGGTAAGTTGCTAGATTGTTATGGACTGTGGAAGGCGCGGGGAATGGGAGTCGAGTGAGGACTGCCCTGGGAACTGCATGGCACAAGAGGGGGCCCGTGGGTGGGAGAATTGGAGATTCTAGCCTGCCGGTGAAACCTTAGTGAGTCCATACATCTAGTAACCCCTTTGTAAAGGCTATTTTGTGATCTCTTGACCATACACCAACGGTTGTGTACTGGTATAATGGAGGTTCTGCAGTAGCCGACGGGTGACGAAATCACAAACTTGTGGGTAAAGAGGTACAATCTCTGCAGAGTTTCTAAAATTATCATGATAGCCGAGCTTACGGTCACGAGCGCCTGGCTAAACTGCCATGATTAGTTGGGATGGTTATTGGGACGGTTCTTGGTTATGGTCATTGGTTATAGTTATGGTTGGGTTTTGGGACTATTGAGTCCGGATGATGAGATGGTTGTGTGACTGTTGAGTCACGACAACGAGATTGGTCTCGATCTGAGACGAAGTTGTTATGAGATGAGATGGTAGCGAATACGAGAAGGTATTCGTGAGATGGTAGCGAATACGAGGAGGTATTCGTGAGTAAGGATAATGTGGATTAATGTTCAGATGGAACACGGAAAGTGATGGAGGTATGTCGGTAATTAAATACATGCTGGGATTACATTCATCTAAAGTTAAGTTGCTGTTTTATCATGGTTTTATAAATCTGCTTTTATGCAAATGAGCCTTTTTATACCTACCTTGTTGTGAGCTACATATCATGTTTTCCCGCACTTGCTGAGTACATCATTGTACTCAAACTTGCATTATTATCTCCTCATCAGCAGCAGGAGAAGCCTACTATGAAGACCAAGTGGAGCATTAGGGCGTGTGATCTGTTCTCAACCTTGCCTGTGGAGGGAGTAGAGATGGAGCCACCTTTGCTTAGATTTGCTTCCGCATAGTTAAATCTCTTCCGCATTAGAATAAAGACTTCCGCTGTGAGCATGAGTCGAAGACTCATGAGGCTTTGTAATAAACTCTGTTATTCGTGGTAATATATATATATTATGAATTCAGTTTGTGGATCATATGTGTATGTGTGATGAACATCCTGGGCACACATTCGCATTAGTTCTCGGTTCCGTGGTATTCTGACACGACCCCAAGGTCCTGTCGAGCCAGGATCACGCTGAGGGGTGTTGCGTTGCACAACACCGTATAACACACGTCAAAGGTACAAAGCGGAAGCGGAAGCTTTATTATATAAACAAGTTTATTAACATGTTTACATCAAAATAAGTTCAGTCTACACTCACGGGCGTAGACTAAGCATCAAGTGCACGTTCTGCCCTTGAACGTGTCCTTGCTAGCACACACACATACACTAACTCTGCGGCGTGCACGACTCCCACTCGACGGGGTTCACCTCCTGGGGTTCCGTCTCCTCTTCGGGAGTCCCTTCCTCATAGAACCCTGCAAAAGCTTCAAACACAAGCAGTGAGCATGAAGGCTCAGCAAGTCTGACCCGTCTCACCTAAACATGGAACTTCTACATGAGGGGTGATGGGTTACATGAGGTAAAAATCATTTGCAAAGGACTCGCCTAATTAGTAGAACCTTACTTTCAAGTTTTAGCAGCAGGTTGTGGAGAACCTTACGCTAAGGTACATGAGAGAGCCGCAATCAAACAAGAAACGCATTTCTCTCATGTACTTTGCCCAAAGTTGAAATGAACCTTAGTTAGCTCTAAACTACAGCATATCATTAACAATCAGAGTCAATCTTTCAATCAGCAACATTTTAACATGTAACTAGCCTGTTCTTGCTATGTCACGGTACAGTGAACAAGTGGTACTCACTGACCGCGAGGGATGGCGATTATAATCGATTTACACCTGCAGGGTTACCCGAACAACCCGTCACGTACGCCCGTACTCGATGTTGCCTACAACAACCATCACGGACGCTGTACGCAACTACCTTTCACCCGTCAGCCAAATATTGAACCGGTCCCATTGTCCCGAGCGAGAGGTCTCTGCACGCGCATCTCAGTGCCGCCAGCCGATTTACACCTCAAGCTCTCAACCTACCCTCTGAACGACGGGCAATGCCTCAATACCCAGCTACCCGAGTTACATCAGTTTCCCGGTTCCCATATAGCCGGTAGGTCTTCGGTACTGTTCTAGCTTGTTCAACAGGCCCGCACACGGCTCGGTCCTCAATCGATACAAGCGGAGCTACAGCACACAGGCCCCAAAGTCCTGCTGCCCTTACCCTCCGCACGGTCTCATTTTCTTGCCATGTGTTTCATGTGCTATTACTACCCGAGTTGAGTGCCTCTAGCCTATGCTCGCGAGTAGTTCCAACTACTCGACTTGTACCAAATCCTACTCTATCATAGCAATGCAGTAGCTAACGGGGTTTGCAATCCTAAACCCAACCCACGGTGTTCTTGGCTATGCAATTGGGTTTCCAAACAAGACTCTAATGCAAAGAATAAAGTAAACACGTATGTGCTAAAAACAATAAAAATTTGTAAAAAGGTTAACGCAAACCGGAGCTTGCCTTGCTGCTCTTGGTCGTAGGCTAGCTGCTCCTCCGGAGTTACGAAGTCTAGGATTTCGGGTTCCTCCTCGACCTTAGCGACTACATGATAGAAGGAATACATGTATCAATTTAAATGCATTTGTATTAAGTTTGAGGTTGTGAAGTCTATAATCCTTGCTAGACAGACCCAATGACTGTGAAACTTTAACTGGGGCTTGGTTAGAACCTAAACAGAGATTTGGTCAAGTTTTAGTTGCAGTAAAGCTCATTTGAGCCCTCCACAATTAATTATGTCCTTGACCTTAATTGGAACTCTTAGGGTGTTCTAGGGATTTTCATGAAACAAACTATGACTTTCTGGAAACTAGATTTTCAGAGGGTTCTAATGTAGTTGGTGTCACTTAATTTGAAGGTTCCTAGCTAAAGATATGAGCTAAACAATTTCAGAGAAAATTCTGAAAATGTTTCTGAACATTTTCTATTTTCTCTGGAACAGTTTCAATAATCACACCATTAGGTGGATTAATTCAGCTCCAATGGGTCTGAAATTTTTATGGTAGTTCAGGGATATTTTTGTGAACATCCCAGTAAAATTTCATGATTTTCCTCCGCAGAATTCTCCAGTTAAAATTCCAAACAGTTTAAACTTTGAGGATTTAATTCTGGAGAATTAAGGAATTCCATGAAGTGAAACTTGATTTGTTGGAAAGTACTCAGAGAGCTGAATCCAGCAAAATTTGGGTCACTCAATTTGGAGCTTTCTAGCCAAAGTTATGAGGATTTGAAGTTTGGAAGAATTCTGAAAATGGGGGAAAAGTTTAAACTCTCGCGTGGGCCCAGGGGACACGCGTCGCACGCCGAGGCGACAGCACACCGCGGCCCACAAGGATTTTGCGCGCCAGCACACCCGATCCCGGCCGCAGCCGGATCCCGATTCAAAATATCTCCCGCTGACAGCTGGGGTCCACCCCTTCGTCAACCTCCCGACGCCCGCGCTCTGCCGCCGAGGGACCTCGCCGGAGAGCTTGCCGCCGGCTTCTGTACAGCTCCAAACTTCACGATTCTGGCCGCCCCTGCCTACTTTTACTCGGGGAACAGGATTCTAGGGTCAGCTGCTCATGACAATGGCCGGAGCATGGTCGGTGACGAGCCGCCACCACGGAAAGACTTCGGCCACGTCGGCTGATTTCCCTAGCACCCCAACTACTCGAGGAACCGGTCGGGAAGCATCAGTGGACCTCAGAGAAGGTCGACATGAGCTCGAGACAGCTCGGGGAAGGCCCGAAATAGGTCCTCACCGTGCGCCCGATGCCGCCCGTTCATTCCGCCATTGGTAGACCTCGAATTACGCCGGGTACAGAGGTTCTCCGGCCAAGAGTTGTGAAGGCAACTTGTGCGTTACCGTGTCTAGCTTGTGTGAGAGCGGATTGAGGCCCTCTAATCCTTTCTAGAGCACGAATTTGACAGAACCGCACCCGAAGGTCGTTCTGCACACAGAAAGGGGAAAAATGGAAATTCGCCGCCGGTGAGCAACCACTCGAGCTGTGGCTCGGGGGTGAGCAGCATCAGTCACCAGCGCGTACAAGGATGCCTTGGCTCGGGCGTGACAATGCCCTGGTTGGGCTGTCCACAGGAGCCCGAGGTGCGGCGGTTCTAAGTCCCGAATTCGATCTTTCGGCACAGCCGATATCAATCGGTTTCAACTGAATTCTAGCAGCGGGGAGGGCGGAGGAAGGTCTCTAGTACCTTGCTGGGGCTCTGGAGGGGACGGAGGGAGCTGTGATCGGTGTTCTCCGATCGATTCCGAGCTGCGGAAAACTTCGGCCGGCGCTGAGTTCTTGTGGGGAAGAACGGTGATGCCTCGGCCGAGGAGGGGGACAGGCGCCTTAAGAAGGCTCTGCACCGCCTCACGCCCGCGCGTGGGCAAGCAGCTGCTGGCTCGGCGGCTGCCCTCGGTGGCGATCGCAGCGGCGGCTCGGCGACCCGAGTCAGAAAAGTCTCAGTCGGTTTGATCTGAGCAGTGGCTGACACGTGGGTCCCACTTCCAGTTTTAACCTCTGAAATTTACTCCTAATCACTGTTGTAAACAGTGATCCCCGTAGTACCCCTGGTAATTCAAATTATTCACCCATGAACCATTTGAATTGATCAAAGTTCAAATTGGGTTTGGTTTGAGTGAATTTCAGCACAAGTGCAGTTTTGAATTCAAATGAAGTTTGAATTTGTCCCACTTAGCTCATGTCAAGATCAACTCCAAATGGAGTGAAAATTGGTGTGTGGGCTCACAAAAATGTGCTGAGTAAGAATATGCCTCCCACTTTTAAATTCATGGGATAAAAACAGTTTGAATTTGAATATGGTTTCAAACTGCCCTCTTCCTAACTATACCCAAAATGACCTCAAAAAGGTTTTGAATTTGGGTGAAACTTGGCATGGACATCCTTAGCAATGTATAGGAGTTTTCATATGTCCAGCCGCCTTCTATCACATGTGTGAAATACCACTTTGGCAATGTGTGAGTTTGTTCTCTAATGAGCATGTTGATAATTGTTACTTGCTCTTCATTTGTGTTCATCATCCTTCCTCAAATGAGGTGTGTGGTGTGGTGATGAATACTGCAAATGTGTGTCAAAAACTGAGGCCCTTACATTCCTCCCCCCTTAAAAGAATCTCGTCCCTAGATTATAAGGTGAAAATGAGAGAGAGGACGGTGGAAAATTACCGGATATGCGACGTGAAAAATTCGGGGTAGTTAGTGCGAAGGAATTCTTCGCTCTCCCATGTCGCTTCGTCCATGGAGTGATTACTCCATAGAACCTTGTAGAACCACAACGTACGGTTGCGTGTGGTTCGGGCCTTTTCATCGATAATCTGCACCGGTTCCTCCCGATAGGTGAGATCCGGTTGCAGTTCTTCAATATCCTCCAGCTGAACGGTAGTTGATAGCTTGAGACACTTCCTCAGCTGAGAAATGTGAAAGACGTCGTGCACACCGGAAAGTGCTTCTGGTAATTTCAGCCGGTATGCCACTGATCCACATCTTTCGGTAATCTGGAATGGACCGATGAATCGGGGTGCTAACTTTCCTCTCACCCCAAATCTGTTTACGCCCTTCATTGGAGACACCCGTAGGTATACGTGATCTCCAACTTCGAATTGTAACGGGCGCCTTCTCCGGTACGCATACTGTTTCTGACGGGATTGAGCGGCTTTTAGGTTCGCTTGAATCAGTCGAACCTTTTCTTCCGCGTTGCTGACGAGGTCAATCCCGAAGGTAACCCTTTCGCCAGACTCACACCAATTCAATGGTGTGCGGCATTTCCTCCCGTATAGCGCCTCATAGGGCGCCATATTGATGCTGGCTTGGTACCCATTGTTGTACGAGAACTCGGCTAACGGCAAGTGATCATCCCAATTCTTGCCGTGGTTGATAGCGCAAGCTCGTAGCATGTCTTCCAAGATCTGATTTGCCCGCTCCGTTTGCCCATCCGTCTGCGGGTGGTAGGCTGAACTACGGATCAGCTTCGTCCCCAAGGAAGCGTGCAGCTGCTCCCAAAAATGGGACAGAAATAAAGTGCCCCGATCCGATATGATGGTACGGGGTACGCCGTACAAGCATAGGATCCGTGAGATGTATAGTTCAGCGTACTTCTTGGCGTTGTAGTTTGTGTTGACCGGGATGAAATGGGCAACTTTGGTGAGCCGATCGACGATCACCCACACAGAATCGTGTTTCTGTAAGGTGGTGGGTAAACCGATGATGAAATCCATGCTCACGTCCTCCCACTTCCAGGCAGGAATGCCCAGTGGTTGTAGCAGTCCCGGTTTCCGCATGTGGTCTGCCTTCACCCTTCATCAAGAACATGCTTTTGAGTTCTTGATACATTTTTTTGCTGCCGGGGTGAATAGAAAACTTTGATAAGTGAGCCTCATCAAAGATTTTCTTCCGTAATTCCGGGTTACGGGGTACGACGATCCGGTCCTTGAACCACAGGACGCCGTCTCCGTCCTTCCGGAAACACTTCAGCTCCCCACTGTCTACACGTCTCCGCAAATGTGACATGCCCTTGTCATTCTTCTGGGCTGCCGCTATCTCTTCATGGATGGTGGGGATCAAAGCTAAGTTGTAGAGAGCTCCATGTGGAATCACATGTAGTGGTGGTTCGCTCTCTTTCAACGGTGTGATGGCCAGATTGTTGACGTGTGACTTGCGGCTCAGCGCATCCGCCACTACATTTGCCTTGCCCGGATGATAATGGATCTCTATTTCGTAATCCTTTATCAATTCTAACCATCTTCGTTGCCTCATGTTCAGCTCCTTCTGAGTGAATATGTACTTGAGGCTTTTGTGGTCGGTATATAAATGTACGAGGTTACCGAGTAGGTAGTGCCTCCACATCTTCAGTGCAAGTACCACGGCAGCGAGCTCCAAGTCGTGAGTTGGATAATTCTGCTCATGGTTCCTAAGCTGCCGTGATCCATACGCGACCACTCTTCGGTCTTGCATCAGCACACATCCGAGCCCAATGCCGGATGCATCGCAGTACACATCGAACGGTTTTGTTGTGTCTAGCTGCGCCAAAACCGGTGCTGATGTCAGGTGCTTGACTAAAGCCTTGAATGCTGCTTCACATGCTGGACTCTAAACATATTTGGTAGCCTTCTTCAGCAGCTCTGTCATTGGCTTGGCAATCTTCGAGAAGTTCGGAATGAACCTCCGATAATATCCCGTGAGTCCGAGGAAACTCCGTACCTCGTGAACAGTTCTCGGGGATTTCCAATTCAGCACTTGAGTGATCTTGCTCGGGTCCACAGCGATACCCTCCGCTGAGATGATATGCCCGAGGAAAGGCACTTGCGATATCCAAAACTCGCATTTGCTGAATTTTGCGTATAACTTGTGATCCCGCAGCCGTTGTAAGACTATACGCAGATGTTTCTTGTGATCTTCCTTCGACTTGGAATATACCAGGATGTCATCGATGAAGACCACGACAAACTTGTCCAGCTCCAGCATGAATACCGAGTTCATCAAGTACATGAAGTGAGCTGGAGCATTGGTGATGCCGAAGGACATGACCAGGTACTCATAAAGTCCGTACCTTGTCGAGAAAGCTGTCTTTGGAATGTCCTCCGCCCTTATCTTAATCTGATGGTACCCGGATCTTAAGTCCATCTTGGAAAAGATCTTTGCTTCGACCAACTGATCAAACAACATGTCGATCCGTGGCAACGGGTACTTGTTCTTGATGGTTACGGCATTTAATGGACGATAGTCCACGCAAAGCCGCAACGTCTCATCCTTCTTCTTGACAAATAATGCCGAACAGCCCCATGGCGAGGAGCTCGGCCTAATAAAAACCCTTCTCCAGGAGGTCCGTGAGCTGAGTCTTCAGTTCAGCCAACTCCTTGGGCGCCATCTTGTACGGCCTTCGGGATATTGGCATGGTTCCCGGTGCAAGTTCAATCTTGAACTCCACCTCTCTATCGGTTGGCATCCCCGGCAAATCATCCGGGAATACGTCAGGGAATTCTCGGACCACCGGAATATCTTCCAATCTGATGGTTGTGGTTTGATAGACACTTGGAAGTTTTATTTCTGGACTATCCAGAAATAATGAGTGAGAACCGTGCACCTCTGAGTTTAAGTGCACGACTCGAAAGACGGTGTCTAAAACAGCGCCGTGGCGGGTTAACCACGACATCCCTAGGATGACATCGACCTTCTGTCCCTCTAAGATAATGAGAGACGTGGGGTACACTCTACCCGCTAAGCATAATGGTGCTTTGGAAACCATTATGCTTGCTGAAATCTTCCCACCCGGTGAACAAATTAAATATGGAGTATCGGTGGGTAGTATTGGCAAGCTGTGTTTAGCAATGAAAGCTTGGCTAATAAAATTATGCGTGGCGCCTGAATCAAACAGTACTACAGCGGGATGCTGGTGGAGTTGGAACATACCCGCAAGGATTGGCTCGCCCTCCGGCACGTCCTCAATGGCAAGCTGGTGGACGGTGCCGGGCCTAGGGTTTGCCCGCCGTGCATTAGTTGGGTTCCGGCGTTGATTCCTCCCCGGAAACTGTGGTGCCACTCCGCCGTCTTGCCTCTCCGGGCAACTGCTCACGAAGTGTCCTGGACGACCACACTTGTAACATGTGGCCGCTGCTGGTGGAGTGCTCAGTGGACGAAAGCCCGGCATGCGTTGCTGAGGTGCAAACGCACGCGGCATCGCCCGCTGCTGCTGTTGTTGTTGCGGTAGTACTGGCAGTGCCGGCCTGAATGCCGGTGAAGAGTACGGCCGACTGCGGAATGGCATCGACCCGAAACTTCTGAGAAGGACCGCCTCCTTCTCCGCTGCTTTGCGGCGCACTTCGCTTTCACTTCGCCGCCGCTAACTCCTTGCCGGAGTCCTCCTTAAAAATCGCAGCATCAATGATGTCGTTGAGGCTGCCGCGATTGAACATCGCCAACTTGTCCTTCAGGAGCGGGTTAAGCCCCTGGTAAAAGTGGTCCCGCCGCTTCTCGTCCGTATCTGCGTGGTATGACGCGTAAAGCGCGAGATCGTCGAACGCTCTGGAGTATTCCAGCGCGTTCCTGCTCCCTTGTTGCAGGTGTAAGAACTCCTGCGTCTTTCTTTTCATCAGACCTGGCGGTATATGATAGGCCCTGAAGGCCGTCCGGAACTCTGTCCAGGTCATCACTCGGTCGGTTGGCTGTGAAGCACAGAAGTTGGCCCACCACGCGCTCGCGGATCCTTGGAGCTGCTGGACCGCGAACTGAGTCTTGCGCTGCTCGCTTATCTGGAGCAGCCCGAACTTCATCTCTATGGCACGGAGCCAGTTGTCCGCGTCAAGAGTTTCATCCGCCCTTGAGAATACCGGGGGATGAGTAGCCAGGAAGTCGGAGTAGGAGCTCTGTTGGCGCTCCTCACTATCTTGACGTCTCTCTGGGCGAGACGTATTGGGGATAAGCGTTTGCAGCAACTCCGTGTGCTGCTGATGTGAACCCGCTATTGCCGCGACGATGTCGGCCAATGTAACCATTGGCAGAGGCGGTGGCGGTGTTTGCTGTTGCTGTTGCTGCTGCTGTCCCGAGGAGTCCTCGGGAGGTGGTTGGAAGGTCTCTCCCCCTTGACTAGTACCCTCAACGTCCGGGTTGGCATGAGTACGCGTCATTCTGAAATTTAAAACAGCAGCGATTAGCACATGTCTTACTTAAAATTCCATATGCAACAGTAGCTATTGAAGTGACACATGATTAATTTGCACAACATTCATAAATATTGATAAAGCATAAACTTTATACAAGATACATTATTCTCGGGTCTCCGAGAAGTCGTGCTCATGTCGTCACTACCTATACATACGCTACTGTCTACACGACATGTCACCGATTACAAAAGTTAGGTTACACTACCCTGGCTGCCCTATATGGCAACTGTAACCCCCTACTCGGAGTAGAACTCGACCTCCTGTGGGTCGTCCTCCTCCGGTACCTCTGATGGTGGCTCTGGATCTACCACCTCTTCTCCCATCCCGGGTTCTCCCATTGCCGGAAGACCCAAGACCACTGGTACGCCTAACACCGGAGGTACGAGGTCCTGCAATGCATGCACCTCGTCCATGGCTTGGTTATAATCTTCTTCCCAGCCTTGCCCTTCCTCAACAGCGTCGTCCCGCTCTTGAGTAAGTTCCTCGTTCTGCTGGGTCAGATTTTGTACCAGTTCTTGTAACGCCGCGATGTCAACCCGCTCTTCTTCTTTGCCTTCTTCAGACGACGCAACTGATTGTGTTGTTCATTCAGTCGCTTGATCGTCGGAAGGAGCACATTGCGGAGTGCGCTGTGAGCACTCTCGAAATGGTCTCCACGGCTCGTGCTCTCCTTGAGCTTCGTGGCGATATGCTCCGTATGAACAGCTTGGCTGTCCATCACGGCGTTTCCCGCCCTCATCTGGAGGCTGAGATTTGCCTCCGCGGGGTTGTACCTTGGGCAATTCGGGTCCGTTGCCTCTAGATACCTCTCTTCACACACATGCTGAGCCCGTCCCTCCACCGGAACGAGCGCGTATGGAGTGCCCTCCATAGTCTGCACGTGTAGTTGGCAGAAACGTGACATGGTGTCACGGGCTGCCATTTGCCACATCCCTTCCGGTCGCCTTCCTCTCACCGTGACGGTGAACGGCACCCAACCGGGTGGCGTAGGTCCTGCAGGAACTTCGACATGGATCGTCCACGTCTGGTTCCCCTCTCCGCCTTCTTCCTTGGCGAAGTATTGCGGCATCTGGTTGTACCCGAAATATTGGAGCATTTGCCACAATGCTTCCAGGTAGCCGCTACGGTGAGAACAGTGGGACATCAGCCACCCGTTCTCCAGTTACTTATCTGCTGTCATCTGTAAAAATATATTTGAGAAATGTCAAATATTTATTTAAACAGTAAACTGCTGAGTTATAACATAAAACATGTCATTGAACCCATAAAATTTGGAAACATAGTTCAAATTTTTGAAAAATTTGACTGCTGATCTGCTATTCCCATGACAGCCCTGACCAGTTTCCATATCAACCTGATTTAGGCCATGCTAAAGGCAAAAACAATTCTGGAGCTCAACACCAAAGTTAAAGCTAACTTCAATAGCTTTCCAGAAAGTATTTGATTGGCCTAAGATCTGTCCTGGTTCAAAAGTTATGAGATGTCAAAGTTAATAGAATTTCTGGAGAAAATTGGACAGCACCTCCCTGCTTTAGGTACTGATTTGATCCAAGAATCTCAGTTAATTCTGTTCCTAATCTGACAAAACTTTCTTTTACTAAGTTGTAACTTATCTCATAAGGTTTCCAGAACTACCTCATTTTCTATTTTTGGATTTTTATGCAGGAAGTTGTGCTTAATTTACAGAGAGTCTACAGAGAGTCTTTGCTCTGCCCTGTTTTCTGGACAGTTTCAACTCTACTGTATTTTTCGAGTGGTTAAGGGATGAAACACCTCTGGATATCAACAGAAGAGTTGTGAATCTCTTCCAAAGATTTCCAGAAATGTATCATACGACCCCAATCTCAAAAAAACTCAACCTCTAACCTCTGGTTAACTTCAGCCTTGATTCGGCTGAAAACAGAGTGCTCTGTCCTTAACATCCTATAAGTTGAAAACTTGTTAACTTTGAATATCCTGTTCAAGGGAAGGAGTTACATCAAGTTTTACTACTTTAGATCAAAACCTTCAAATTTTTAAATGAAGTTGTTCATTTAATGGTGTGTGACGTCGATGCGTCACCAGATTATGTCGGTACTACGTCCTCACAAAGAAAAACCTATACCGGACTTAGCCGGCTTCGTTAATTCAGTGGCAGTAAACGTCACTAGCACACGGATGCTACACGTATACCGTTTCGTGGTAAGGCTACCTGCAAAAACTCAAACAATCATCAGACTCGGCTGCACACCGAGTCCGTAATCCTTACAGTTCGTACACCCGGCCGTCATCACTCGCCCGGATGTTCTCAAGCCAACCACGCCTTGAGTTACGTGTTCACGTTTCAGACCACGTGACGGGGTCTCCCAAGTTGCACCACGCACGCCAGGGATAGACGTTGCTCGAATACCCCAAACGACATGAAGAGTCGTAGAGGATATCAAAGCGGGTCGGGTTACCTGCCACCCGTGGGGCTCCACCCTTCAGCTTGTGCGCACTGGTGGACAGCGCTTACGTGCACCCCCCAAGACATGAACGTCCCGAGATGCACGATTTTCGGACAAAGTCAAATATAGTAATACCACTTTCTATATGCTAATAACATCCTTATACGGGCTACTAACTCGTTCCTCACTGGATTTTTGAAAAAGAAGACCTTTGAACTGTGTTAAACCTCAAGCGAGCTCTGATACCAACGCTGACACGACCCCAAGGTCCTGTCGAGCCAGGATCACGCTGAGGGGTGCTGCGTTGCACAGCACCGTATAACACACGTCAAAGGTACAAAGCGGAAGCGAAATTTTATTACATAAACAAGTTTATTAACATGTTTACATCAAAATAAGTTCAGTCTACACTCACGGGCGTAGACTAAGCATCAAGTGCACGTTCTGCCCTTGAACGTGTCCTTGCTAGCACACACACATACACTAACTCTGCGGCGTGCACGACTCCCACTCGACGGGGTTCACCTCCTGGGGTTCCGTCTCCTCTTCGGGAGTCCCTTCCTCATAGAACCCTGCAAAAGCTTCAAACACAAGCAGTGAGCACGAAGGCTCAGCAAGTCTGACCCGTCTCACCTAAACATGGAACTTCTACATGAGGGGTGATGGGTTACATGAGGTAAAAATCATTTGCAAAGGACTCGCCTAATTAGTAGAACCTTACTTTCAAGTTTTAGCAGCAGGTTGTGGAGAACCTTACGCTAAGGTACATGAGAGAGCCGCAACCAAACAAGAAACGCATTTCTCTCATGTACTTTGCCCAAAGTTGAAATGAACCTTAGTTAGGTCTAAACTACAGCATATCATTAACAATCAGAGTCAATCTTTCAATCAGCAACATTTTAACATGTAACTAGCCTGTTCTTGCTACGTCATGGTACAGTGAACAAGTGGTACTCACTGACCGCGAGGGACGGCGATTATAATCGATTTACACCTGCAGGGTTTCCCGAACAACCCGTCACGTACGCCCGTACTCGATGTTGCCTACAACAACCATCACGGACGCTGTACGCAACTACCTTTCACCCGTCAGCCAAATATTGAACCGGTCCCATCGTCCCGAGCGAGAGGTCTCTGCACGCGCATCTCAGTGCCGCCAGCCGATTTACACCTCAAGCTCTCAACCTACCCTCTGAACGACGGGCAATGCCTCAATACCCAGCTACCCGAGTTACATCAGTTTCCCGGTTCCCATATAGCCGGTAGGTCTTCAGTACTGTTCTAGCTTGTTCAACAGGCCCGCACACGGCTCGGTCCTCAATCGACACAAGCGGAGCTACAGCACACAGGCCCCAAAGTCCTGCTGCCCTTACCCTCCGCTCGGTCTCATTTTCTTGCCATGTGTTTCATGTGCTATTACTACCCGAGTCGAGTGCCTCTAGCCTATGCTCGCGAGTAGTTCCAACTACTCGACTTGTACCGAATCCTACTCTATCATAGCAATGCAGTAGCTAACGGGGTTTGCAATCCTAAACCCAACCCACGGTGTTCTTGGCTATGCAATTGGGTTTCCAAACAAGACTATAATGCAAAGAATAAAGTAAACACGTATGTGCTCAAAACAATAAAAATTTGTAAAAAGGTTAATGCAAACCGGAGCTTGCCTTGCTGCTCTTGGTCGTAGGCTAGCTGCTCCTCCGGAGTTACGAAGTCTAGGACTTCGGGTTCCTCCTCGACCTTAGCGACTACATGATAGAAGGAATACATGTATCAATTTAAATGCATTTGTATTAAGTTTGAGGTTGTGAAGTCTATAATCCTTGCTAGACAGACCCAATGACTGTGAAACTTTAACTGGGGCTTGGTTAGAACCTAAACAGAGATTTGGTCAAGTTTTAGTTGCAGTAAAGCTCATTTGAGCCCTCCACAATTAATTATGTCCTTGACCTTAATTGGAACTCTTAGGGTGTTCTAGGGATTTTCATGAAACAAACTATGACTTTCTGAAAACTAGATTTTCAGAGGGTTCTAATGTAGTTGGTCTCACTTAATTTGAAGGTTCCTAGCTAAAGATATGAGCTAAACAATTTCAGAGAAAATTCTGAAAATGTTTCTGAACATTTTCTATTTTCTCTGGAACAGTTTCACTAATCACACCATTAGGTGGATTAATTGAGCTCCAATGGGTCTGTAATTTTCATGGTAGTTCAGGGATATTTTGGTGAACATCCCAGCAAAAGTTCAGGATTTTCCTCCACAGGATTCTCCAGTTAAAATTCCAAACAGTTTAAAATTTGAGGATTTAATTCTGGAGAATTAAGAAATTTCATGAAGTGAAACTTGATTTGTTGGAAAGTACTCAGAGAGCTGAATCCAGCAAAATTTGGGTCACTCAATTTGGAGCTTTCTAGCCAAAGTTATGAGGATTTGAAGTTTGGAAGAATTCTGAAAATCGGGGAAAAGTTTAAACTCTCGCGTGGGCCCAGGGGACACGCGTCGCACGCCGAGGCGACAGCACACCGCGGCCCACAAGGATTTTGCGCGCCAGCACACCCGATCCAGGCCGCAGCCGGATCCCGATTCAAAATATCTCCCGCTGACAGCTGGGGTCCACCCCTTCGTCAACCTCCCGACGCCCGCGCTCTGCCGCCGAGGGACCTCGCCGGAGAGCTCGCCGCCGGCTTCTGTACAGCTCCAAACTTCACGATTCTGGCCGCCCCTGCCTACTTTTACTCGGGGAACAGGATTCTAGGGTCAGCTGCTCATGACAATGGCCGGAGCATGGTCGGCGACGAGCCGCCACCTCGGAAAGACTTCGGCCACGTCGGCTGATTTCCCTAGCACCCCAACTACTCGAGGAACCGGTCAGGAAGCATCAGTGGACCTCAGAGAAGGTCGACTTGAGCTCGAGACAGCTCAGGGAAGGCCCGAAATAGGTCCTCGCCGTGCGCCCTATGCCGCCCGTTCATTCCGCCATTGGTAGACCTCGAATTACGCCGGGTACAGAGGTTCTCCGGCCAAGAGTTGTGCAGGCAACTTGTGTGTTACCGTGTCTAGCTTGTGTGAGAGCGGATTGAGGCCCTGTAATACTTTCTAGAGCACGAATTTGACAGAACCGCACCCGAAGGTCGTTCTGCACACAGAAAGGGGAAAAATGGAAATTCGCCGCCGGTGAGCAACCACTCGAGCTGTGGCTCGGGGGTGAGCAGCATCGGTCACCAGCGCGTCCAAGGGTGCCTTTGCTCGGGCGTGACAACGCCCTGGTTGGGCTGTCCACGGGAGCCCGAGGTGCGGCGGATCTAAGTCCCGAATTTGATCTTTCGGCACAGCCGATATCAATCGGTTTCAACTGAATTCTAGCAGCGGGGAGGGCGGAGGAAGGTCTCTAGTACCTTGCTGGGGCTCTGGAGGGGATGGAGGGAGCTGTGATCGGTGTTCTCCGATCGATTCCGAGCTGCAGAAAACTTCGGCCGGCGCTTAGTTCTTGCGGGGAAGAACGGCGATGCCTCGGCCGAGGAGGGCGACAGGCGCCTTAAGAAGGCTCTGCACCGCCTCACGCCCGCGCGTGGGCAAGCAGCTGCTGGCGCGGCGGCTGCCCTCGGTGGCGATCGCAGCGGCAGCTCGGCGACCCGAGTGAGAAAAGTCTCAGTCGGTTTGATCTGAGCAGTGGCTGACATGTGGGTCCCACTTCCAGTTTTAACCTCTGAAATTTACTCCTAATCACTGTTGTAAACAGTGATCCCCATAGTACCCCTGGTAATTCAAATTATTCACACATGAACCTTTTGAATTGATCAAAGTTCAAATTGGGTTTGGTTTGAGTGAATTTCAGCACAAGTGCAGTTTTGAATTCAAATGAAGTTTGAATTTGTCCCACTTAGCTCATGTCAAGATCAACTCCAAATGGAGTGAAAATTGGTGTGTGGGCTCACAAAAATGTGCTGAGTAAGAATATGCCTCCCACTTTTAAATTCACGGGATAAAAACAGTTTGAATTTGAATATGGTTTCAAACTGCTCTCTTCCTAACTATACCCAAAATGACCTCAAAAAGGTTTTGAATTTGGGTGAAACTTGGCATGGACATCCTTAGCAATGTATAGGAGTTTTCATATGTCCAGCCCCCTTCTATCACATGTGTGAAATACCACTTTGGCAATGTGTGAGTTTGTTCTCTAATGAGCATGTTGATAATTGTTACTTGCTCTTCATTTGTGTTCATCATCCTTCCTCAAATGAGGTGTGTGGTGTGGTGATGAACACTGCAAATGTGTGTCAAAAACTGAGGCCCTTACATATTCCACAGAATTGAGGGCATCACACCATGTCTCTGCTGAGGAAGCACAACAGGCTGAGGACCTCGTAATTGGTATGTTCCTTGCCAACTCCAACCCAGCCACCATCTTATTTGATTCTGGAGCATCACATTCCTTCATATCATCCAAATATGTTGCCAAACATCATCTACCCGTATCCCACTTAGAATGTGCTATGTTAGTAAATTCTCCCGGAGGAGAAATGAGGACTAATATAGTATGTCCGAAAGTAAGCCTTAAAATAAGGGGGGAGACTTCCTGGCCAACCTTATTGTCTTGGGCTCCCAAGGGATTGATATTATACTCGGGATGGATTGGTTAAGAAAGCACAACGGAGTAATCCAATGTGCTGAAAGGAGCGTGCAGTTGACAAACAAGCACGGCATTCGTGTCGAGTTTGAGTCAGCCCAGCAAACAAACGAACGGGCAATTTTGAACCACGTCGATGGAACAACATTGGACAGCATTCCAGTGATTCAGGAATTTTCGGATGTGTTCCCGTAAGAGCTTCCAGGTATTCCACCTGATCGGGACATTGAGTTTACCATAGATTTGGTACCCGGAACTGCGCCCATAGCCAAGAGACCCTATAGGATGCCCGTCAATGAACTAGTAGAACTCAAGAAGCAAATTCAAGAGCAGTTAGAGAAGGGTTTTATACGTCCAAGCTCGTCGCCATGGGGAGCTCCGGTGCTCTTCGTAGACAAGAAGGATGGAACCCAAAGGATGTGCGTGGACTATAGGTCTCTCAACGAGGTAACAATCAAGAACAAGTACCCTCTGCCCCGTATAGAGGACCTATTCGACCAAATGAAAGGAGCCCAAGTGTTCTCCAAAATTGATCTTCGGTCGAGATACTTCCAGCTGAAGATTAAGCCCTCCGATATACCCAAGACAGCCTTTCGAACACGGTATGGTTCGTATGAATATACCGTCATGTCTTTTGGGTTGACAAATGCACCCGCATACTTCATGTACCTTATGAACAAGGTTTTCATGGAGTACTTGGACAAGTTCGTCGTGGTTTTCATCGACGACATTATGGTGTATTCAAAGAGTGAGGAGGAGCATGAAGAACATTTGAAATTGACCTTGCAGAAATTGCGTGAGCATCAATTGTATGCCAAGCTTAACAAGTGTCAATTTTGGCTAAAGGAAATATCTTTCCTAGGCCACATTATCTCCAAGGAAGGGGTATCGGTTGATCCCGGAAAAGTGAGAGATGTTCTGAAGTGGGACCAACTGCAGAGCGTGAGGGATATTCGGAGTTTACTTGGGATGGCTGGATACTATCGACGCTTCATTAAAGACTTCTCTAAGATAGCAAAGCCTATGATGGAGTTGCTAATGAAGAGAAAAGTCTTCCAATGGACACCAGCAAGCCAAGGAAGTTTAGAGGAACTCAAGAAAAGGCTAACCACAGCACCGGTTCTGGTATTGCCGGACGTAAGCAAGAGCTTTGACATATATTGTGACGCATCCAGACAGGGGCTCGGATGTGTGCTCATGCAAGAAGGACAAGTGGTAGCCTATGCCTCACGGCAATTAAAGAAGCACGAGCTTAATTATCCTACACATGACTTGGAGCTAGCAGCAGTAGTGCATGCATTGAAGATTTGGAGACATTATATCCTTGGTAATCGATGTGAGATCTATACGGATCATAAAAGCCTCAAGTACATATTTACACAAACGGATTTGAATTTGAGGCAACGTCGATGGTTGGAACTCATCAAGGATTACGATGTTGGAATCCACTACCACCCCGGGAGGGCCAATGTAGTAGCTGATGCATTGAGCCGAAAGGGAGCATGTCACCAACTCACGGTTCGGGAGCTACCACCCGAACTATGTAAGGAGTTTGAACGGTTACACCTTGGATTCTTGAACAACATGGAAATAATGGAGATCCACTCTTCATTGGAGCAAGAAATAAGAGATGGCCAAGCAACGGATGAGGAGATCAAGGAAAGAATCCGACAAGGAATAGAGAAGGATTTCAAAGAAGATGAGAAGGGTACGCTTTGGCTAGGAAAAAGGATTTGTGTGCCTAACATAAAACACCTCCGCGACATGATATTGAAGGAGACACATGATTCACCCTATTCTATACATCCAGGAAGTACCAAAATGTACAAGAACTTGAAAACTTGTTATTGGTGGGATGGTATGAAGAGGGATATAGCCGAATACGTTGCCCTATGCGACACATGCCAACGGGTGAAGGCCGAACATAAAAAACCCGCTGGATTGTTGCAACCTTTGAAGGTACCCGAGTGGAAGTGGGAGGATATCAGTATGGATTTCATCGTCGGACTGGCACGTACTCAATCGGGTTATGACTCCATCTGGGTTATCGTGGACCGATTGACGAAAACAGCCCATTTTCTCCTCATAAGGGCCAAGTACAATGTTGCACAATTAGCCGAGTTGTACATGGAGCAGATCGTGTGCCGTCATGGAGTCCCGAAGAGGATAGTCTCAGATCGAGGTTCTCAGTTTACCTCTAGATTCTGGAGGAAGCTGCAGAAAGCCATGGGTACACGACTGGATTTTAGCTCCGCCTATCACCCACAAACTGATGGGCAAACCGAAAGGACAAACCAAATTCTGGAGGACATGTTGAGAGCTTGCGCCTTGAAACGTGGGCGTAGTTGGGATAGGAGTTTACCGTATACCGAATTCTCCTATAACAACAGCTATCAAGCTAGCTTGAAGATGTCGCCTTTCGAAGCATTATATGGTAGACGGTGTAGAACGCCGCTGTTCTGGGACGAAACCGGAGAGAACCAGGTGTTTGGACCCGAAGTGCTACAAGAAGCTGAAAAGCAAGTCCAAACGGTACGGGAGAACGTAAAGGCTGCTCAGTCACGACAGAAAGGTTATGCGGATAATAGGCGTAGGAAGTTGACCTTTGAAGTAGGAGACTTCGTATACCTTAAGGTATCGCCTATCCAAGGCCAACGACGTTTCAACGTCAAAGGCAAGCTAGCACCTCACTACATCGGACCATTTAAGATTTTGGACAAACGAGGATAAGTATCTGTCGAAGTGTGCGATCGACACTTCCCCCGGGCCTGCACTGGGCAGCCCGCGGAGGTTCTTTTTTCGGAGGGGCTAGTCCCTAGTGGAGAGCTTGCGCAGATGGACGAGTTAGTAGGAGCTTGACACGGCGAGTTTTACGTGGTTCAGGCCGCCGGAGAGTAAAACCCTACGTCCACGGCGAGCTATGGAGCTCGCTGTATTGCTTGCTGCTCAGGGCCGGAGGCCTGAGCTTGGGGGTGAGTTACAGCTTGAGAGTGTATGGCTAGCATATGAGTTGCAAAGTGCGAACCCTTGCTATCGACGCCTACCCGAGCCTTTTATAGTCCAAGACTCGGGCGGCTTACAAGGGAAGCCGGGACCCGACAGGTGGTCCCGGGAAGATTGTCTATTATATACCGTATCTGCAGTTATGCCGGTGGTTGTCTCTGGTCAAAGGCTTCTGAGTCTTCATCTTTCCGCCCTGCCCAAGCCGCATGCTAGTCGTAGTGGTTGATGACGGCGCAGGCGGCATGGGATGTCTTGTCGCGGTGTTTATTGGCTGACAGGTTCTGACACCGCGCGCCAGTCTGTGATGCGACTGGGCGCAACGTCACCTGACAGAAGCGTGCTCCGCGTCTCTGCGTCTTGGGAAGACGCGGGCCTTGAATACCTTGTACGGGCAAGGTATGGAGCGTATTTACGCCCGCTGCCTATCGCTCGGGGCAGGTAGCGTCGCTCTGCTGCCACGTGGCGGGCCCGGAGCCCTTCTCAGAGAAGAGGAGGGTCAGCCCCGCGGGGCACGTGGAGCCTCCGGACCTCTCCCCGCGGAGGGGGAGGTCCGGCTTATGTATGCCACGTGGCGGGCCCGGAGCTCTCCTCTGAGGAGAGGGAGGTCCGGCCCCGCTAGACACGCGGCGCCTTCGGGCCTCTCTCCCGCGGAGGGGAGGTCCGGCTTCTGTATGCCACATGGCGGGCCCGGAGCTCTCCTCTGAGGAGAGGGAGGTCCGGCCCCACCGGACGCGTGGCGCCTTCGGAGCTCTCCCTGCGGAGAAGGGCGAGTTCCTTAGGCATTTTACCCTGTGCGCGGGGGTACCCCATATCCCAGGTACCGACAGTGGCCCCCGGGCCCATCTCGGGGGAGATAGCGAGCCCGAGGTGGGACCTCCGTCTCTTCCGATCCGCGCACTTCCTCTAAGTCCCGAATTGACCGCTGCCGGAGCACGAACGGCCACGGGATCGTTGGAGCGTGCGCTCACTTGATGGTTGCTTTTACTGCGGCGGTTCCCAAGACTGCCACTTCTGCACGTTGTGGCGCTTTCTTCGGGAACCGCCGAAGTGCCTTGCCGGCTCATCTTCTCAGGAGACTGACTCCTTGCCCCCACCGCTTCAGTCAGGCGGCTTGGGACCACCCGTCATCGGCACTCGGTTTAGGAACCGAAGCGGTCGCCGACGCGGGGTATCCGAAGAGTTCCGAATCGCTTGGGATCGCACCCGGGAAGGTGTTAAATTAAACCTCCATGTGGGTACATTCCTCTTATAAGGCTTCCAGCCCCTGCGCCTCCCTCAGGTCCCTGCAGCCTTGTCTTCTTCCATGGCTCTCAACCCGCCTTATGGGGGAAGAATTGCTCTTGGTTCCCTCCAGCGGTCGCGTCTGCACCAAGCCTGGGACTCAGGGAGCCTGCCTGCCCTGCCCCTGAGGGTAGTGGAGTCTTCAAAAGAACCGCTAAAGCATCGAAGAGAATCCCAAGTGGCAGGGTCTCCAAGAACACCGCTGAATACTGCGGAGAGGGCCTCAGGAGCACCCTTGATGACTCCGGCTTTTTCGCAGGTGATGAAGGTTGGGGGCTCCAGGGGCACCCTTGTCGACACCGGCTTTTGCGCAGGTGATGAGGGAACTTCAGGAGAAGGAAACCGCCGATGCACCGTGGAGAATCCCAGGCGGTAGAGTCTCCAAGAAGGCTGCTGAATACTGCGGAGGGGGCCTCAGGAGCTCCCGTGGTGCCACTGGTTTTTGCGCCGGTGGGGAGGAAGGCGATTCCTGCGCTCTGGTCATAGAGCGAGAGAGTTCAGCCAGGGCTGAAGCCTGGTGATGCGGCCGTTGTTGCAACTTCTGGATTCTGGTCGTGTCGGGAGACCCTTGGGGCTTGTTCCTTTCTTTTTATCGAGTCTGTAGTCCAGCTCATGGAGCCTCGCTTAATTTGACTCTTTTGGATACTTGTGTCTGCGATGCTTTTTCTCTCCTTCTTGGCTTTTCCTAGCCGAGTCCTTAGCTCCGCAAGGTACTCAGAGGCCATTCCCAATCTTGGAGCTTTGCACAGACACCCTCCCCGGGTCCTAACCGTGTTAGGGGCCCCTGGAGGTCTCCGGATCTCGCCCTATGGGGAGCTTCAGATCTGCCTGCCATGTGGCGGGTCCGGAGCTCCTTCCTAAGAGGCGGGAGCTCCGGCCATGTTGGACACGTAGGGCTTTCGGAGCCCTCCCACCGAGGGGGAGGTCCGGTTTCCGCCCACCACGTGGCGAGCTTGGAGCCCTCCTCAAGGGAGGAGAGAGTTCCGGGCCCGCTGGACACGTGGGGCCCCCGGGCCCCGCCCCTGCTGGAGGGGCAGGTCCCGGTCCTTCCAGTCCCAGGCCGGAGTAGCTGGTAGCTCCTTTCCTCCTGCTTCATGCAGTCCCTGTTGCCGCAACCTGGAGGCCCTGCGCATAGGTAGAGGAAACGTAATTCTCCTTGGGGGCTCCCCCTCCCTCATTTCATAGTCTTATTTGACTTATAGCCCCTAACCATATGCTTGGTGCTTGGGGACTTGTAGAGAGGGGGAGCTGAGTACATGGCAACCATGCACTGCAAGGGTGATTAAAAAACTTAATTCACAATTTAAATGAGTACAAAGAAAGAGCAAAGTGGAGCAGATTTCTTTTCGTACAACTTCCTATAGGAGGAAGGCAGGCTAAACATGGAGGCCACGACCCACCCCATTAAGAGGGGAAGCAAGACTCTACGCGCTTGGAGTCGGAACCAGGCAAAGCTGAACGCAGTCCTGGACCGTCCCCTGGGGTTTAGCTGCTCCGAGCGCTGCTCCTGGACTCTATGGAGTTTATTACGAAAAGAAAGTACTGTCCTATTTTTGCTCTAGGGGTAGAACTTACGGAGGTGTTCTATGTTCCAAGGGTTTGGGAGCAGGTCCCCATCCTCCGTGGAAAGGCGCACACACCCGGGGCGGCATACTTTCGCGACTCGGAAGGGGCCTTCCCAACTAGGGGAGAGTTTGTGGGCCCCTTCGCGAGAAAGTATACGCCACAACACCAGGTCACCTTCCTGCAGCTCCCGAGCACGCACAGACCTCTGGTGGTAGCGCCGAAGCGCTTGTCTGTACCGCGCGTTACGGAGTGCCGCATGTAATCGGACCTCGTCGACGAGGTCGATTTCTCCACGCCGGAGGTTGTCCTGCGTGGCTTCGTCGTAAGCCCGGACACGGTGAGACTTCATGGTGATTTCTGGGGGAAGTACAGCTTCAGCCCCGTACACCATGAAGAAGGGTGTCTCCCCGGTGGCCCGGCTCTGGGATGTCCGGTTAGCCCATAGTGTGCTCGGAAGCTCATCTACCCAATTGGCACCATGTTTCTTCAGTTTGGCGAAGGTGCGAGTCTTAAGGCCCCGGAGAATCTCCGCGTTGGCCCTCTCAACTTGCCCATTGCTCCTCGGGTGGGCGACAGAGGCATAGCATATCTGAATGCCAAGGTCCTCGCAGTAGTCTTGGAACGCTGCGCTGGTGAACTGGGTCCCGTTGTCAGTGATGATCCTGTTTGGGACCCCGAACCGGCAGACAATAGACTTGATGAATTTTACTGCGGATTGTCTGTTGATGGTGACAACTGGTGTAGCTTCCGGCCACTTGGTGAACTTGTCGATAGCGACATAGAGGTACCGGAATCCCCCGACGGTTCTGGGGAATGGTCCCAGGATGTCCAGCCCCCATACGGCAAACGGCCATGAGGGCGGGATCATCTGTACCGCCTGAGCCGGTGTATGGATCTGCTTGGCGTGGAACTGGCACGCCTTGCAGCTCTCGACCAGCTTGACGGCATCCTGGAGTGCCGTCGGCCAGTAGAAGCCATGCCGGAAGGCTTTACCGACAAGCGTGCGTGAGGAAGAATGACTTCCATATTCGCCTCCATGGATCTCAGCGAGCAAGTCGCAGCCTTCCCCCTGGGTTATGCACCACAATAGGATGTGGTTGGCACCACGCCGGTAGAGATCCCCCTCTACCAGCGCGTACCTCTTAGCCATACGCACAATCCGTTCAGCGGTTACACGTTCATCAGGGAGGATGTTGTCTTTCAGGTAGTCCCGGATCTCCGTGATCCATGCATCGGGTCTGACTTGAGCGTCTGGATCTTGAGCGCTGGGTTGCACGGAGTCCCCAGTGACGCTTACGATCCTTGGCGGCATCCATGGCTGTAGGGCCGCCGGGACCGCCAGCTTCGAGGTGCTGGGCAAGCCCCCTTCGCCCGGCTCGGCGGGCCGGGCTGTGGGCCGCAGCAACGTCCTCACGAAAACTCCTTCGGGCGCAGGGGCTCCGGTGGAAGCCTTCGTTGAAAGGTTGTCGGCTGCGGCATTACCAGCGCGCGGTACGTGGTGCAGGTCCAAGGCGAGGAATTCTTTCTCCAACATCTGCACGTGAAGCAGATACGCAGCTTGTTGTGGGTCATTGCAGGAGCATTCGCCCTTGACTTGCTTGATGACCAGCTGGGAGTCGCCCTGTGCCAACAGCTGGCGAGCGCCTAAAGACAGGGCTGTCTGCAGGCCAAAGATGAGTGCTTCATACTCCGCCATGTTGTTGGTTGCCTTGAAATTGAGACGCACCATATACCCAAACTGCTCCCCCGATGGCATGAGGAGCAGTACGCTGGCACCGGCCCCCTGCTTTCGCGAGGAGCCGTCGAAGAAGAGTGTTCAGTGGGGTTCGGTGAAGGCCGGAGCTTTGGGCTCTGGCTCACCGCCTTCATGGCCCCCTGGGTCAGTCTTCGTTGGTGTCCACTCCGCCACAAAGTCAGCCAGTGCTTGGCTCTTGACTGCATGACGTGGGAGGAAGTCCAGCTCAAACTCCGCCAGTTTCGCCGCCCATTTGGCAACGTTGCCAGTCGCATGGGGGCTGTGAAGAATCGTCTTCAGCGGATACGAGGTGACTACCGAGACCTGGTGGGCCTGGAAGTAGTGGCGGAGCTTCCTGGAGGCCACGAGCACCGCATACAGCAGCTTGTGGACTTCTAGGTACCTTGTCTTGGCCTCATGAAGTACCTCACTGATGTAGTAGACAGGCCTCTGTATGGTTTGGACCCTCTCTCTTAGGCTTGGGAGCTCCTCGTCCATTGGCCCCGGCCCGCCGGAGGTGGGTGGACCCACGGGGGCCTCCGGGAGCTGGGACCCGGAGGCCCTTAAGCTTTCTTGATCATCCGGGAGCTCCGGGGGGTCTTGAGGGACCTCCGGGAGATCCCAATTGGGCCCTGGAGATTATCTTGGGGGTCCGGGAGGCCGTCCTGGGCCTCCGGGTGGTCGTCTTGGACCTCCAGGGGGTCCGGGAGACCGTCTTGGCCCTGCGGCCCCCCCTGGTGTCTGACTTCTGCTATCGGAGTAGGTTGCGAGGGCGAGAGGTCTGGCCGCTCTGCGACGAGGACCATACTCACCACTTCAGTTGTCGCCGTGATGTAGAGCAGCAGGTTTTCTCCGGGCTCAGGGGCTACCATGATAGGCAGGGTCGTCAGGAGTCGCTTCAACTCCTGGAAAGCCTCTTCTGCTTCGTCAGTCCAGGCAAAGGGGCCTGACTTGCGCAGGAGCTTAAAGAAAGGGAGTGCCCGCTCTGCTAGCCTCGGTATAAACCGACTCAGCGCGGCTAGACATCCCGTGAGTTTCTGGACATCCTTGACGTGGGCAAGGGGCCGCATCAAGTCGATGGCCTTGATCTTCTCTGGGTTGGCCTCAATTCCTCAGTGGGAGACCAGGAATCCTAAGAGCTTCCCAGAGGACACGCCGAACACACATTTATCTGGGTTCAGCTTGGTGCGCGTAGAGCACAACTTGTCAAAGACTAAAGCTAGGTTATCTAGTAGGGATGACCCCTGCTTGACCTTGACAACTATGTCATCGACATACACCTCAACCAGGTCTCTTATTAACTCCCCAAAGGTTTTGTGCATTGCCCGCACAAAGGTGGGGAGTGCATTCTTTAGGCCGTAAGGCATAGACACATAGCAATAAAGGTCGTCTACTGTGATGAAGGAGGTATGCTCCTCGTCTTCTCTAGACATGGGAATCTGATGGAAACCCGAGTAGGCGTCTAGGAAGCACAGCATATCACAGCCTGACGTTGAGTCTACTATTTGATCTATTCTAGGGAGAGGGAATGGATCTTTAGGACATGCCTTATTGAGACTGGTGTAGTCGATGCACATCCGGAGCTTCCCGCCGGCCTTCGGGACAACGACGGGGTTCGCCAACCATCGTGGGTGGTGGACCTCCCGTATGAAGCCAGCGTCCAGCAGTTTCTTGACCTCTTCACGGATGAAGTTTTGCCGCTCGATGGACTGCTTGCGGGGCTTCTGTTGAACCGGCCAGACGTTGGGGAAGACTTTCAAGTGGTGCTCGATCACCTCCCTGGGGATCCCCGGCATCTGCGACGGCTGCCATGCAAACACGTCGACGTTGTGTCGGAGGAAGGTGACGAGCGCGCCTTCCTATTTGCTATCCAGGCCCCCGGCTACCCGGGTGGTCTGGGTAGCTTCGGCGCCGACTTGGACGACCTTTAAGGGGACGCCGCCCTCGTCGAGAGGTTGCACCCGGGGTGCTGTGGTGGAAGCACGGTGACGTGCGCTCGGGCGGAGCTGGTCCGGCTCTGTATTGCCGGGGGCTGATGCCCCAGCTGTTGCGAGTGCTTGGAGCTTCTCTAGGGCCGACACTGCAGCAGTGCGGTCCCCACGAATCCTGAGAACGCCCGTCGGTGTTGGCATCTTCAGGACGAGGTAGCCGTAGTAGGCTACAGCCATGAACCGGTACAGGGCTGGCCTGCCGATTATGGCGTTGAAGGGGAGGTCTATCTCCGCTACGTCAAACAGAATGTACTCTGTTCGATAGCTGTCCGGAGCCCCGAAGGTCACCGGGAGACTAATGTTTCCGTAGGGGATAACCTGTCCCGGCCCTACCCCTGAGAACGGGCTCGACGGGGTGAGCTTGGCCATCGGGACCTGCACCTTCTGGAAAGCTGCACGGCTGATGAGGTTCAGCCCAGCCCCTCCATCTACCAAAACGTGGTACATTCTCACGTTGGCGATGGTAGGGGCCACCAGGAGCGGTAGTTGGCCAGCCCCAGCCATGTTCCTGGGGCAGTCGATGGCGTCAAAGCTGATGGGGGTCCCCATCCACTTAAGGTGCGGTGCAGCACTTGGGAGTGGCGCCACCGACGCTACCGCTCGGCGCAGAGTCTTGACTGCGCTTCGGGACGAGGGGTCGGCGGACCCGCCATATATGACGTAGAGCTTCTTCCGACGCTCGTCGTCGCTGGAGCCGGAGTTCTCACGATTGCATGCCGCCTTCACGACACGCTGAGACTCCTGGATATCCTCTGGGTGGTCGATGTTGTCTGGAACATCCACCCCCTGCTCATCTTCCTTTGGACGGAAGGGCAGGGCATCAGCCCGCTGCCGCTTCCCCTTGCGGAAGTGCTCTGCGAGCCTTCGGATCTCCCGGCACTCGGCAGTAGTGTGGCGACAGCTGCCGTGCACGGGGCACATGTTGTCCTGGCTATCTTCCAGGGTCGGTGACTTTCGCTGCCTCTTGTCAGGGCGCGGCCCCCAAGCCCCACTGAACGCCGCCGCAGTGACGACTTGGGTCACAGCCGGCGGTCTTATCTTGCTTCTGCCTCGGCTCTTGGTCTTCCTGTTACCTCCATTGGGAGTAGGACCAGATCCGGGCAGCCCTCCTGACTCGCAGCATGGCTGTGAGTGCCAGTTCCGTCCCTCGGCTGCTCTGGCACACTTGTCCGCCAAGATGAAGAGCTCAGAGGCATCACGGACCTCCTTGGTCGCGAGTTTCTCAAGCATCTTCTTGTCTCGGACGCCTTGTCGGAACGCCACCACCACAGAAGCATTTTGAATGTGTGGGATGGTGTTCCGCACCTGGGAGAACCGCTGGATGAAAGAGCACAGCGACTCCCCAGGTTGTTGTTGGATGGCGTGGAGGTCGAGCTCCGTGCCAGGCCGGGTGTAGGAACTGCCGAAGTTGGCTATGAACTGTCGGCAAAGCTCTCCCCAGGAAGTTACGGAACCCTGGGGGAGGTTCATGAGCCAAGACCAAGCTGGGCCAGTCAAGGCGACAGGGAAGTAATTGGCCATGACGGCTTCATTCCCTCCTGCGGCAAGCACGGCGGTGGAGTAGATCTGGAGGAATTCCGCCGGGTTGATGCTGCCGTCGTACTTCTCGGGCAGGAGCGGCCGAAAGTTGCACGGCCATTTCGCGAAGCGAAGGTGGGGCGCGAGGGCCGCACACCCTGCTTCTGTCGCCACAGGTTCTGGTGCCGCGAACGCTTGGTTCGCACTGAGCACCGCATGCCCCGGCATGGGCAAGGCTGCACCATAGGCCGGTGGCGCCATATGCAGGACATACGACTGTGGCATATTCTGCACGGCACAGGCCTGGGGCAGAGATCGCGTGGCGATGGTCTGCTCTTCAGGCTGGGTCGAGGCCGACGTCAGGCTGTCGTCCGCCTCTTGGTGGCGACGCCTTTCTCGGCGCCGCTCGAGGTATACTCGGGCATCTTGACCCAGGTGACACTGTTCCAGCTCTGTCCTCAGATCTGTTGACTGGGGGCTGGTAGAGCTGGAGTCTGCCGTCTGCTCGCCATTCAATGGTGCGCGCATCAGCGACGCGACCAATTGGCGAGGGCATCGTCCCCGCCGAGGTCGAGGGCTTGCGGCGGCGACGACGAGACGGTCTACCTCTTGGATCCACTGCTGGGTCGCTGCCTGAGGCGCGTCCCCAGTGGGCGGATTGTACAATAGCGCTCTCGCCGCAGCTAACGAACCCCCACTGGGCACGCCGAGCGCTACTGGAGACTTGAAGCTGGTTGGAGCCTGCATTGCCGGGGTCGGCGCTGCCAGAGCCGGTTGCTGGCTCCCAGCTCGTACCGACACACTCCGACCCGAGTGTGTCGACATGTACTCCCCCCTGGTCGCGGTCTGCCGCAGAGGCGAGGGGGGAGAGTTCGCCGCTGAAGGAAGCTTGGTCATCTTCGTCGGCGGGAACTCGTCGCGCTAGGGGAAAAGCCCCCTACCTTGCGCGCCAAATGTCGAAGTGTGCGATCAACACTTCCCCCGGGCCTGCACTGGGCAGCCCGCGGAGGTTCTTTTTTCGGAGGGGCTAGTCCCTAGCGGAGAGCTTGCGCAGATGGACGAGTTAGTAGGAGCTTGACACGGCGAGTTTTACGTGGTTCAGGCCGCCGGAGCGTAAAACCCTACGTCCACGGCGAGCTATGGAGCTCGCTGTATTGCTTGCTGCTCAGGGCCGGAGGCCTGAGCTTGGGGGTGAGTTACAGCTTGAGAGTGTATGGCTAGCGTATGAGTTGCAAAGTGCGAACCCTTGCTATCGACGCCTACCCGAGCCTTTTATAGTCCAAGACTCGGGTGGCTTACAAGGGAAGCCGGGACCCGACAGGTGGTCCCGGGAAGATTGTCTATTATATACCGTATCTGCAGTTATGCCGGTGGTTGTCTCTGGTCGAAGGCTTCTGAGTCTTCACCTTGCCGCCCTGCCCATGCCGCATGCTAGTCGTAGTGGTTGATGACGGCGTAGGCGGCATGGGATGTCTTGTCGCGGTGTTTATTGGCTGACAGGTTCTGACACCGCGCGCCAGTCTGTGATGCGACTGGGCATAACGGCACCTGACAGAAGCGTGCTCCGCGTCTCCGTATCTTGGGAAGACGTGGGCCTTGAATACCTTGTACGGGCAAGGTATGGAGCGTATTTACGCCCGCTGCCTATCGCTCGGGGCAGGCAGCGTCGCTCTGCTGCCACATGGCGGGCCCGGAGCCCTTCTCAGAGAAGAGGAGGGTCAGCCCCGCGGGGCACTTGGAGCCTCCAGACCTCTCCCCGTGGAGGGGGAGGTCCGGCTTATGTATGCCACGTGGTGGGCCCGGAGCTCTCCTCTGAGGAGAGGGAGGTCCGGCCCCGCTGGACACGCGGCGCCTTCGGGCCTCTCTCCCGCGGAGGGGGAGGTCCGGCTTCTGTATGCCACGTGGCGGGCCCGGAGCTCTCCTCTGAGGAGAGGGAGGTCCGGCCCCACCGGACGCGTGGCGCCTTCGGAGCTCTCGCTGCGGAGAAGGGCGAGTTTCTTAGGCATTTTACCCTGTGCGCGGGGGTACCCCATATCCCAGGTACCGACAGTATCCTATCAACTAGAGCTCCCAACCCACCTCTCCGACGTACATGACGTGTTTCATGTATCCCAGCTCAAGAAGTGCTTGAGAATACCAGAGGAACAAGTATCAATGGGAGAGCATGAACTTCAAGAGGACCTGACTTATGCGGAACACCCTGTCCGAATCTTGGACGTAAAAGAAAGAGTCACCCGGAACAAGGTGATTCGATGGTGCAAGGTACAATGGAGCCATCACACCGAAGCTGAAGCCACATGGGAACGTGAAGAAGATATCAGGGCAGAATTTCCCCATCTGTTTTCTACTAACAAATCTCGAGGGCGAGTGACACGACCCCACTGGTCCTGTCGAGCCAGGATCACGCTGAGGGGTGCTGCGTTGCACAACACCGTATAACACACGTCAAAGGTACAAAGCGGAAGCGGAAGCTTTATTACATAAACAAGTTTATTAACATGTTTACATCAAAATAAGTTTAGTCCACACTCGCGGGCGTAGACTAAGCATCAAGTGCACGTTCAGCCCTCGAACGTGTCCTTGCTAGCACACTCGCACACTAACTCTGCGGCGTGCACGACTCCCACTCGACGGGGTTCCCCTCCTGGGGTTCCGTCTCCTCTTCGGGAGTCCCTTCCTCATAGAACCCTGCAAAAGCTTCAAACACAAGCAGTGAGCACGAAGGCTCAGCAAGTCTGACCCGTCTCACCTAAACATGAAACTTCTACATGAGGGTGATGGGTTGCATGAGGTAAAAATCATTTGCAAGGACTCGCCTAATTAGTAGAACCTTACTTTCAAGTTTTAGCAGCAGGTTGTGGAGAACTTTACGCTAAGGCACATGAGAGAGCCGCAATCAAACAAGAAACGCATTTCTCTCATGTACTTTGCCCAAAGTTGAAAAGAACTTTAGTTAGCACTAAGCTACAACATATCATTAACAATCAATATCCAACTTTCAATCAGCAACATTTTAACATGTAACTAGCCTGTTCTTTCTACGTCACGGTACAGTGAACAAGTGGTACTCACTGACCGCGAGGGACGGCGATTATAATCGATTTACACCTGCAGGGTTACCCGAACAACCCGTCACGTACGCCCGTACTCGATGTTGCCTACAACAACCATCACGGACGCCGTACGCGACTACCTTTCACCCGTTAGCCAAATATTGAACCGGTCCCATCGTCCCGAGCAAGAGGTCCCTGCACGCGCATCTCTGTGCCGCCAGCTGATTTACACCTCGAGCTCTCAACCTACCCTCTGAACGACGGGCAATGCCTCAATACCCAGCTACCCGAGTTACATCAGTTTCCCGGTTCCCATATAGCCGGTAGGTCTTCGGTACTGTTCTAGCTTGTTCAACAGGCCCGCACACGGCTCGGTCCTAAATCGACACAAGCGGAGCTACAGCACACAGGCCCCAAAGTCCTGCTGCCCTTACTCTCCGCTCGGTCTCATTTTCTTGCCATGTGTATCATGTGCTATCTCTACCCGAGCAATGTGCCTCTAGCCTATTCTCGCGAGTAGTTCCAACTACTCGACTTGTACCGAATCCTACTCTATCCTAGCAATGCAGTGGCTAACGGGGTTTGCAATCCTAAACCCCAACCCATGGTTTTCTTGGCTATGCAGTGGGGTTTCCAAACAAGACTCTGATGCACAACATAAAGAAAACAAGTATGTGCTCAAAACAATAAAAATTTATAAAATGGTTAATGCAAACCGGGGCTTGCCTTGCTGCTCTTGGTCGTAGGCTAGCTGTTCCTCCGGAGTAACGAAGTCTAGGACTTCGGGTTCCTCCTCGACCTTAGCGACTACATGATAAGAACAATGTATGTATTAATTAAATGCTTTTGTATTAACTTTGAAGTTGTGAAGTCTATAACCTTTACTAGATAGACCTAATGACTGTGAAACTTTTACTGTGGCTTGGTTACAACCTAAACAGAGACTTGGTCAAGTTTTAGTTGCAGCAAAGCTCATTTGAGCCCTCCACAAATAATTATGTCCTTGACCTTAATTAAAGGCTTTTAGGGTGTTCTAGGTATTTTCATGAAACAAACTATGACTTTCTGAAAACTAGATTTTCAGAGGGTTCTAATGGAATTGGTCTCACTTAATTTGGAAGTCTCTAACTAAAGATATGAGCTAAACAATTTCAGAGAAAATTCTGAAAATGTTTCTGAACATTTTCTATTTTCTCTGGAACAGTTTTACTAATCACACCATTAGGTGGACTAAATGAGCTCAAATGGATCTGAAATTTTTATGGTAGTTCAAGGATATTTTGGTGAACATCTCAGCAAAATTTCAGGATTTTCCTCCAAATGATTCTCCAGTTAAAATTCCTAACAGTTTAAACTTTAAGGAATTAATTCTGGAGAATTAAGGAATCTCATGAAGTGACACTTGATTTTCTGGAAAGTACTCAAAGAGCTGAATCCAGCAAAATTTGGTTCACTCAATTTGGAGCTTTCTAGCCAAAGTTATAAGGATTTGAAGTTTGAAGGAAATCTGAAAATCGGGGAAAAGTTTAAACTCGCGCGTGGGCCCAGGAGACACGCGTCGCACGCCGAAGCGACAGCACACCGCGGCCCACAAGGCTTTTGCGCGCCAGCACACCCGATCCCGGCCGCAGCCGGATCCCGATTCAAAATATCGGCCGCTGACAGCTGGGGTCCACCCCCTTCTTCAACCTCGCGACACCCGCGCTCCGCCGCCGAGGGACCTCGCCGGAGAGCTCGCCGCCGGCTGCTGTACAGCTTCAAACTTCTTGATTCTGGCCGCCCCTGCCTACTTTTACTTGGGGAACATGATCCGAGGGTCAGCTGCTCATGACAACGGCCGGAGCATGGTCGGCGACGAGCCGCCATATCGGAACGACTTCGGCCATGTCGGCTGATGCTCCTAGTGCCTCAGCTACTTGGGAAACCGGTCGGGGAGCATCAGTGGACCTCAGAGAAGGTCGACATGAACTCGGGGCAGCTCGGGGAAGGCCCGAAATAGGTCCTCACCGTGCGCCCGATACCCCCCGTGCGTTCCGCCATTAGTAGACCTTGAATTACGCCGGGCACAGAAGTTCTCCGGCCCAGAGTTGTGAAGGCAACTTGTGCGTCACCGTGTCTAGTTCGTGTGGGAGTGGCCTGAGGCCCTCTAATCCTTTCTAGAGCACGAATTAAACAGAATCGTACCCGAGGGTCGTTCTGCACACAGAAAGGGGAAAAGTGGAAATTCGCCGCCGGTGAGCAACCACTCGAGCTGTGGCTCGGGGATGAGCAGCACCGATCACTTGCGCGTCCAAGGGTGCCTTGGCTCGGGCGTGACAACGCCCAGGTTGGGCTGTCCACGAGAGCCCGAGGTGCGGCGGTTTCCAGTTCCGAGTTTGATCTTTCGGCACAGCCGATATCACTCGGTTTCAATCGATTTCTATCAATGGGAAGGATGGAGGATGGTTGCTAGTACCTTGCTGGGACCTTGGAATGGAAAGAGGGAGCTGCGATCGGCTTGATCAAGCAGGAACTCGAGCGGCGGCGATGGCAGTGGGAAAAGCAGTCGCGCACGTCGGTAGCTCGGGGAAATGGTGACTGAGGCACGCCGGGGAGGGAATAAATAGCTCGGCCGGCTGGCCTCCGGCTTGGGGCACGCAGCAGGAGCTGGCGCCGGCCGGCCCCTTCGGTGGCGCGCGCGCACAACAGCCGGGAACCGACTGAACTGTGGTTCAGTCGGTTTGCTTTGAGGCTGAGGCTGACATGTGGGTCCCACTCCTCTTTTAACCTCTGAAATTTATTCCTAACAGCTGTGGTAAACAGTGAACCCTATTCTACCCTTGGCAACTCAAATTATTCACCCAAGAGCCATTTGAATTGATCAAAGTTCAAATGAGGTTTGGTTTGAATGAATTTCAGCACAAGTGCAGTTTGAAATTCAAATAAAGTTTGAATTTCTCCCCCTTAGCTCATGTCAAGATCAACTCCAAATGGAGTGAAAATTGGTGTGTGAGCTCACAAAAATGTGCTGAGCAAGAATATGCCTTCCACTTTTAAATTCAGTGGGTGAAAACAGTTTGAATTTGAATATGTTTTCAAACTGCCCCTTTCCTATCTACACCCAAGATGACCTCAAAAATGTTTTGAATTTGGGTGAAACTTGGCATGGACATCCTTGGCAAAGTGTAGGAGTTTTCATATGTCCAGCCCATCTATATCACATGTGGGAAGTACCACTTTTGCAATGTGTGAGTTTGTTCCCTAATGAGCATGTTGATAATTGTTACTTGCTCTTTATTTGTGTTCATCATTTTTCCTCAAATGAGGTGTGTGGTGTGGGGATGAACACTGCAAATGGGTGTCAAAAACTGAGGCCCTTACATTCCTCCCCCCTTAAAAGAATCTCGTCCCGAGATTATAAGGTGAAAATGAGAGAGAGGACGGTGGAAAAATTACCGGATATGCGACGTGAGAAAGTCGGGGTAGTTAGTGCGAAGGAATTCTTCGCTCTCCCATGTCGCTTCATCCATGGAGTGATTACTCCACAGAACCTTGTAGAACCACAACGTACGGTTGCGTGTGGTTCGGGCCTTTTCATCAATAATCTGCACCGGTTCCTCCCGATAGGTGAGATCCGGTTGCAGTTCTTCAATGTCTTCCAGCTGAACGGTAGTTGATAGCTTGAGACACTTCCTCAGCTGGGAAATGTGAAAGACGTCGTGCACACCGGAAAGTGCTTCTGGTAATCTTAGCCGGTATGCCACCGATCCACATCTTTCGGTAATCTGGAATGGACCGATGAATCGGGGTGCTAACTTTCCTCTCACCCCAAATCTGTTTACGCCCTTCATTGGAGACACTCGTAGATATACGTGGTCTCCAGCTTCGAATTGTAACGGACGCCTTCTCCGGTCCGCATACTGTTTCTGTCGGGATTGAGCGGCTTTTAGGTTCGCTTGAATTAATCGAACCTTTTCTTCCGCGTTGTTGACAAGATCAATCCCGAAGGTAACCCTCTCGCCAGACTCACACCAATTCAATGGTGTGCGGCATTTTCTCCCGTATAGCGCCTCGTAGGGCGCCATCTTGATGCTGGCTTGGTACCCATTGTTGTACGAGAACTCGGCTAACGGCAAGTGATCATCCCAGTTCTTGCCGTGGTCGATAGCGCAAGCTCGTAGCATGTCTTCTAAGATTTGATTTACCCGCTCCGTTTGCCCATCCGTCTGCGGGTGGTAGGCTGAACTACGGATCAGCTTCGTTCCCAAGGCAGCGTGGAGCTGCTCCCAAAAACGGGACACAAATAAAGTGCCCCGGTCCGATACGATAGTACGGGGTACGCCGTATAAGCATAGGATCCGTGAGATGTACAGTTCAGCGTACTTCTTGGCGTTGTAGTTGGTGTTGACCGGGATGAAATGGGCAACTTTGGTGAGCCGATCGACGATCACCCACACAGAATCATGTTTCTGTAAGGTGGTGGGTAAACCGACGACGAAATCCATGCTCACGTCCTCCCACTTCCAGGCAGGAATGCCCAGTGGTTGCAGCAGTCCCGGTTTCCGCATGTGGTCTGCCTTCACCCGTCGACATGTATCACACTCGGACACGTATTTTGCAGTCTCTCGCTTCATCCGTGTCCACCAAAACTTGCTTCTGAGTTCTTGATACATCTTGTTGCTGCCGGGGTGAATAGAAAACTTTGATAAGTGAGCCTCATCAAAGATTTTCTTCCGTAACTCCGGGTTTCGGGGTACGACGATCCGGTCCTTGAACCATAGGACGCCGTCTCCGTCCTTCCGGAAACATTTCAACTCCCCACTGTCTACACGTCTCCGCAAATGTGATATGCCCTTGTCATTCTTCTGGGCTGCCGCTATCTCTTCACGGATGGTGGGGATCAAAGCTAGGTTGTAGAGAGCTCCATGTGGAATCACATGTAGTGGTGGTTCGCTCTCTTCCAACGGTGTGATGGTCAGATTATTGACGTGTGACTTGCGGCTTAGCGCGTCTGCCACAACGTTTGCCTTGCCCGGATGATAATGGATCTCTATCTCGTAATCCTTTATCAGTTCTAACCATCTTCGTTGCCTCATGTTCAGCTCCTTCTGAGTGAATATGTACTTGAGGCTTTTGTGGTCGGTATATAAATGTACGAGGTTACCGAGTAGGTAGTGCCTCCACATTTTCAGTGCAAGTACCACGGCAGCGAGCTCCAAGTCGTGAGTTGGATAATTTTGCTCATGATTCCTAAGCTGCCGTGACCCATACGCGACCACCCTTTGGTCTTGCATCAACACACATCCGAGCCCAATGCCGGATGCATCGCAGTACACATCGAACGGTTTTGTTGTGTCTGGCTGCGCCAAAACCGGTGCTGATGTCAGGTGCTTGACTAAAGCCTTGAATGCTGCTTCACATGCTGGACTCCAAACATATTTGGTAGCCTTCTTCAGCAGCTCTGTCATTGGCTTGGCAATCTTCGAGAAGTTCGGAATGAACCTCCGATAATATCCCGCGAGTCCGAGGAAACTCCGTACCTCATGAACAGTTCTCGGGGATTTCCAATTCAGCACTTGCGTGATTTTGCTCGGGTCCACAGCGATACCCTCCGCTGAGATGATATGCCCGAGGAAAGGCACTTGCGATATCCAAAACTCGCATTTGCTGAACTTTGCGTATAACTTGTGATCCCGCAGCCGTTGCAAGACTATACGCAGATGTTTCTTGTGATCTTCCTCCGACTTGGAATATACCAGGATGTCGTCGATGAAGACCACGACAAACTTGTCCAGCTCCGGCATGAACACCGAGTTCATTAAGTACATGAAGTGAGCTGGAGCATTGGTGAGGCCAAAGGACATGACCAGGTACTCATAAAGTCCGTACCTTGTCGAAAAAGCTGTCTTTGGAATGTCCTCAGCCCTGATCTTAATCTGATGGTACCCGGATCTTAAATCCATCTTGGAAAAGACCTTTGCTTCGACCAACTGATCAAACAACATGTCGATCCGTGGCAACGGGTACTTGTTCTTGATGGTTACGGCATTTAATGGACGGTAGTCCACGCAAAGCCGCAACGTTTCATCCTTCTTTTTGACAAATAATGCCGAACAGCCCCATGGCGAGGAGCTCGGCCTAATAAAACCCTTCTCCAGAAGGTCCGTGAGCTGAGTCTTCAGTTCAGCCAACTCCTTGGGCGCCATCTTGTACGGCCTTCGGGATATTGGCATGGTTCCCGGTGCAAGTTCAATCTTGAACTCCACCTCTCTATCGGGTGGCATCCCCGGCAAATCATCCGGGAATACATCAGGGAATTCTCGGACCACTGGAATGTCTTCCAATCTGATGGTTGTGGCTTGATAGACACTTGGAAGTTTTATTTCTGGACTGTCCAGAAATAATGAGTGAGAACCGTGCACTCCTGAGTTTAAGTGCACGACTCGGAGGACGGTGTCTAAAACAGCGCCGTGGCGGTTTAACCACGACATCCCTAGGATGACATCGACCTTCTGTCCCTCTAAGATAATGAGAGACGTGGGGTACACTCTACCCGCTAAGCATAATGGTGCTTTGGAGACCATTACGCTTGCTGAAATCTTCCCACCCGGTGAACAAATTAAATATGGACTATCGGTGGGTAGTATTGGCAAGCTGTGTTTAGCAATGAAAGCTTGGCTAATAAAATTATGCGTGGCGCCTGAATCAAATAGTACTATAGCGGGATGCTGGTGGAGTTGGAACATACCCGCAAGGATTGGCTCGCCCTCCGGCACGTCCTCAATGGCAAGCTGGTGGACAGTACCGGGCCTAGGGTTTGCCCGCCGCGCATTAGTAGGGTTCCGGGGTTGATTCCTCCCCGGAAACTGTGGTACCACTCCGCCGCCTTGCCTCTCCGGGCAACTGCTCGCGAAGTGTCCTGGACGACCACACTTGTAACATGTGGCCGCTACTGGTGGAGTACTTGGTGGACGAAAGCCCGGCATGCGTTGCGGAGGTGCAAACGCACGCGGCATCGCCCGCTGCTGCTGTTGTTGTTGCGGTGGTGCTGGCAGTGCCGGCCGGAATGCCGGTGAAGAATACGGCCGACCGCGGAACGGCATCGACCGCTGTGGTGGCTGCCAGCGCGGACCTGATGGTGGGCGATTCACCATCCGAAACTTCTGAGAAGGACCGCCTCCTTCTCCGCTGCTCTGCGGCGCGCTTCGCTTTCGCTCTGCCGCCGCCAACTCCTTGCCGGAGTCTTCCTGAACAATCGCAGCATCAATTATGTCGTTGAGGCTGCCGCGATTGAACATCGCCAGCTTGTCCTTCAGGAGCGGGTTAAGCCCCTGGTAAAAGTGGTCCCGCCGCTTCTCGTCCGTATCTGCGTGATACGACGCGTAGAGTGCGAGATCGTTGAACGCTCTGGAGTACTCCAGCGCGTTCCGGCTCCCTTGTTGCAGGTGTAGGAATTCCTGCGTCTTCCTCTTCATCAAACCGGGCGGTTTATGATAGGCCCGGAAGGCCGTCCGGAACTCCGCCCAGGTCATCACTCGGTCGGTGGGTTGTGAAGCACAAAAGTTGGCCCACCACGCGCTCGCGGATCCTTGGAGCTGCTGGACCGCGAACTGAGTCTTGCGCTGCTCGCTGATTTGGAGCAGCCCGAACTTCATCTCTATGGCGCGGAGCCAGTTGTCCGCGTCAAGTGGTTCATCCGCCCTTGAGAATACAGGGGGATGAGTCGCCAGGAAGTCAGAGTAGGAGCTCTGTTGGCGCTCCTCACGATCTTGACGTCTCTCTGGGCGAGACGTATTCGCAATTAACGTTTGCAGCAGCTCTGTATGCTGCTGATGTGAACCCGCCATTGCCGCGACAATGTCGGCCAATGTAACCGTTGGCAGTGGCGGTGGCGGTGTTTGCTGTTGCTGTTGCTGCTGCTGTCCCGAGGAGTCCTCGGGAGGTGGTTGGGAGGTCTCTCCCCCTTGGCTAGTACCTCCAACATCGGGGTTGGCACGAGTACGCGTCATTCTGAAATTCAACACAGCAGCAATTAGCACATGTCTTACTCAAAATTCCATAAACAGGAGTAAGTATTGAAGCGACGCATGATTAACTTGCACAACATTCACATATATTGATAAAGCATAAACTTTATACAAGATACATTATTCTCGGATCTCCGAGAAGTCGTGCTCATGTCGTCACTACCTATACATACGCTACTGTCTACACGACATGTCACCGATTACAAAAGTTGGGTTACGCTACCCTAGCTGCCCTACTTGGCAACCGTAACCCCCTACTCGGAGTAGAACTCGACCTCCTGTGGGTCGTCCTCCTCCGGTACCTCTGCTGGTGGCTCGGGGTCTACCACCTCTTCTCCCATTCCAGGTTCTCCCATGGCTGGAAGACCCAAGACTACCGGTACGCCCAATACCGGGGGCACGAGGTCCTGCAATGCATGCACCTCGTCCATAGCCTGGTTGTAGTCCTCTTCCCAGCCTTGTCCTTCCTCAATAGCGTCGTCCCGCTCTTGAGCAAGGTCCTCATTCTGCTGGGTTAGGGTCTGCACCAGCTCTTGCAACGCCGCAATGTCAACACGGCTCTTCTTCTTTGCCTTCTTCAGACGACGCAACTGATTGTGTTGTTCATTCAGTCGCTTGATCGTCGGAAGGAGCACATTGCGGAGTGCACTGTGAGCACTCTCAAAATGATCTCCACGGCTTGTGCTCTCCTTGAGCTTGGTGGCGAGATGCTCCGTATGAACAGCTTGGCTGTCCATCACAGCGTTTCCCGCCCTCATTTGGAGGCTGAGATTTGCCTCCGCGGGGTTGTACCTTGGGCAACTCGGGTTTGTTGCCTCTAGGTACCTCTCTTCCCACACATGCTGAGCTCGTCCCTCCACCGGAACGAGTGCGTATGGAGTTCCCTCCATAGCCTGTACGTGTAGTTGGCAGAAACGTGACATAGTGTCACGGGCTGCCACTTGCCACATCCCTTCCGGTTGTCTTCCTCTCACCGTGACGGTGAATGGCACCCAACCGGGTGGCGTAGGCCCTGCAGGAACCTCGACATGGATCGTCCACGTCTTGTTCCCCTCTTCGCCTTCTTCCTTGGCGAAGTATTGCGGCATCTGGTTGTACCCGAAATATTGGAGCATTAGCCACAATGCTCCCGGGTAGCCGCTACGGTCAGAGCAGTGGGAAACTACCCACCCGTTCTCCAACCGTTTATCTGCTGCCATCTGTAAAAATATATTTGAGAAATGTCAAATATTTATTTAAACAGTAAACCATTGAGTTATAACATAAGATATGTCATTGAACCCTTAACACTTGGAAACATAGTTCAAATTTTTAAACAAATTTGACTGCTGATCTGCTGTTCCCATGACAGCCCTGACCAGTTTCCATATCAATCTGATTTAGGCCAGGTTAAAAGCAAAACCAGTCCTGGAGCTCAACATCAAAGTTAAAGTTAACTTCAATAGCTTTCCAGAAAGTATTTGGTTGGCCTAAGATCTGCTCTGGTTCAAAAGTTATGAGATGTCAAAGTTAACAGAATTTCTGGGAACAATTGGACAGCACCTCCCTGCCTTAGGTACTGATTTGATCCAAGAATTCCAGTTAATTCTGTTCCTAATCTGACAAAACTTTCTGTTACAAAGTTGTAACCCATCTCATAAGCTTCCCAGAACCACCTCATTTTCTATTTTTGGATTTTTATGCAGGAAGTTATGCTTAATTTACAGAGAGTCTACAGAGAGTCTTTGCTCCGTCCTGTTTTCTGGACAGTTTCAACTCTACTGCATTTTTCGAGTGGTTAAGGGATGAAACACCTCTGGAACTCAACAGAAAAGTTGTAAAGCTCCTCCAAAGCTTTCCAGAAATGTATCATACGACCCCAACCTCGAAAGAACTCAACCTCTAACCTCTGATTAACTTCAGCCTTGATTTAGCTGAAAACAGAGTGCTCTGTCCTTAACATCCTATAAGTTGAAAATTTATTAACTTTGAATATCCTGTTCAAGGGAAGGAGTTACATCAAGTTTTACTACTTTGGATCAAAACCTTCAAGTTTTTAAATGAAGTTGTTCATTTAGTTGGGTGTGACGTCGAGGCGTCACCAGATTATGTCGGTACTACGTCCTCACAAAGGAAAAACCTATACCGGATTTAGCCGGCTTCGTTAGTTCAGTGGCACTACTCGTCACTCGCACACGGATGCTACACGTCTACCGTTTCGTGGTAAGGCTACCTGCAGAAACTCAAACAATCATCAGACTCGGCTGCACACCGAGCCCGGAATCCATACAGTTTGTACACCCGGCCGTCATCACTCGCCCGGATGTTCTCAAGCCAAACACGCCTTGAGTTACGTGTTCACGTTTCAGACCACGTGACGGGGTCTCCCATGTTGCACCACGCACGCCAGGGACAGACGTTGCTCGAATACCCCAAACGACATGAAGAGTCGTAGAGGATATCAAAGCGGGTCGGGTTACCTGCCACCCGTGGGGCTCCACCCTTCAGCTTGTGCGCACTGGTGGACAGCGCTTACGTGCACCCCCCAAGACATGAACGTCCCGAGATGCACGATTTTCCGACATAACAAATAAGTTAATAAGCCACTTTCTATATACTAATAACATCCTTATACGGGCTACTAACTCGTTCCTCACTGGATTTTTGAAAAAGAAGACCTTTGTACTGTGTTAAACCTCAAGCGAGCTCTGATACCACGCTGACACGACCCCACTGGTCCTGTCGAGCCAGGATCACGCTGAGGGGTGCTGCGTTGCACAACACCGTATAACACACGTCAAAGGTACAAAGCGGAAGCGGAAGCTTTATTACATAAACAAGTTTATTAACATGTTTACATCAAAATAAGTTTAGTCCACACTCGCGGGCGTAGACTAAGCATCAAGTGCACGTTCAGCCCTCGAACGTGTCCTTGCTAGCACACTCGCACACTAACTCTGCGGCGTGCACGACTCCCACTCGACGGGGTTCCCCTCCTGGGGTTCCGTCTCCTCTTCGGGAGTCCCTTCCTCATAGAACCCTGCAAAAGCTTCAAACACAAGCAGTGAGCACGAAGGCTCAGCAAGTCTGACCCGTCTCACCTAAACATGAAACTTCTACATGAGGGTGATGGGTTGCATGAGGTAAAAATCATTTGCAAGGACTCGCCTAATTAGTAGAACCTTACTTTCAAGTTTTAGCAGCAGGTTGTGGAGAACTTTACGCTAAGGCACATGAGAGAGCCGCAATCAAACAAGAAACGCATTTCTCTCATGTACTTTGCCCAAAGTTGAAAAGAACTTTAGTTAGCACTAAGCTACAACATATCATTAACAATCAATATCCAACTTTCAATCAGCAACATTTTAACATGTAACTAGCCTGTTCTTTCTACGTCACGGTACAGTGAACAAGTGGTACTCACTGACCGCGAGGGACGGCGATTATAATCGATTTACACCTGCAGGGTTACCCGAACAACCCGTCACGTACGCCCGTACTCGATGTTGCCTACAACAACCATCACGGACGCCGTACGCGACTACCTTTCACCCGTTAGCCAAATATTGAACCGGTCCCATCGTCCCGAGCAAGAGGTCCCTGCACGCGCATCTCTGTGCCGCCAGCTGATTTACACCTCGAGCTCTCAACCTACCCTCTGAACGACGGGCAATGCCTCAATACCCAGCTACCCGAGTTACATCAGTTTCCCGGTTCCCATATAGCCGGTAGGTCTTCGGTACTGTTCTAGCTTGTTCAACAGGCCCGCACACGGCTCGGTCCTCAATCGACACAAGCGGAGCTACAGCACACAGGCCCCAAAGTCCTGCTGCCCTTACTCTCCGCTCGGTCTCATTTTCTTGCCATGTGTATCATGTGCTATCTCTACCCGAGCAATGTGCCTCTAGCCTATTCTCGCGAGTAGTTCCAACTACTCGACTTGTACCGAATCCTACTCTATCCTAGCAATGCAGTGGCTAACGGGGTTTGCAATCCTAAACCCCAACCCATGGTTTTCTTGGCTATGCAGTGGGGTTTCCAAACAAGACTCTGATGCACAACATAAAGAAAACAAGTATGTGCTCAAAACAATAAAAATTTATAAAATGGTTAATGCAAACCGGGGCTTGCCTTGCTGCTCTTGGTCGTAGGCTAGCTGTTCCTCCGGAGTAACGAAGTCTAGGACTTCGGGTTCCTCCTCGACCTTAGCGACTACAGGATAAGAACAATGTATGTATTAATTAAATGCTTTTGTATTAACTTTGAAGTTGTGAAGTCTATAACCTTTACTAGATAGACCTAATGACTGTGAAACTTTTACTGTGGCTTGGTTACAACCTAAACAGAGACTTGGTCAAGTTTTAGTTGCAGCAAAGCTCATTTGAGCCCTCCACAAATAATTATGTCCTTGACCTTAATTAAAGGCTTTTAGGGTGTTCTAGGTATTTTCATGAAACAAACTATGACTTTCTGAAAACTAGATTTTCAGAGGGTTCTAATGGAATTGGTCTCACTTAATTTGGAAGTCTCTAACTAAAGATATGAGCTAAACAATTTCTGAGAAAATTCTGAAAATGTTTCTGAACATTTTCTATTTTCTCTGGAACAGTTTTACTAATCACACCATTAGGTGGACTAAATGAGCTCAAATGGATCTGAAATTTTTATGGTAGTTCAAGGATATTTTGGTGAACATCTCAGCAAAATTTCAGGATTTTCCTCCAAATGATTCTCCAGTTAAAATTCCTAACAGTTTAAACTTTAAGGAATTAATTCTGGAGAATTAAGGAATCTCATGAAGTGACACTTGATTTTCTGGAAAGTACTCAAAGAGCTGAATCCAGCAAAATTTGGTTCACTCAATTTGGAGCTTTCTAGCCAAAGTTATAAGGATTTGAAGTTTGAAGGAAATCTGAAAATCGGGGAAAAGTTTAAACTCGCGCGTGGGCCCAGGAGACACGCGTCGCACGCCGAAGCGACAGCACACCGCGGCCCACAAGGCTTTTGCGCGCCAGCACACCCGATCCCGGCCGCAGCCGGATCCCGATTCAAAATATCGGCCGCTGACAGCTGGGGTCCACCCCCTTCTTCAACCTCGCGACACCCGCGCTCCGCCGCCGAGGGACCTCGCCGGAGAGCTCGCCGCCGGCTGCTGTACAGCTTCAAACTTCTTGATTCTGGCCGCCCCTGCCTACTTTTACTTGGGGAACATGATCCGAGGGTCAGCTGCTCATGACAACGGCCGGAGCATGGTCGGCGACGAGCCGCCATATCGGAACGACTTCGGCCATGTCGGCTGATGCTCCTAGTGCCTCAGCTACTTGGGAAACCGGTCGGGGAGCATCAGTGGACCTCAGAGAAGGTCGACATGAACTCGGGGCAGCTCGGGGAAGGCCCGAAATAGGTCCTCACCGTGCGCCCGATACCCCCCGTGCGTTCCGCCATTAGTAGACCTTGAATTACGCCGGGCACAGAAGTTCTCCGGCCCAGAGTTGTGAAGGCAACTTGTGCGTCACCGTGTCTAGTTCGTGTGGGAGTGGCCTGAGGCCCTCTAATCCTTTCTAGAGCACGAATTAAACAGAATCGTACCCGAGGGTCGTTCTGCACACAGAAAGGGGAAAAGTGGAAATTCGCCGCCGGTGAGCAACCACTCGAGCTGTGGCTCGGGGATGAGCAGCACCGATCACTTGGGCGTCCAAGGGTGCCTTGGCTCGGGCGTGACAACGCCCAGGTTGGGCTGTCCACGAGAGCCCGAGGTGCGGCGGTTTCCAGTTCCGAGTTTGATCTTTCGGCACAGCCGATATCACTCGGTTTCAATCGATTTCTATCAATGGGAAGGATGGAGGATGGTTGCTAGTACCTTGCTGGGACCTTGGAATGGAAAGAGGGAGCTGCGATCGGCTTGATCAAGCAGGAACTCGAGCGGCGGCGATGGCAGTGGGAAAAGCAGTCGCGCACGTCGGTAGCTCGGGGAAATGGTGACTGAGGCACGCCGGGGAGGGAATAAATAGCTCGGCCGGCTGGCCTCCGGCTTGGGGCACGCAGCAGGAGCTGGCGCCGGCCGGCCCCTTCGGTGGCGCGCGCGCACAACAGCCGGGAACCGACTGAACTGTGGTTCAGTCGGTTTGCTTTGAGGCTGAGGCTGACATGTGGGTCCCACTCCTCTTTTAACCTCTGAAATTTATTCCTAACAGCTGTGGTAAACAGTGAACCCTATTCTACCCTTGGCAACTCAAATTATTCACCCAAGAGCCATTTGAATTGATCAAAGTTCAAATGAGGTTTGGTTTGAATGAATTTCAGCACAAGTGCAGTTTGAAATTCAAATAAAGTTTGAATTTCTCCCCCTTAGCTCATGTCAAGATCAACTCCAAATGGAGTGAAAATTGGTGTGTGAGCTCACAAAAATGTGCTGAGCAAGAATATGCCTTCCACTTTTAAATTCAGTGGGTGAAAACAGTTTGAATTTGAATATGTTTTCAAACTGCCCCTTTCCTATCTACACCCAAGATGACCTCAAAAATGTTTTGAATTTGGGTGAAACTTGGCATGGACATCCTTGGCAAAGTGTAGGAGTTTTCATATGTCCAGCCCATCTATATCACATGTGGGAAGTACCACTTTTGCAATGTGTGAGTTTGTTCCCTAATGAGCATGTTGATAATTGTTACTTGCTCTTTATTTGTGTTCATCATTTTTCCTCAAATGAGGTGTGTGGTGTGGGGATGAACACTGCAAATGGGTGTCAAAAACTGAGGCCCTTACAGCGAGATTCAATTTAAGGGGGGTAGATTTGTGACACCCTCATCTCTGGTTTCTGCGTGTATTCATATTTCATGTATAGAAAAACATTTTAAAAGAAGAAAGATAGCCAGTAAGAGCCGAATCCAGTTCACAGAGAGCACCGAAGACAACTTCCGCAGCCCGCTGGCCACGTGGCGTGTTCGGAGCTCATCCCTGCGAAGTGGGGAGAGGTCCGCCGCTAAGCTGGCTACGTGGCAGGCTCAGGGCTCATCTCCGCAAAAGAGGAGAGGTCCAACCCTATGGGACACGTGTTGCCCGGAGCTAGCCTCTGCGGAAGAAGCAAAGGCATTTCTGCAGGACACATGTCACCTTCGGAGAAGTCAACGCGGGAATCAGAGGACCAGTCGCGCGGGATACGTGTCGATCTCGGAGCTCACCTCCGAGAGGTCCGGTTCCATTGAACACATGTCGTCACCGGAGCTTATCTCCGGGAGGTCCGTCACTGTTGGACACGTGTCGACCTCGGAGCTTGTCTCTGAGGAAAGAAGGAAAGACCGGCACTAACATGTGGCGTGTGTGGAGCCACCTCCGAGTAAGAGAGGAGGTCCCGACCGCCAGGATACATGGCGCACGCGGAGCTCACCTCCGAAGGAAAAGGGAGGTCTCGCTCGACACGCGGCACAACCGGAGCCATCTCTGCAAAAAGGGAGAGACCAGGCCCGATGGACACGTGGAGCTTTCGGAGCTCATCACCGCGAAGGTGACGGGTTCTGAAGCGATTTTGGAATCTGTACGCGTAAGAATACCGGTACGTAAAGGAAACCGACCTGAATTCCACAACTGTTCCGTACCAAATCAACTAAAGATAAGATGTTAGGATCTAACGACGATCTGAATAGGACTCTTATTCGGGATACAATCAGATTAGGACTCTTATTTTCCCTATTATAAATAGAACCCAGAACCCCTGGCCGAAACCACAAACTTCTTTTTCAACTCCTGAGCCGACGACTTAGAGCCCTAGTCCCAAACCACCGAGAAAACCATCGCCGGAGTGCAGCAAGGAAGATCGCCGGAGGAAAGCTCAACGATCTGAGGAGGACCTCGAGACAGAGAAGAACGTAAGGTAGGTCTCCAATACCACCTTACGACATCGTTGTGTTTTCTTTGCATCTGTTCTTTGATTCCTTTCGAACAAAAGCCTTCTCGTGGACAGATCACTTGATGATCAGGTTGATCTAAAGACAAGATCATCGCCACGTCCACCTTTGGTTTGAACACCTCTGTTCATCATAAAATCCATACAAGCCATGCAAGAACACGTGCAAACCAATCTAATAAAACTAATCATAGGATAGCATGCATATGCATCATCGCATCTAGTTTAAGGTTTGTGCATGATATTGATTGCTGTGAAACTTGTATGCACGTGATCCTACATAGCAGGACAAGCTCAGGGAGCTGTCTACGATGAGCTGCAGCAACAAGGTTTTGAGATCCAAGAACAACCGGAACCGCAAGAACAAGGAAAGTGCTCCTTGACCATATTGATCCTATGTTTTGGGTAAAACTGTTTTGTTTTGCGAAAAGGTGTTTGTGCTGAGTCAAACATGATGGGAAACCCTTTTATAGGAGTTTATTAGCTTTGGTTAAACCACCCTTGTCGCCAGGGAAGTTTATAAGTCGGGTATGGTTTTGCTTTATGCTTCGCTGAGTCCATGGGACTGGGAAGCGAGATAGATGTGTCTAGCTAACTGCACTCATAATGATAATGTGGGGACCACCCCGTGGTTCACCCACTCCAGGATCGCATAGGGTGGTGCCGTGCGATGCGACACCCAACAGCACAAACGAAAAGAATAAAGGATAACATACAAACTTTTATTTGATATAAAACAGTGGAAGTCTTTTTACAAAACCTATTCATACAGCAGAAGTAATATACATATAAGGCCTCTCATCCTAGCTATGCAAAAGTGCAGCCGTCCAGCCCGGGGACGCTACACACTAGCAGCAAGTAACCGGAGATCACGGCGGCGTGCATGGCTCCAGCTCGGCCGTGTACCCCGACGGGGGCATCGCCTCGTCCTCGGAACCTTCCTCATAACTCTCACCTGCACACAGCTCAAATATTGCAACCGTGAGCACGAAGGCTCAGCAAGTCTTAACCGTCAACCCTAGGCATGGAACTCTAAGTGCAAGGATATGTAAGATGGGAAAAGGAATTTGCGACAAAGACACGCCTATAAGTTGGTCCTTACTTTCAGTTTTATAGCAGCAGATTTATGTGCCTTAGGCAGCCCTCACATCGGAAGTCCACAATCAAACAAGAAACGCTTTCCCCCGATGTGGAGATGCCCAAAGTGGAATATAAACTTAATTAGCTCTATATCTACAGCAGTCAAGGTATTCAAGACATTAAGATCAATACAGCATTTTCAGTTGGCTTATTTCACTTCTTACTACGTCAGAGCGCAGTGAACAAGCGGGTACTCAAATAACCGCGAGGGACGGTGATTGCAATCAAGACACACCCGGATAACACGTTGCATACACCCACTTTCAGAAGCGTGATTCCACACCCCTTCCTACTCTGTTGTATGCAACAACCTTTCAAAGGCAACCCAAATGCCGAACCGGTCCATCCGTAACGGGTAGGAGGTCCCCGCGTGGAGCGTGACTGTGCCCACCGGCAGATTTACACCTTGCTACCCTCAACCCACTCCTATTTACGGTTGGGTAAGCCTCGACACCCAGGTTAACCAATTACATCGGTTTCCTGGTTCCCATATGCCAGTATGCATCCGGTACTGTTCGATACTTGTCCAGCAGGGCCGCACACGGACGGTCCTCAACCGACACCAACAGGGCTACGCACGTGAGACCTCTGCTCACTGCTTCCTATCCTCCCTGCTGGGTCTCATTTTCATACAACTACAGCCATTATCTACCTCTTTTCTTTCCGGTGATAGGTACTATCTCACGAGTAGCTTCCAACCACTCGACTTCTACCGAGATCCTATACATTAGCCTGGCATTCTCTACTCGTCAAATTTGTAAACTACCCAACCCTCCATAGGATTTAAAGAGGCTATGCAAGTGGGGTTTCAATCATCCTAACTCTAATGCAAACATTCAGCCTAGACGTAAATGATACAAATGAAAACTTTATAAAAGGTACTTAAGTGCAAACCGGGGCTTGCCTAGTTGCGAGTTAAACGGAAAGTCAGCTTCTGGTGGGAGGACTCCGGTGCGTCCTCAACTTCGGTCACTATTATGAAATGTAATAAAATACATGTATAAGTATTAAGGATTTATAAGAATTGGACTTCTACTCATAGCTACTGCTATTTAGGATCCTTAATTGGTTTTAAGGTTTTTAGAGTCGATACTAGACTCTCTAAGGATGATTTGAGCCAAATTTGGAGATATGTCATTGCACAATGTAGTATTTAAAATTCCTACAAGTACAATGCTTCCCTGAATTTTGAGCCCAATTCAGGAGCTTTGACATAGCTAATGGTGGAAGATATGATTAGAGTAAGTCTCCATGGTTCTGACAAAATTTGTTTCACCATTTTTGGAGCTACCATCAGAGAGATATGAATTTTTGAACTTAGACAGGAGTTCTGAAAAAACTTCTGTTTAAATTGGAATTTTCAAATAAAGGCTGAACTTGAGAAGGTAATTTGACCTAGCAAATGACCTCCAATGAATCCCAAATTTTTACTGGAGATCAGTATCTATGAAGAGGATTTGCTGCCCAAAATTGGGAATATTGCATAAAGAATTGCTCCTGTAATAAATCCCTAAAGGATTTAGTAAAAACAATTCTACAGAAATTCCTGGGCATTTTTCATAGCCAAAATTTGGTTTCTCTGTGAAGTACTCCTCCTGAGGAATCCAACAAAATTGGTCTCACTCTTTTTGAAGTTTTCTACACAAAGTTATGGGCTTGCAAAGATCAGCTAATTTCTGGAATTATTTCTCTAATAGAAACTTCAAATAATTGGGCTGGGCCCACTGTTTTAATTCGGACCAGTCAGATTTTAGCAACACCGGGGGCTACGGGGTTATTCCCGCGCAGCCGCACTGGATCCGGCGCCACAAACCGATCCTCGCGCGAACCCGGAGGCTGACCGGTGGGACCGGCCCTCCTTCGTCTTCCTCGCGCTGCCCGCGCCTCCCGCGGCGGCGCACGCCGGCGAGGCTCACCGGGACAGGGTTCCTGTGGTCCGAACTTCGTCAAACTCGCCGCCTGTGAGTTCTACACCGTGCTGAACACGATGGTGGGGTCGGGAGCCGATGACAACGGCCGGAACGGTGCTTGCACCGGCGACCATGTCGAACCTTACTTCGGCGACCTCGCTCTCCCTCAACCGTGGGTCTTTCGGGCTAGGGTTTGCTCCAAAAGCACCAGTGTCCCATGGGCATCCTCGACCCATAGCTCGCTCTCCCTGAAACCCACCGGAGAGGGGACCTCACCGGCGACCCGAGCCCGCAAAACTCCGGCGGTGACAAAAACTCGATACCTGGCATCTCTACTCGATCGTTTGAGCTGCTAGGACTTCGGGGAGATGCGCAAGCATGTGCTGGAGCTACTCTAAGCTCATCTAGCGCGGAGCTACCCCGAGCACAACGAATTTTTGGTTAGACCCGGCTCTATCCATCGGTGTACAGTTTGGGAAAACGGTGAAATTCGCGCCACCGGTTCTAGCAATCGCTAAACGTTTCTGGCTACACGATCAGGACATGTGAACGCACCTTTCTTGTATAGGAAGTCGGGGGAGAGGGCGGCCGGTTGCTGCTGTCGACGGAGAGCCGAAACGGCGAGGTTCGGGCACCTTGAAGCTTTGGCGCCAATCCGCGTTTCTCGAGCAGTTCGGACCGGCAAACCTCGAAGGGGCTTTGGCAAGGGCTAGAGCACGTCCAGGCGATGCTCTTTGCTGTGGAGCGCTCGAGCAATCGAGCTTGGAGGGCTGTGGTCGATTGGAGAGAGCTGAGCGGCGGTGTTCAGTGGAAATGAGACGGTCGCGGCGCTGCACGAGCTGAGGAGGAGGAGAAGTAGCGCTGGGGTACTCGGGAGGCCGCTCTTATCGCCCACGCGCGCGCGCCGACGTCGGCCAGCGAGAACCAGCTCGGTGGCTCGGTGAGGGCGTCGGGGGGAGCGCTTTTCCGAGAGCTGTCGCGCCGCGATCAACCGGGAACAGAGAGAGAGAGAGAGGGAAAACAGTCGGTTGTTTGCTTTAGGTGGCTGACAATTGGGCCCCACTTCCCCCTTTGTTTAGTAAAACTTTTCTGATATTTTTCCCTCTAGCAACTCAACATTAAAAGCTTTACTTCATCCCTAAGTTATGTTTGAATTTGCAGAATTCAAATGGTTTGAATTCTGGTGTAGAATTTGAATGGGGTTTGATCATTTGAATTTGAAAAGGAGTTTGAATTTCTCCACTTTGTATTGCCTCAAAAATATAGCAAACCAGCTCCAAAATTTCCAATTTTTGGCATGGCTGCTTATTAAAAGGTGGAGAAACATTTGTGAAACCCAATTTTCAAATTGAGGGAATTGGAATTTGAAACTGAATTTGAAATTCAGATTAGAGGGCTTCTCCTTTTAATCCCAAACAAATATTAAAACTCCTCCAAATGAGCTGAAATTTGGAAGGTTGAATATTTGGACTATAAAGATCCAAGTTGTGCATTTAGATCTCCATGTTTGGAAGTTTTGGGAAGTCTAAACCCTCACTTTGAACTTACCCCATTATAATTCAAAGTTTTAATTCTCCTCATTTTTCATAAGTGCACATGAGCAGAATTTTCTTGCTACCACTTTTGGGGATTTTACATCCCTCCCCCCTTAAAAAGAATCTCGTCCTGAGATTCCAAAGGAAAAGCAAAGTGGGGAAAACTTTACCGGGTATATGATGATAGCAAGTCCGGATAATACGTGCGTAGATAATCCTCGCTTTCCCATGTCGCCTCATCAGCGGTATGGTTACTCCACAAGACCTTGTAGAACCATAAGGTCCGGTTTCTTGTGGCACGAGTCCTTTCATCGATGATCCGGATTGGATACTCCGTGTACGTGAGGTCCGGTTGAAGAACTTCTATGTCTTCAGTGCGGATTTCAGCTGAGGGTTTGAGGCATTTCCTCAGCTGAGAGATGTGGAAGACGTTGTGAATGCCTGCGAGTGACGCTGGTAACTCCAGGCGATAGGCCACGGGTCCGCATCTTTCAATGACGGTGAACGGACCAATGAACCGCGGCGCAAGTTTACCCTTCACTCCAAAACGATGAACTCCCTTCATCGGAGACACACGGATATAAACATGGTCCCCGATGTCGAAGTGGAGAGGACGGCGTCTTTTATCCGCATAGCTTTTCTGACGAGATTGAGCAGCCTTGAGGTTGGCTTGTATCACTCGCACTCGTTCTTCAGCTTCATTCACAAGTTCAATGCCGTAGATGACTCGCTCGCCGGACTCGCACCAGTTGAGAGGTGTGCGGCATTTCCGGCCGTAGAGAGCTTCATACGGCACCATCTTGATGCTAGCTTGATAGCCATTATTGTAAGAAAACTCCGCCAACGGCAAATGATCATCCCAATTCTTGCCGTGGTGGATGGCACAAGCGCGTAGCATGTCTACAAGAACTTGATTCACCCGTTCAGTTTGACCATCCGTTTGCGGGTGATACGCGGAGCTTCGGATCAGTTTGGTTCCCAGTGATGCGTGCAGCTGTTCCCAAAACCGAGAGACGAACAGCGCACCGCGATCTGAGATGATGGAGCGGGGAACACCATGCAAGCATAAGATCTTTGCAATGTACAGCTCCGCATATTGCTTGGCCACGTACTTTGTATGTACGGGGATAAAATGAGCCGACTTGGTTAGTCGATCGACTATCACCCAAATCGAGTCATGCTTGTGAGACGTGAGAGGTAACCCGACTATGAAGTCCATACTGATATCCTCCCACTTCCACGCCGGAATGTTTAATGGTTGCAGCTGTCCGGCTTTACGCACATGGTCGGCCTTCACACGCCGACACGTATCACATTCGGATACGTATTTTGCGATCTCTCTCTTCATCCGTGTCCACCAAAACCTGGTTTTCAGATCCTGGTACATCTTGTTGCTGCCCGGATGAATAGAATACTTGGACAGATGAGCCTCGTCCAAGATTTTCTTCCGAAGCTTCATGTCACGGGGTACCACTATACGGCCTTTAAACCATAGAGTGTTGTGTTCATCTCTTCGGAAGCATTTCATTTCGCCATTCTTCATCCTTCTCCGAATGTGCGACATTCCCATGTCCTTCCTCTGAGCTTCCATAATCTCCTCTCTTATGGTTGGGATGAGAGCAAGATTATATAGTGCCCCATATGGAGTCAAGTACAGATTTGGCTCCTCCTCTTCAGGTGGGGCGATGGACAGATTGTTGACATGAGATTTGCGGCTTAAAGCATCGGCAACCATGTTTGCCTTCCCGGGATGGTAGTGAATCTCGATCTCATAATCTTTGATCAGTTCTAGCCATCTCCGTTGCCGCATATTCAACTCCTTTTGAGTGAAGATATATTTCAGACTTTTGTGGTCGGTGTAGAGGTGCACTAAGTTCCCAAGCAAATAGTGCCTCCACATCTTCAAGGCCAATACCACAGCAGCGAGCTCAAGATCATGAGTCGGATAGTGCTGCTCGTGGTTACGAAGTTGACGTGAGCCATAGGCGACCACTCTTCCTCCTTGCATCAATACACAGCCAAGCCCGATACTGGACGCATCACAATATACGTCGAAGGGCTTGGTCGTATCCGGTTGAGCTAACACCGGGGCTGTTGTAAGATGCTTCACTAATGCTTGGAAAGCTCCTTCACAAGCTGAGCTCCAAACATACTTGATCCCCTTCTTCAACAGTTCAGTCATTGGCTTAGCAAGCTTGGAGAAGTTCGGTATGAATCTCCGGTAATATCCTGCTAACCCGAGGAAACTTCTGACTTCATGGACTGATGTGGGGGACTTCCATTTCAGCACTTGTTCGATCTTGCTTGGATCAACTGCAATGCCTTCTGCAGAAATAATATGACCAAGGAATGGCACTTGGCTGATCCAAAACTCGCACTTGCTGAACTTGGCATAAAGCTTATGGTCTCTTAATCGTTGAAGCACGATATGCAAGTGTTTGGCGTGTTCTTCTTCAGTCTTGGAGTAAACCAAGATGTCGTCTATGAACACCACCACAAACTTGTCCAACTCCGGCATGAACACTGAGTTCATGAGATACATGAAGTGTGCCGGGGCGTTGGTGAGACCAAAGGACATGACGAGGTACTCATATAACCCATATCTCGTCGAGAAGGCCGTCTTCGGAATATCTTCCGCCCGGATCTTGATTTGATGATACCCTGAGCGGAGATCCATCTTTGAAAACACACTTGCACCCACAAGTTGATCGAATAATATATCGATGCGGGGCAGTGGATATTTATTCTTAATGGTAACGGCGTTGAGAGGCCGGTAGTCCACACACAACCTCAAGGTTTCATCCTTTTTCTTCACAAACAGCGCCGAGCATCCCCATGGCGAGGAACTCGGTCGAATGAAACCCTTCTTCATCAAATCGTTGAGCTGCTCCTTTAGTTCAGCCAGCTCATTCGGAACCATCTTATATGGTCTCCGTGAGATTGGTGTCGTCCCAGGTACGAGTTCAATCTTGAACTCGACATCTCTTTCGGGTGGCATGCCCGGAAGATCATCCGGAAAGACATCCGGGTATTCACGGACCACACGAATATCCTCAAGTTTCGTGGCTTCCGTGTTATATGTGGCTGGGGTTTCTTGAACCGAATGGTCAAGAATAAGAACGTGGGGTTCATGAAGTGGAGAATTTAAACGAACCACACGTGGAATGATGTCAAGAACAGCACCATGGCAATGTAGCCATGACATTCCTAAAATGACATCAAGTTTTTGACTCTCTAACATGATTAGAGAAGTCGGATATAGATTCCCACCCAACTGTAATGGTGCTCTATAGACCATTCTATCAGCTGTTATTTTCCCACTCGGAGAGCATATCAAATATGAATTATTTGTGGGAATGATAGGCAGTTGATATTTAATAACATAAGACTGACTTATGAAATTATGGGTGGCACCGGAGTCAAAAAGTATGACTACGGGATGACCTAGGTAAGAGAACGTACCCGCGAGGACGGGTTCGCCTTCCGGTACGTCTTCGATAGCTAAGTGGTGGATGTTGCCGGGTTTTGGTGCTGGTTTCTTGGGCTGATTGCGGGGCTGATTAGCACCCTGATATGGTGCTGCACCCCTGCCCTGTTTCTGGACAGTACCTACTCATCTGAGATTTTCACCCCTTTGGAGGGAGATTTTGTTCTGGAGCTCTACAGAAAAGTTGCAGAGGGCTTCTGAACCTTTCCAGAATGGTATCCCATACCTCCATTGGTTCAACCCATCTTAAGTTATGCCCTGTTCAAGTTCAGCAAAATTTCTGCCGAAAACAGGGGAGATTATTCCTAAGTTTTTGAGATTGAATTTATACTCCCAATTGACTCTTAGTTCAATATAGGAGTTTACTAACCCCTAAATGAATTCCTATACTTCATTGTGACACTTTTCTTTGAAAATAAACTTTTATGCAGTCGGTACTACGTTTTCTCACCAAAGAAAAATCCTAAACCGGTATTCCGGCATATACGTGTCAAATGGTGGAACTAAAGTCGTCACTCACAAACGGTTTCTACACGTCATGCACTAACGTGGTTAATGTACCTGCAGAAGAACACACAATAATGGTGCACACAAAGGTTTTTAACATTACAGGCAGTTCCATATCATATTAAAAACATACAGTCCGTATCATTGCCATACGGATCGTCCTTGAGTCAAGCCACGTCTCAAGGTACATGGTCGTGTTTTCACACCACACGACGGGGAACCCGAGTAGAGCGCGAACGGGTCGTCACGGTTGGGAATTTTATCAACCCAACGGATACCACCTACTGCCTCATGACCGTTGAGGCACGCCGATGGCGAGCGCTGTGTATGGCCCTTTGAACATTGATCGTTCAAGAGTTGCATACTACCGTGTTGCTTACCACACGATGGGGTATTCTCACTTTTGCCTAAAGCACGCTGGAGATCAGTGTTTTCATATGCTCTCAGAACCATTGAGAGGTTCAGAGACTCATATTCACTACCATGCCAAGCCACGGTATACCATACCATACTATTACTCGTATGGGGAGTTACCGCAATTGATCCGCCTGCGGTGGCGTATCTTACCTCTTACCTGACGTTGGAGCGTCGTTACAGAATGTATAACACATAAGTTAGCTTTTCCACCTTAGTAACTACTACTATCATAGACCTTATGTGGGCTTAATGACTAATCCTCTCTCGACTACTTCTAAGTTTTCAAAATAAGCTCTTTTCGAGCGTGCTATTCCCAATGCGGCTCTGATACCACGCCTGTGGGGACCACCCCGTGGTTCACCCACTCCAGGATCGCATAGGGTGGTGCCGTGCGATGCGACACCCAACAGCACACACGAAAAGAATAAAGGATAACATACAAACTTTTATTTGATATAAAACAGCGGAAGTCTTTTTACAAAACCTATTCATACAGCTGAAGTAATATACATATAAGGCCTCTCATCCTAGCTATGCAAAAGTGCAGCCCGGGGACGCTACACACTAGCAGCAAGTAACCGGAGATCACGGCGGCGTGCATGGCTCCAGCTCGGCCGTGTACCCCGACGGGGGCATCGCCTCGTCCTCGGAACCTTCCTCATAACTCTCACCTGCACACAGCTCAAATATTGCAACCGTGAGCACGAAGGCTCAGCAAGTCTTAACCGTCAACCCTAGGCATGGAACTCTAAGTGCAAGGATATGTAAGATGGGAAAAGGAATTTGTGACAAAGACACGCCTATAAGTTGGTCCTTACTTTCAGTTTTATAGCAGTAGATTTATGTGCCTTAGGCAGCCCTCACATCGGAAGTCCACAATCAAACAAGAAACGCTTTCCCCCGATGTGGAGATGCCCAAAGTGGAATATAAACTTAATTAGCTCTATATCTACAGCAATCAAGGTATTCAAGACATTAAGATCAATACAGCATTTTCAGTTGGCTTATTTCACTTCTTACTACGTCACAGCGCAGTGAACAAGCGGGTACTCAAATAACCGCGAGGGACGGTGATTGCAATCAAGACACACCCGGATAACACGTTGCATACACCCACTTTCAGAAGCGTGATTCCACACCCCTTCCTACTCTGTTGTATGCAACAACCTTTCAAAGGCAACCCAAATGCCGAACCGGTCCATCCGTAACGGGTAGGAGGTCCCCGCGTGGAGCGTGACTGTGCCCACCGGCAGATTTACACCTTGCTACCCTCAACCCACTCCTATTTACGGTTGGGTAAGCCTCGACACCCAGGTTAACCAATTACATCGGTTTCCTGGTTCCCATATGCCAGTATGCATCCGGTACTGTTCGATACTTGTCCAGCAGGGCCGCACACGGACGGTCCTCAACCGACACCAACAGGGCTACGCACGTGAGACCTCTGCTCACTGCTTCCTATCCTCCCTGCTGGGTCTCATTTTCATACAACTACAGCCATTATCTACCTCTTTTCTTTCCGGTGATAGGTACTATCTCGCGAGTAGCTTCCAACCACTCGACTTCTACCGAGATCCTATACATTAGCCTGGCATTCTCTACTCGTCAAGTTTGTAAACTACCCAACCCTCCATAGGATTTAAAGAGGCTATGCAAGTGGGGTTTCAATCATCCTAACTCTAATGCAAACATTCAACCTAGACGTAAATGATACAAATGAAAACATTATAAAAGGTACTTAAGTGCAAACCGGGGCTTGCCTAGTTGCGAGTTAAACGGAAAGTCAGCTTCTGGTGGGAGGACTCCGGTGCGTCCTCAACTTCGGTCACTATTATGAAATGTAATAAAATACATGTATAAGTATTAAGGATTTATAAGAATTGGACTTCTACTCATAGCTACTGCTATTTAGGATCCTTAATTGGTTTTGGGATTTTTACAGTGGATACTAGACTCTATAAGGATGATTTGAGCCAAATTTGGAGATATGTCATTGCACAATGTAGTATTTAAAATTCCTACAAGTACAATGCTTCCCTGAATTTTGAGCCCAATTCAGGAGCTTTGACATAGCTAATGGTGGAAGATCTGATTAGAGTAAGTCTCCATGGTTCTAACAAAATTTGTTTCACCATTTTTGGAGCTACCATCAGAGAGATATGAATTTTTGAACTTAGACAGGAGTTCTGAAAAAACTTCTGTTTAAATTGGAATTTTCAAATAAAGGCTGAACTTGAGAAGGTAATTTGACCTAGCAAATGACCTCCAATGAAGCCCAAATTTTTACGGGAGATCAGTATCTATGAAGAGGATTTGCTGCCCAAAATTGGGAATATTTCATAAAGAATTGCTCCTGTAATAAATCCCTAAAGGATTTAGTAAAAACAATTCTACAGATATTCCTGGGCATTTTCATAGCCAAAATTTGGTTTCTATGTGAAGTACTCCTCCTGAGGAATCCAACAAAATTGGTCTCACTCTTTTTGAAGTTTTCTACACAAAGTTATGGGCTTGCAAAGATCAGCTAATTTCTGGAATTATTTCTCTAATAGAAACTTCAAATAATTGGGCTGGGCCCACTGTTTTAATTCGGACCAGTCAGATTTTAGCAACACCGGGGGCTACGGGGTTATTCCCGCGCAGCCGCACTGGATCCGGCGCCACAAACAGATCCTCGCGCGGACCCGGAGGCTGACCGGTGGGACCGGCCCTCCTTCGTCTTCCTCGCGCTGCCCGCGCCTCCCGCGACGGCGCACGCCGGCGAGGCTCGCCGGGACAGGGTTCCTGTGGTCCGAACTTCGTCAAACTCGCTGCCTGTGAGTTCTACACCATGCTGAACACGATGGTGGGGTCGGGAGCCGATGACAACGGCCGGAACGGTGCTCGCACCGGCGACCATGTCGAACCTTACTTCGGCGACCTCGCTCTCCCTCAACCGTGGGTCTTTCGGGCTAGGGTTTGCTCCAAAAGCACCAGTGTCCCATGGGCATCCTCGACCCATAGCTCGCTCTCCCTGAAACCCACCGGAGAGTGGACCTCACCGGCGACCCGAGCCCGCAAAACTCCGGCGGTGACAAAAACTCGATACCTGGCATCTCTACTCGATCGTTTGAGCTGCTAGGACTTCGGGGAGATGCGCAAGCATGTGCTGGAGCTACTCTAAGCTCATCTAGCGCGGAGCTACCCCGAGCACAACGAATTTTTTGTTAGACCCGGCTCTATCCATCGGTGTACAGTTTGGGAAAACGGTGAAATTCGCGCCACCGGTTCTAGCAATCGCTAAACGGTTTCTGGCTACACGATCAGGACATGTGAACGCACCTTTCTTGTATAGGAAGTCGGGGGAGAGGGCGGCCGGTTGCTGCTGTCGACGGAGAGCCGAAACGGCGAGGTTCGGGCACCTTGAAGCTTTGGCGCCAATCCGCGTTTCTCGAGCAGTTCGGACCGGCAAACCTCGAAGGGGCTTTGGCAAGGGCTAGAGCACGTCCAGGCTATGCTCTTTGCTGTGGAGCGCTCGAGCAATCGAGCTTGGAGGGCTGTGGTCGATCGGAGAGAGCTGAGCGGCGGTGTTCAGCGGAAATGAGACGGTCGCGGCGCTGCACGAGCTGAGGAGGAGGAGAAGTAGCGCTGGGGTACTCGGGCGGCCGCTCTTATCGCCCACGCGCGCGCGCCGACGTCGGCCAGCGAGAACCAGCTCGGTGGCTCGGTGAGGGCGTCGGGGGGAGCGCTTTTCCGAGAGCTGTCGCGCCGCGATCAACCGGGAACAGAGAGAGAGAGAGAGGGAAAACAGTCGGTTGTTTGCTTTAGGTGGCTGACAATTGGGCCCCACTTCCCCCTTTGTTTAGTAAAACTTTTCTGATATTTTTCCCTCTAGCAACTCAACATTAAAAGCTTTACTTCATCCCTAAGTTATGTTTGAATTTGCAGAATTCAAATGGTTTGAATTCTGGTGTAGAATTTGAATGGGGTTTGATCATTTGAATTTGAAAAGGAGTTTGAATTCTCCACTTTGTATTGCCTCAAAAATATAGCAAACCAGCTCCAAAATTTCCAATTTTTGGCATTGCTGCTTATTAAAAGGTGGAGAACACATTTGTGAAACCCAATTTTCAAATTGAGGGAATTGGAATTTGAAACTGAATTTGAAATTCAGATTAGAGGGCTTCTCCTTTTAATCCCAAACAAATATTAAAACTCCTCCAAATGAGCTGAAATTTGGAAGGTTGAATATTTGGACTATAAAGATCCAAGTTGTGCATTTAGATCTCCATGTTTGGAAGTTTTGGGAAGTCTAAACCCTCACTTTGAACTTACCCCATTATAATTCAAAGTTTTAATTCTCCTCATTTTTCATAAGTGCACATGAGCAGAATTTTCTTGCTACCACTTTTGGGGATTTTACAGATAATGAGAAACTGATGATGTTAATAAACATGGATCGGAAGGAGATCTAGGCAAGCCTGGGTTCGTGAATGAGGTAGCATGAGATGGTGGTTTACTTTCCGCAGATCTAAGGACCGGTTCATGCATGCACATGCCAGGATAACAGTGCCACCACAAGGCCAAGTATGGGTGCGTCTTAGCTGAGTAATTAGGTAAGTTGCTAGAGTGTTATGGACTGTGGAAGGCGCGGGGAATGGGAGTCGAGTGAGGACTGTCCTGGGAACTGCATGGCACAAGAGGGGGCCCGTGGGTGGGAGAATTGGAGATTCTAGCCTGCCACTGAAACCTTAGTGAGTCCATACATCTAGTAGCCCCTTTGTGAAGGCTATTTTGTGATCTCTTGGCCATACACCGACGGTTGTGTACTGGTATAATGGAGGTTCTGCAGTCGCCGACGGGTGACGAAATCACAAACTTGTGGGTAAAGAGGTGAAAACTCTGCAGAGTCTAAAACTATCATGATAGCCGAGCTTACGGTCACGAGCGTCTGGCCAACTGCCATGATTAGTTGGGATGGTTATTGGTTATGGTTATTGATTACGGTTATGGTTTGGTTTTGGGACTGTTGAGTCCGGGTGTCAAGATGGTTGCATGACTGTTGAGTCGTGACAATGAGATGGGTCTCGGTATGAGGCAAAGTTGTTTATGAGATGAGATGGTAGCGAATACGAGAAGATATTTGTGAGATGGTAGCGAATACGAGGAGGTATTCGTGAGTAAGAATGATGTTGGTTAATGTTCCGGTGGAACATGGAAAGTAATGGAGGTATGTTGGTAATTTAATACATGCTGGAATTACATTCATCTAAAGTTAAGTTGTTGTTTTATCATGGTTTTATAAATCTGCTTTTCTGCAAATGAGCCTTTTATACCTACCTTGTTATGAGCTACATATCGTGTTTTTCCCGCACTTGATGAGTACATCATTGTACTCAAACTTGCATTATTATTTCATCATCAGCAGCAGGAGAAAACTACTATGAAGACCAAGTGGAGCATTAAGGCGTGTGATCTGTTCTCAACCTTGCCTGTGGAGGGAGTAGAGATGGAGCCACTTCTGCTTAGACTTGCTTCCGCATTAGTTAGATAGCTTCCGCTGCACAGAAATAAAGACTTCCGCTGTGAGCATGAGTCCAAGACTCATGAAACATTGTAATAAACTCTGTTATCCGTGGTAATATATATTCTGAATTCAGTTTGTGGAACATATGTGTATGTGTGATGAACATCCTGGGCACACATATGCATTAGTTCTTGGTTCCGTGGTTTTCCACAGAATTGAGGGCGTCACACGGACCATCCAGAGGCCTGTCTACTACATCAGCGAAGTCCTCCACGACGCCAAGACAAGATACCTGGAGGTCCACAAGCTGCTGTATGCAGTGCTCGTGGCATCCAGGAAGCTCCGCCACTACTTTCAAGCCCACCGGATCTCAGTGGTCACCTCCTATCCGCTGAAGGTGATCCTTCACAGCCCTCACGCGACTGGCAATGTCGCTAAATGGGCAGCGGAACTGGCGGAGTTTGAGCTGGACTTCCTTCCTTGCCATGCAGTCAAGAGCCAAGCACTGGCTGACTTCGTGGCTGAGTGGACGCCAACGAAGGCTGACCCAGGGGGCCACGAAGACGGTGAACCAAAGCACCGAGCTCCGGTCTTCACCAGGCCTCACTGGACACTCTTCTTCGATGGCTCCTCGCGAAAGCAGGGGGCCGGTGCCGGCGTACTGCTTCTCTTGCCATCAGGGGAGCAGTTTGGGTACATGGTGCGTCTCAATTTCAAGGCAACCAACAACATGGCAGAGCATGAAGCACTCATCTTTGACCTAAAGACAGCCCTGTCTCTGGGCGCTCGCCAGTTGTTGGCACAGGGCGACTCCCATCTAGTCATCAAGCAAGTTAAGGGTGAATGCTCCTGCAATGACCCACAGCTAGCTGCTTATCTGCTCCACGTGCAGATGTTGGAGAAAGACTTCCTCCCCTTGGACCTGCGCCATGTACCGTGCACTGGCAATGCCGCAACTGACGACCTCTCAACGAGGGCATCCACCGGAGCCCCTGTACCCGAAGGAGTCTTCGAGAGGACGTTGCTGCGGCCCACAGCTCGGCCTGCCGAGCCGGGCGAAGGGGGCTGGACCAGCACCTCGAAGCTGTCGGTCCTGGCGGCCCTGCATCCATGGACGCTGCCAAGGATCATAAGCGTCACTGGGGACTCCTTGCAACCCAGCGCTCAAGATCCAGAAGCTCAATTCAGACCCGATGCATGGATCACGGAGATCCGGGACTACTTGAAAGACAACAACCTCCCTGATGAACGTGTATCCGCTGAACGGATCGTGCGCATGGCTAAGAAGTACGCGCTGGTAGAAGGGGATCTCTACCGGCGTGGCGCCAACCACGTCCTATTGCGGTGCATAACCCAGAGGGAAGGCTGCGACTTGCTCGCTGAGATCCATGGAGGCGAATGTGGAAGTCACTCTTCCTCACGCATGCTCGTCGGTAAAGCCTTCCGGCATGGCTTCTACTGGCCGACAGCACTCTAGGATGTCGTCAAGCTGGTCGAGAGCTGCAAGGCATGCCAGTTCCAAGCCAAGCATATCCATACACCGGCTCAGGCAGTTCAGATGATCCAGCCCTCATGGCTGTTCGCCGTATGGGGGTTGGACATCCTGGGACCATTCCCCAGAGCCGTCGGGGGATTCCGGTACCTCTACGTCACCATCGACAAGTTCACCAAGTGGCCAAAAGCCACACCCGTCGTCACCATCAACAAGCAATCCGCAGTAAAGTTTCATCAAGTCGATCGTCTGCCAGTTCGAGGTCCCGAACAGAATCATCACTGACAACGGGACCAGTTCACCAGCACAGGGTTCCAAGAATACTGCGAAGACCTCGGCATCCAGGTGTGCTATGCCTCCGTTGCTCACCCAAAGAGAAATGGCAAGTTGAGAGGGCCAACGCCGAGATTCTTCGGGGCCTCAAGACTCGCACCTATGCCGGCTTGAAGAAACATGGCGCCAAGTGGGTGGACAAGCTTCCGAGCACACTATGGGCTAACCGGACATCCCAGAGCCGGGCCACCGGAGAGACACCCTTCTTCATGGTGTATGGGGCCGAGGCTGTGCTTCCCCCCAGAGATCACCATGGGGTCCCTCCGTGTCCGAGCTTACGACGAAGCCGCGCAGGACAACCTCCGGCGTGAAGACATCGACCTTGTCGACGAGGCTCGATTACATGCAGCACTCCGCAACGCACGGTACCGACAAGCGCTCCGGCGCTACCACCAAAGGTCTGTGCGTGTCCGGGAGCTGCAGGAAGGTGACCTGGTGTTGCGGCTCATACTTTCTCGCGAAGGGACCGACAAACTCTCCCCCAGCTGGGAAGGTCCCTTCTGAGTCACAAAAGTTGCCGTCCCGAGTGCGTACGCCTTTCCACCGAGGATGGGCATCCGCTCCCGAACCCTTGGAACATAGAACACCTCCGTAAGTTCTACCCCTAGAGCAATAATAGGACAGTCTCTTCCTTTTGTAATAGATTCCATAGAGTCCAGGAACAGTGCTCGGAGCAGCTAAGTCTCAGGGGACGGTCCAGAACTACGTTCAGCTTGGCCTGGTTCCGACCCTAAGCGCATAGAGTCTTGCTTCCCTTCTTAATGGGGCGGGTCGTTGCCTCCATGTCTAGCCTGCCTTCCTCCTATGGAAATTTATATGGAAAGAAACCTGTCCTACTTTGCTCTTCCCTTGTGCTCATTTAAATTACGTATTAATTTTTATGACCGCACTTCATGTGTATGCTCACCATGCACTCAGATTCCTTTTACCATTCTCACCTCTAGTCGGCATTTACTATCCTACTGAAGACGGTCGCGTTTGAAGTACCTGCCGATGGCCAGGGGGCCTCGAGCCCCCGGAATTTCGTGCACTGAAGTTCCCAAGCACCGTACACCGGATCAGGATCGTAAGCCAAATAAGACTATGAGATAGGGAAGGGGGAGCCCCAAGGAGAATTGTGTTTCCCTTACTTGTGTGCAGGACCTCCCGGCCTTAGCTCCCCGCACGAGTATGGTAGGAGCGCCCAAACACTTGGCCACACCTACCAGGGGGCCACTACGGGACCGCGCAAGACCGGAGCTCCAACGCAAGACCGAAGGATCCGGACCTCGCCCCCTCCGCAAGGGCGGGCTCCGGAGGCCCCACGTGTCCGGCGGGGCCGGAGCCCCCCCTCTCCTCAGCAGGTAGCTCCGGGCCGGGCCTCGCCCCTTCCGCAGGGGTGAGCTCTGAAGGCCCCACGTGTTCCGCAGGGTTGGACCTCCGTCTTCTTAGAGGATAGCTCCGGGACCCGCCACGTGGTCGGCAGATCCGGACCTCCCCGTTCTCACGGGGCAAGTTCCGGAGACCTCCGGGGCCCTTAACACAATAAGGACCTAGGGAAGGTGTCTGTGCAGGGCTTCAAGATTGGTGAAGGCCTCTGAGTACCTTGCGGAGCTAAAGGCTCGGTCAGGCCAAGCCAAGAAGAAGACGGAAGGCACACAGACACAGAAAAGAACAAGAGTCTATTCATTCAAGGCTCCATGAGCTGGACTACGGACTCAACAAAAGTAAAGAACAAAGGAGAAGAGATACAGGGCCTTTTGGCCGCGGGGGCGGCTGCCTAAGAGTCCCCGGACTCCCGCTGGAACCTAGAGGCCACGAAGGCGGCTATGTCCCCGACCTCGGCCCTGGCAGCTTCCTCCTGCTCGACAGAGGGCCCTAGTCGGACTGGCTCCAGAGAGAAGGAAGGGTCTTGGCTCCGGAAGCACGCCAGCACATGCGTGGCGACCTCCTTCGCCAGGCCTCGTCCCTCCACCTCAAGCTCGTCGGTGATCACCGCTTCGAGCCAGCCCAGCTTGGCGCCGATGGACTCAAGCGCCGGAATTGCCCCAGACACCTCCTGCGCTGGAGCCTCCATCCACACCAGGCTGAAACCAAGGGGAACGAAGGCGGACCCCGCCTCAGTAACAAAGCTCCAGACCGCTCGGGCCTCGACAGACCGCGAAGCCTGGAGCTTCTCTACCTGTTGGAAGGCCATCAGTTCGCGATCCAGCGCTGCCTGGCGCTCCCGGGAGGATTGCTCCTCCCTGGCGGCAGCAGCCGACTCGCGGAGCTCCAGCTCCTCGGCCCGGGCCCTCAGCTCGCCCTCTCTGGCATCCAGCCGTGCGGCGACCTTCTCCTCCTCAGCCGCCACGGCACGCTCCCGATCTGCAACGGCGCACTCTAGGCAAACTACCTGCAGCCGCAACTCCTCCACGGCAGTGGAGCATGCTTGGGCCTTGGCCAGAGCTTCGCGGAAAGTAGCGTGGAGCCGCCGGGTCTCTGAGCCCAGGCGGTCGACGGCCCTCTTCTGAGCGTCGAGCAGAGCCCCCATGGCGTCAAGCCTCGACTGCCTCGAGTCGAGCTCTGCCTTAGCCTCCTGGGTCCGCTGCGGAGATGCTCCTAGCTAAGGAGGCGCTCCCTCTCTCCAGCCAGCACCCCCGGCTCCCGCTCAAAGGCGGCCTGGATCTGTCGAACGCCAGCCTGAGCATGCCCCAAGGAATCCCATATGGGCAGCGGGGCGGCGGGGGCAGGAGCCGCGCCCCTGACCTCCCCCGTCGCGTCCACGACCGGTGAAGGTGCTGGTGCCTCGGCAGCTGAGGCAAGACGCTGACCCGGGGGAGCCAGGGAGCCAGCAGCTGCGCCCACAGCAGCCCCTCCAGCCTCAGCACCGGACTTTCGGGCTGGCGAAGGAGGACGAGCAGGTGCTTCCGCGGCCACCGCAGGGGGTGAACCCGCCGGCACAGAAGAAGCCCCCCGCCGACTTGGGGGCCGTCGGAACCACCGCAGTTCCCGGATGCTGCGGCGCAGAGCCTCCGCTGACTGGAGATGGCCGGGGAATAGGCTCGCCCCTGGCAGCCGGTGAGTCCCTGCAGGCAAAGGAAGCTCTCAGGCTAAGAGAGGAGAAAGGAACGCTACTTCTACAAGCCAGAAAGAGCAACACTTACTGGGCGGCGTGAGCGCTCCAACGGGCTTGGAGCCCCGGCCTCTGGGCCGGGGCAGAACTGCCAGGACCTGCAGCCGGAACGCTCGCTGGCTGTGGCGTCTGAGCCCCCGGCACACTCCCGGGCGTCGCCCCACCGGCGTCCTTCCTGGAAGCCCCCCCCCCCCCCCCCCCCCGCCTGAGGAAGGGTGGCGGGACGCTTGGGGTTCCTCGGACCGCCGCTGTCCGAGAAGAGACCCACCAGGGTGGGATACCCGGGGTCTCTTTGGGTCGCCACTCGACGAACCAGTGCCTCCGGGAGATGGGCGCAAGGGTGCCCCGGCCCCCTGGCTCGGCGCAAGCGACGCCCTCAGAGGAGACCGGGCACGTTTCTTCTCTGGCTGCCCAGGGGCCGGCTCCTTTCCCTTCCCCTTGTCGGCGGCCTGAGTCCTGCCGGCCCTAGGTGCGGGTTGGACAGCGACAGATGCCTCGCGCTCCGATCCGGAGCGCTCGATCCCGGGAATCGAGATGTCCCGGAGGGCATCCCCAACCTGACGAACGGCGATCCCAATGTCGTCGAGATTCGGCATCTTCCGCAGCAGCTCCGCCCTCCTCTGCGGCTCCAAGAAGAGGGGAGTGCCAGAGGCTGGGAAGGCGAGGTCGCCTCCGGTGACATAGTCGCTGCTCACCTTGGCCACCATCTTGTACAGCTCTTCATCAGAAGGATCGGAGCCGAGACCCCTCTCCAACCTGGTGCAGTCGAGCTCGCCGGTGTAGTACCATGCCGGGCGGTTGCGTTGCTGCAAGGGCGCAATACGGCGCGACAAGAAATCCACCAGCATCATCAGGGATGTCAGCCCCTCGTTGGCCAGGAACCGGATCCGCTCCAAGACCGGTGCGTACTCCTGCTCCAGCTCCGGGATCTCCTCCCAGAAGCGACGCTCGGTGGTTGGGCCGGCAGTTGGGAGCTGCAGGCGATCGTGCTCGTCGGTCTGCACAATCACCCAGTTCTCCCTCCAGTTTTCCCACCTCGACGCACCAAAAGGTAGAAGGTACCCAGAGGCCTTCGGATCCTTGCAGCAATGCTGGAAGTAGTACGCCCCCAGTTGAGTCTTCGAGCTGCGCCCGGTCATCCGCAACACGAAGAAGTAGCGGAAGAGCGTTTCTGAAGCGTGCACCCCCACGAACATCTCGCAGAAATGGACAAAGACGACAGCCATCGCGAAGGAGTTGGGGGAAAGGTGGTGGAGCTGGAGACCGTACGTCTCCAGCAGCGTGACGAAGAAGGAAGAAATTGGCGGGACAAATCCCGCCATGGCGTAGGCAGTAAAGAAGATCATCTCCCCCTTCTCTTGGAGTAGGGGGAGAGATCCCTGGTGGAGCCGGCGTTTCGGCTCCTCCGCGTGCTAGCCCAGCAGCCTGTGCACTGGTCCAAGCTCGGCCGACCGAGTGAGACGCGACGGAGGCAGGTTGGAAGCCATGGCAGGAGAAAGATCAAGAACAGGGAAGACAAAGGCGCAAGAACTCAAGGAAGGTGCAAGCGCTGGGAAGTGCGAAGGGAAGCCGCGATGCGGGTAAGATCCCCTTTTAAACTTCCCAGGTGCGATTCAAAGCGGTTTGAAACTCTTCGAATACGCCGCTTGGGCAACTGCTTCGGCTCCAAGACCAAGCGTCAATGACAAGTGGACCCAAGTCATCCAGCTGAAGCGGTGGGCCAAGAAGTCAGTCTCCCAAGGAGACGAGCTGACAAGACGCTTCGGCGGTTCCCGAAAAGAGCGCTGCGACGTGCAGAAGTGGCAGCCTTGGGAACCGCCGCAGTAAAAGCAACCATCAAGTGGGCACACGCTCCCACGATCCCGCGACTGTTCATGCTCCGGCAACGGTCAATGCGGGTCTTATAGAAGGTGCGTGGAATGGAAGAGACGGAGGCCCCACCTCGAGCTCGCTATCTCCCCCGAGATGGGCCCGGGGGCCACTGTCGGTGCCCTCGATACGGGGTACCCCGCGCACAGGGGGAAACGCCTAAGGACCTCGCCCTTCTCCGCAGGGAGAGCTCCGAAGGCGCCATGTGTCGAGCGGGGCCGGATCACCCTCTCCTCAGAGGAGAGCTCCGGACCCGCCACGTGGCCAACTGAGCCGGACCTCCCCCCTCCGTGGGGAGAGCTCCGGAGGCTCCGCGTGTCCTGCGGGGCCGGACCTCCCTCTCCTCAGAGGAGAGCTCCGGTCCCACCACGTGGTCAGCAGAAGCCGGACCTCCCCCCTCCGCGGGGACATCTCCGAGGGCTCCACGTGTCCCGTAGGGCCTGACCTCCCTCTCCTGAGAGGAGAGCTCCGGGCCCGCCACGTGGCCAGCAGAGCAGCGCTGCCTGCCCCCGCGCGGTAGGCAGCAAGAGTAAAGACGCGCCATACCTTACCCGTACAAGGTATTCAAGATCTGCGCCTTCCCAAGGCGCGGAGACGCGGAGCACGCCTCTGTCAGGTGCCGTTGCGCCTAGTCACATCGTAGACTAGCGCGCCGTGTCAGAGCCTGCCCACCAATAAACGCAGCGACAAGACATCCCCTGCCGCCCCTGCCATCATCAACCACTACGACTAGCTTGCGGCATGGGCAGGGCGGCAGAACGAAGACTCGGAAGCCTACGCCAGAGACAACTACCGGGCGTAACTGCAGATACGATAGATGGGAGGCAATCTCCCCGTGACCACCTGTCGGGTCCCGGGCCCACCTTGTAAGCCGCACGAGCCTTGGACTATAAAAGGCTCGGGTAGGCAACGTTAGCAAGGGTTCGCCTCTTACGCACCCTCGAAACCTAGCCATTCGACATCTCATACCCTCAAGCTCAGGACTCCGGTTCTGAGCAGCAAGCAATACAGCGAGCAACTCTGCTCACCGTGGACGTAGGGTTTTACGCTCCGGCGGCCTGAACCACGTAAAAATCCCCGTGTCAAGCTTCTCCCTCAATCGTCCCTGTCGAAGTGTGAAGCCGACACTTTCCCCGGGCCTGCTCTAGGCAGCCCGCGGAGGTTCTTTTTCAGAGGGGCTAGTCACTCGCGGAGAGCTTCAGCGTTAGGGACGATTGAGGGAGAAGCTTGACACGGGGATTTTTACGTGGTTCAGGCTGCCGGAGCGTAAAATCCTACGTCCACGGTGAGCAGAGTTGCTCGCTGTATTGCTTGCTGCTCAGAACCGGAGTCCTGAGCTTGAGGGTGTGAGATGTCGAATGGCTAGGGTGCGTAAGAGGCGAACCCTTGCTAACGTCGCCTACCCGAGCCTTTTATAGTCCAAGGCTCGTGCGGCTTACAAGGTAGGCCTGGGCCCCAATAGGTGGTCCTGGGGAGATTGCCTGCCATCTACCGTATCTGCAGTTACGCCGGTAGTTGTCTCTGGCATAGGCTTCTGAGTCTTCGTTCTGCCGCCCTGCCCATGCCGCAAGCTAGTCGTAGTGGTTGATGATGGCAGGGGCGGCAGGGGATGTCTTGTCGCTGTGTTTATTGGTGGGCAGGATCTGACACGGCGCGCCAGTCTGCGATGTGACTGGGTGCAACGGCACCTGACAGAGGCATGCTCCGCGTCTCCGCGCCTTGGGAAGGCGCGGGTCATGAATACCTTGTACGGGCAAGGTATGGCGCGTCTTTACTCTTGCTGCCTACCGCGCGGGGGCAGGCAGCGCTGCCCTGCTGGCCACGTGGCGGGCCCAGAGCTCTCCTCTGAGGAGAGGGACGTCCGGTGTAAAGGTCCCAAAAATGTGAATACAAAGAAACATGAGTTTGCACAAATGTTGGAATCATGTGTATGAAAAAGGGGCTTAGTTGAAACTTTTTCCTCATATGATAACATATGTGAGGTTCTTCTAAACAAACTTAGGGTTGCTGCATGGATGGACCTCAAGTGTATTAAAACCACAGAAATGAAGAACTCAGTGCAATGGGAGGATTTAAAAAAATAATAATAAGAGTTTGAACTAAAGGTTAAACTCAAACATCAAATGAGGGAAGGACACAAGGTGGATTCAAAACTGTTGTGTTCAAAAACCTTGTTTGCAGCAGCTAACCCAAGAATCAAATTGCATATTTGGAATCCTTAGGTCCAAATTAGTGGGTAGGCAAAGTTTCATTAATTTTTGAAAAATTTTGCTGCCCAATTTTCCAAATGGAGTTAAATGTGCAAGGAATTCAAATAGACATTTGAATTTGGATGGAATTTGCCCAAACTATTCAAATGAGCTCAGTTTCCAACTTTCAAACATTTGGGTTGGATAATTGTCAAACTTTGGAGATCTTTTGAGGAGAAGTGGCACTGACCAGTGGGGCCCACAGGTCATTGGGGAAGTGAGTGTGCAAAAGATATTCAGTTCAGGCAGTGCACGGTCGCTGTTTTTCTCCTCCCCGCGAAGTCACCGCGCCACCGAGACAGACTCGGGTGTTCTCACCGCGTGACACCGGGGCGACCAGAGCCACCTCCCTCCCCTCACGATCGTCGCGCTGGCGACCTGTTCTTCCCCGCGCTTATCACCTCAGCTCACGCGTCACCTCAGTCCCCATTCGCGCGCACAGCAGACACCTGCCGGTGCCGCTCCCCGTTCGGCCGATTGCAAACCGGCGTTGTTCCTCCGCTGAGCGAGTGATCCACGGCAGAAGTGAGCGCCAACACGTTCCCCAGCTAACCCCCTCACCGCTCGGCTGTATTGCCGCTTCATTTGGCCACAGTTAACGATTTCCTCCGAGCACCGAGGCTCCACCGGCGGGAAACCAAAGTGGTCTCACGTGGACAGCCCCACCGAAAGCTTCTCAGGCCCGAGCTAGAGCACCCTCGGATGCGCTAGGAGCCCCTGATGCTCGTCCCCGAAGCTCAAGCCATGAGATGATCTACCGGGCTTGAATTTGAGAAAAGTTCGCCGTCGGGCACCATCCGACCTTCTGATACGGTAATAACAAATTCGATCGTCCCTCTCGTTCTTAGGCCGTGAAACCTTGCACACAGGACCACCACTAGCCGGAGATCTGTAGTCCTTCACAACCCTAGTTGGAAAGACGCACGTAGACCGCATGAATTCCAGAATTTCCGACCTCAAACGCGGAGGAGGTTTCGGGTGCACGGTCAGACACCATTAGCCGCCGGTCCCGAGCAGTTTTGAGGCTAGGTCGAGCATCCCCATGGTCCACTGGTGCTGTAGCGCCGTTCCACCGAGGTCTGGGCAGGCTAGGATGACCGGGCGATGTTGCCGAACTGGTCCAGAGCCGCCGCGCCGTGGACGGCTAGATTAGAGCCACCGCCGGCCAGGGGAAGGGGTCCTATCTTGTTCAGCACCTGAAGTTAGGCCCTAACAGCGAGGCAGGGCTCGGGGGATGGCCGGGAGACCGGAATCCGTCGAACTCCGGCGAGCCCGGCGGCGCGCGGGCGCGGGTGGCCGGAGGTAGAAGACCACCCGGCGGGTCCCGCCTGTCAGCGACGGTTTTTCAAATTTCTGACCGGCTGTGGTGCGGGGATCTGGTGTGGCCGCACGGGAAATACCCAGTAGCCCCGTGTGGCTTGCCTCGGCGAGTGACACCTGTCCCCTGGACCCGCAGTCAGCATTTGAACATTTTGGGAATTTCAGATTTCAGTTCAAAGTTTGAATAGCTACAACTTTGTGTAGGAGAATCCAAAAATTGCGAAACAAATTTTGTTGGATTCCTCTGATAGAGCACTATCGAAATATAGAGCCCAAATTGTATGAAACCCTTTATTTAATTCTGTAAAATTCATTAAAACTTTTCAGCAAAAGAATTTTAGAGGGAGTTTGGTTAATCCAAATATCCTCAAATATATCCAGAATATTCTCTAGTATGTTAGTGAACGCCTGTAAAAATTTCAGCTCAATTGGAGTTGAGTTGCTCAGGGCAATTCAGATTCAAAGTTGCTGTATTCAAATGAGTACAGAAACAATTTCAGAAAATTTCCAAAACTTGGAAATTCAGTTCTAGGAATTCCTTTGCTCCAAAAATGCTAGGAAAATTCATGCAAACTCTATGAGCTATAATTGAAATTGTAGTTCACTAATTTTTGCATGAACATGGGTGTGATCTCAGAATTAATTCTTCTTTGCTTAATTTCTTAGAAAATTATTCTGAACAAACCACTCAATGAAAAGTGCTAATTTTTGGTCCAGAGGACTTTCTTGTGACAAGGAACTCACATGAAAATTCTCAGCTCTATTGGAGCTCTGGATCACCCCTGTTCTGTTTAACCACTCAAGGTGATCAAAATGGAAGAAGGGGAAACCACTTAGCACTAATCATGTGCTTAGATCCAAACCTAAACCACTAGCACCAGTGTCATTTTAATTTCTTAAACAGAGTTCCAGTTTTTGAAAACTTGTTATTAGGACTTGTAGCAAGGTCTTTACAATTAAACAATTGTGCATATGCATTACGTGTAGCATCTACGTGAAGGACTTCAAGTCATTGGAGGAGAGATCAAAGGAAGGAGGCAAGAGATCAAGTCAAGTGATCTTCACTAACTGAATCTTCATATATATATATAAGTCCCCTGCAAAACAAAGGCAAGCCCCGGTTTGCATCAAATTTACAAATTTTTATTTGTATTCACTTCATATGTCTAGCATTGTATTTATTGCATTACGTCTAGATGGTATGAAACTCCAGATGCATGACCCAGAAAACCATGGAGTTTAATGTAGGATATGTTATCAATTAAGTATAACTGCTGATCTCAACAAAAGTGGATTAAAAGAAGCAAAACTCGAGTGGGCAGATTCCTACTCGTGAACAGGGATTTAGGGGGATCAATCGGAAGAGTTGGGAATTGATCCTCATAGTTGGGAATGGAGACCGGGCAGTGGATGGAAGGTCAAGGACGTGGTCCTGTGAGCCTAGTCTCTGTCTGAGTCGATTAAGGCCCGTTCTCGTGTGCGGCCCATTGGGCAAGTTTGAGTTGTGTACCGGATGCATACTGGCATGGGACCCAGGAAACCGATGTAACATGTTAACCTGGGTGTCGAGGCATACCTCACCGTCTGATGCCGATGCTGAAAGGATAGAGAAGTCGGCTCTACGAGGGTTTGCCATAGAGAGACTTAATCCCAGTCGGTGGGACCGGTTCAACATTTGGGTGTCGTGTGAAAGGTGGCCACGTACGACGTCAGTGACGGTTGCTGTGTGCAACGTCGAGTACGGGCGTACGTGTCGTGTCAGCCGGGTGTTTTTGATTGTAATCACCGTCGCTCGCGGTAGTGAGCATACTTGTTCTCTGCGTCGTGACGTAGTAATAAACCGGGAAACATTTAACATGCTTCGTGGGTAATCCTCATAATGGAGATGAGGAACGATCAACACTTCACTAAATTTAATTTCCACCTTGGGCTAGTAGCGTCGAGGCAAAGCGTTTCTTGTTTAATTGTGGAGTCTCGACGTTAATGGCATAATGTTTGTATGAGTCTAGGATAGCTCACTAAAGTTACTTTCACCTCGGGCAAGTGACATCGAGATGAAGCGTTTTTCGTTTGATTGTGGAATCTCGATGTAGGTTGCACGAGGGCTATAAAAGTTGCTTAAAACTTGAAGTAAGGACTCTCCTTTAGCTCAAGTTCATCGTTTGTGCAAACTTCTGTAATCAGCCCTCTATTTCCATCATGTAAAGTTTCATGACTAGGGTGATGGGTCAGTCTTGCTGAGCTTTCGTGCTCACAGATACTACCTAAGTTGTTTTGCAGGTAATAACTGTAGGCTGATATGTACGGGTGCCCGATGAGACTCGGAACTCCCCGAGTGGTGAACTCATGGCAACCCCTGCCGCTGCTATTATGACAGTGTTGCTAGCGAGAAGGGTCCACGGGCTGGACACCTTCTCTGTTGCTTAGCATAGGTATGAGACGTGAGTTGTAATAGTCTTCCGCTGTAGTTTATTTTGAGAAGTATTTGTAAAATCAACACTTTGTAAGCTTCCGCTTGTTTTATGTAATATGATGCTTTATTATGTGTGATGTTCGGTGCCGCATCGCACGGCACCACCCAATGCGATTCCCGAGCGAGGTGTCCCGTCCCCGTGAGTGATCGGGACGGCGGGGTCCTCACAGCGTGGTATCAGAGCCGCATTGGTAATAGCACATGGAATAAGGATCGTATTACGACAAAACTTATGATACGGTGAGGAAACGGTATTAGGCCCACATAAGGACTATAGTAGTATAGTTACTTAAAGTGGTACTACTAACATACTTGTTATAATTCTGAATTTTGATTATGTAACGACGCACCTACGCTCAGGTAAACATGGTAAGGAACGCTACCGAAAGCGGTTCAATTTCGGTTAGCTCCCCTGACGAGGAAAGTGGTTCAGGGAGAGGTCTCACAGCTTGGTGTGAGACGTTAATATGAGACTCTTGGACTCTTCATGTTCCTGAGTTCATATGAAACGCTGATCCCTAGCGTGCATTAGGCAAGTAAGTGGAGACCCCATCGCGTGGTCAGTAACGCGAGAGTGTGTTCATCTGGAAATAGCCCAGGAGGACAAATGCTGCGCTTGCCATCGGCGTGCCCTGCAGGGCAGTAGGTGGTATCTGTTGGGTTGATAACATTCCCAACCATGACGACCCGTTCATGACATACTCAGGTTCCCCATCGTGTGGTGTTGAAACACGATCACGTACCTTGAGACGTGACTTAACTCATGGACGGCCGTATGGCAATGATACGGGCGTTTGTATTTACTTTCAATTATAGAACTGCCTGAAATGAGACAAACTTTGAGTGCACCATCATTGAGTGTTCTTCTGCAGGTACCAACCACGTACGTATCCCGTGTAGTATACGTGTGCGAGAGACCGTTTTAGTGCCACTGATAATACGTATATGCCGGTATAAGCCGGTTTAGGATTTTCTTTTGGAGAGGCAACGTAGTACCGACATTGTTCTTACGGTGCATCGACACCGTACCACACATAATAACCTCTTCCCTATGAAGAAATGATTCATGATCTAACTTTCAACTAAACATGGAAGTTTGAAACAAATATTAGTTACTGAACTCTTATTTTGAACTAAGATTCAAATGAGAGAAGGTTTAGGTTTCAAAGATTTCAAAAACAGAGTGCTCTGTTTGTGGCAGGAATTCTTGCTGGACTTTAACAGAGCATAACTCTGAGTAGCTTTAACCAATTAAGGTGTATGATACAGTTCTGGAAATATTTTCAAGTGCTCTACAACTTTCTTGTAGACCTCCAGAGCAAAGTCACATGTTAATTTGGTAAAAAGTCCAGTTGAAGGCAAACTGTTCAGAACCAGGACAGTAGCAAAACCTCTCTGGACCTTTCTGTTTTTAAGCCATAACTTCCTGTAGAAAAATCCCTAGGGAGCCTGTGATACACCGTTGGAAAGGTTATGAGATCTGCAACCTTGTTGTAGTTCAAAGGTTGTTCAGATTCTTGTTGTATTTGTATATACAACTGTGATAAAGTCAGCCACATACAAAGGAGATGCTGGCAAATTTTATCCAGAAAGTCTGTCAACTCTGCGAACTCATAACTTTTGATCCAGAAGTGATATGGAGGCATTTGGATACTCGTTGGAAAGATATTAAAGTTAACTTTAACTTTGATATTCAACTTGAGTTACGAAAGTGCTTTTAACTGGATCAGAATCTGATCTGTTCGAGGACCAATCAGTCGGCTTGTAAATCCTTGCTGTTAGATACATCAGTTTGCGCTTAAATCATTTTGCTTACATGTTGCGGTTTCATTATCAGTGTTGCACTACTTTGTTTATGGAATAAATCAAGTGATAGTGTTGAACTGATAATGAACTCTTGCAATTGCAGAATGGTGCGAACTCGTTCCATGAGTGAGGTGGGTGGTTCCAGTGGTGGTCGTGGTGATAACTCTCCACAGCGGGAGCAGCGAGCTCTACAACAGCAGCTGCCACCAGGACTTTCACCCACGGTCACAATGGCGGACATTCTGGCCGCCATGACGGGTGCAAGCGATGAGCGAACCGACTTGCTCCGCACCCTGGTGATGAATACATCCCGTCAAGGGGGATGTCAAGACGAAGACTTGCGCCAACCGCAACTGAATTCCTATGTTGAGTTCTTGGCAACTCAACCACCGGTTTTCATTGAATCTGAGGATCCTCTGGTGGCGGATAGCTGGATCCGTACCATTGAATCTAAGTTTGGGTTGCTTCAATGCACCGAACATCAGAAGGTTTTATACGCAGCGCAACAACTTCACGGGTCCGCCAGTGCATGGTGGGCAAATCAACTCGCCTCCTTACCAGATGGACATGACTTTACATGGGCAGAATTCCGGAAGGCGTTTCTCGTGTATCATGTTCCTTCCAGAATAATTCAGTGGAAACTGGAGGAGTTTCTGGCCTTAAAACAAGGAGGGAGGGTGCATACGAGCATTCGCGAGTGTTCAACAAGCTGGTGCAGTATGCGCCTCAACATGTGAACACCGAAGCACAAAAGTGTGAATGGTTCTTCCGCAGCCTCAATCCCAAGCTAAAGGAGAGACTCATTTTAGCTGATCGAAAGAACTTCAACGAATTGATGAGTGCTGCCATCATGGTTGAAGATGCTCAGCGGGAAGTTCAGGCTGAGAAAAGAAAGAACCATGTACCACCGGAGAGTAGCAGTAGTGCTCCGCAGAAATACAGGGTGGTAGACAGTACCTTGAACTGTCAGCTGATGCAGCCGGCTTGACGACTCCAGCAATATTCCAGTCGATCGTCCCAATACTCTGATTTCGGACAGCTGCAACAACGGTATATGCAGCCACGTTATTCTGCTCCTCAAGTGTTCTTGCCGCAGCAGAATACCACTAATGTCCATGCACAGAGCAACCAGGAACCAGCGGAGAAACCGTGCTTCACGTGCGGTTATTTGGGTCACATCAGCAGGAAGTGTCCAGAAAGGATACGCCACAAAGAAACTACACCAATGCAGGGTATAAATCAACCCCGTGCTCAGCTTCAGGGAACGGCACCAAAATCAGGGTGCATTTATCATACAGCTCTAGAGGATGTGCCAGATGGGGCATGTGACACCCTCATCTCGGGTGTCAGCATATGTTCATGTTTTCTGAAGAAGAAAACGTTTTAAGAAAAGAAGGAACAGAGACAAGTATCAAAAGGATAGCCAATAAAGCTCTCCGAGAGCACCAAAGGCAACTTCCACGGCCAGCAGACCACGTGGCGTGTTCGGAGCTCATCCCCGAGAAATTGGGAGAGGTCCGCCGCTAAACTGGCTACGTGGCAGGCTTAGGGGTCACCTCCGCAATTGGAAAGAGGTCCGACCCTGTGGGACACGTGATGCCGGGGAGCTAGTCTCTGCGGAAGAAGCAAAGGCATTTTTCATAGGACACGTGTCATCATCGGAGCTAGTCCTCACGGAAAAAAAAGAGGACCAGTCGCGCGGGATACGTGTCAATCTCGGAGCTCATCTCAGAGAAGTCCGGATCTATTGAACACGTGTCGCCACCGGAGCTTATCTCCGGGAGGTCCGTCGCTGCTAGGCACGTGTCGACCTCAGGGCATGTCCCTGAGGGAAGGAGAGGGGGAAGACCGGCATCAACACGTGGCGTGCGCGGAGCCCACCTCCAAAGGAGGGGGAGGTCTCGGTCGATTGACACGCTGCACAATCGGAGCTCGTCTCTGCGGACGAGGAGATATCAGGCCCGGAAGGACTCGTGGAGCCTCCGGAGCTCATCGCCGCGAAGGTAACGAGTTCTGGAGCGGCTGTTACGCGTAAGGACACCGGTACGCAACAGAAACCGATCTAAATTCCACGATGATTACCAAAGATGAGACGTTAGGACTCAACAAAGATCTGAGTAAGACTCTTATTCGGGATCCAATCAGATTAGGACTCTTCTCTTCCCGATTATAAATAGAACCCAAAACCTCTGGCCGAAACCACAAACTTCTCTTTCAAATCCTGAGCCGACGACTTAGAGCCCTGGCCCTAACTCGCCGGGCAAAACATCGCCAAAGTGCAACAAGGGAGATCATCGGAGGAGAATCAAGTGGTCTGAGGAGGACCTCGAAGTCAAGAAGAGTGTGAGGTAGGACTTAAATACCACCTTATGACATCATTGTGTTCATCTCTTTGCATCTGTTCTTCAATTCCTTTCGAACAGAAGCATTCTCGTGGGCAGATCACTCGATGATCAGTTTGATCTAAAAAGACAAGATCATCACCACGTTCATCGTGGATTCAAACACCTCTGGCCATGCAAGCCATGCAAGAACACGTACAGATCAATCTAATAAAACTAATCATAGGATAGCATGCATGTGCATCATCGCATCTAGTTTAGGGTTTGTGCATGATATTGATTGCCGTGAATCTTGTATGCACATGAATCCTACATAGCAGGACAAGATCAGGAAGCTGTCTACGACGAGCTGCAGCAACATGGTTTTGAGAATCAAGAACAACCGGAACCGCAAGTACAAGGCAAGTGCTCCTTGACCATGTTGATCCTATGTTTTGGGTAAAACTATTTTGTTTTGCGAAAAGGTGTGTGTGCTGAGTCAAACATGTTGGGAAACCCTTTTATAGGAGTTTACTAGTTTTGGTTGAACCATCCTTGTCGCCTGGGAAGTTTATGAGTCAGGTATGGTTTTTGCTTTATGCTTCGCTGAGTCCATGGAATTAGGACGCGAGATAGACGTGTCTAGCTAACTGCACTCGTAATGATAATAAGGAACTGATGATGTTAATGAACATGGATCGGAGGGAGATCTAGGCAAGCCTGGGTTTGTGAATGAGGTAGCATGAGATGGTGGTTTTGCTTGCCGTAGATCTAAGGACCGGTTCATGCATGCACATGCCAGGATAACAGTGCCACCACAAGGCCAAATATGGGTGCGGCTTAGCTGAGTAATTAGGTAAGTTGCTAGAGTGTTATGGACTGTGGAAGGCGCGGGGAATGGGAGTCGAGTGAGGACTGCCCTGGGAACTGCATGGCACAAGAGGGGGCCCGTGGGTGGGAGAATTGGAGATTCTAGCCTGCCGGTGAAACCTTAGTGAGTCCATACATCTAGTAACCCCTTTGTAAAGGCTATTTTGTGATCTCTTGACCATACACCGACGGTTGTGTACTGGTATAATGGAGGTTCTGCAGTCGCCGATGGGTGACGAAATCACAAACTTGTGGGTAAAGAGGTGCAAACTCTGCAGAGTTATAAAAACTATCATGATAGCCGAGCTTACGGTCACGAGCACCTGGCTAAACTGCCATGATTAGATGGGATGGTTATTGGGAAGGTTCTTGGTTATGGTTTGGAACTGTTGAGTCTGGATGATGAGATGGTCGCGTGACTGTTAGGTCATGACCTGAGATTGGTCTCGGTGCGAGATGAGGTTGTTTTATGAGGTGAGATGGTAGCAAGTACGAGGAGGTATTCGTGAGTATGAATAAAAGATTGGTTAATGTTCGGATGGAACACGCGAAGTGATGGAGGTATGTTGGTAATTTAATACATGCTGGGATTACATTCATCTAAAGTTAAGTTGCTGTTTTATCATGGTTTTATAAATCTGCTTTTCTGCAAATAAACCCTTTTATACCTACCTTGTTTATGAGCTGCATATCATGTGTTTTTCCGCACTTGCTGAGTACATCATTGTGCTCAAACTTGCATTATTACTTCTTCATCAACAGCAAGAGAGGGCTACTATGAAGACCAGGTGGAGCATTATGGCGTGTGACCTATTCTCAAACCTTGCCTGTGGAGGGAGTAGAGACGGAGCCACTTCTGCTTAGAATTGTTTCCGCATTAGCTAAATTGCTTCCGCTTTAAAATAGAGACTTCCGCTGCATAGAATTAAGATTTCTGCTGTGAGCATGAGTCCAAGACTCATGAGGTGTTGTAATAAACTCTGTTATTCGTGGTAATATATAATCTGAATTCAGTTTGTGGAACGCATGTGTATGTGTGATGAACATCCTGGGCACACATATGCATTAGTTCTCGGTTCCGTGGTTTTCCACAGAATTGAGGGCGTCACAGATTGGTATCAGAGCCACGGGTTGACAGTAGGTTACACGCCTAGATAGAAAGGCTTAGATAGATAATAGAACTACGGGTTAACCCCCAAGAAGGAGTTACAAGCACCCTAGGGTGAATAGCTTAGATTGGCCTTTAAAACCACCTTGACATAGGAAACCATCCTTGAATAGGAGTTGAGTAGGCCCATGTGATGATTATTTGTGAATATGTGCTTAGTGTGAGTTGTGGGACGTCTCAAAAACGTTGTCCATATCCACACGTAAGAAGAAAGAGGTGTGAGATGTTTCGGCACTTGCTCACATCCTCATAAGGGCTAATATATATAGTCCCACTCCCCTTGATGCATATAGTTGAAAGGACCTACCTAACCTTCTAACCTTCTATTCTATTTCGTTCTCTCTCACAGATGGTGAGAGGAAACGCCAGCCGAAGGAACGTCAAGGAAGATGACCACGAGGAAGTTCCTGCTAACCCCGGAGCTAGCGAAAACAACCTAGAAAGGTTGATGGCCATGCAGAACCAGCTTATGCAAATCATGATCCAAACTTTGGGTCAGTTGCAGGTCAACCAACACCCCGTTCTGGCACCACCGCCACCACCACCGCCGGCTCATAACAGGTTGGGAGAGTTCATGAGGACTCGACCACCCACCTTTGCTCAAGCAAGCGATCTAATGGAGGCCGATGATTGGTTGAAATCCATGGAGAAGAAGCTTGCCATTGTTCAGTGCAACGACCGAGAGAAGGTTCTCTTTGCGTCGCACCAACTGACGGGAGCAGCTGCTGACTGGTGGGATGCCTTGAGCAACGCCCATGCCAACCCGGAGACAATCACTTGGACTGAGTTCAAGGAAAGTTTCCGCTCCCACTACATCCCTGTTGGTGTAATGATGCTCAAAAGGCAGGAGTTTGAAGGTCTCCGCCAAGGACAGAAAAGTGTGAATGAATATCTCAACAAGTTCATACAACTGTCCCGGTATTGCCCCCGAAGATGTCAACTCAGATCAGAGGAAGCAGTACCTGTTCATGAGAGGGTTGAACAATGAGATCCAAGTTCAGCTCCTCAACAATGACTACGTAAGCTTCCAGAAGTTGGTTGATTAGGCTATTGTGGTGGAAAACAAGATCCGAGAGATCGAGCGAGAGTGCAAAAGGAAGATGCCATACCAGCCCCAAGGGAGCAACGTACGACCTAGGTACATGCCCCCTGCACCGCAGTATGGATCGACCCCTCCTACGTACCGCCCTGGTCAGCCACCACAGCAACGGTTCGTTGCCCCGGCACCTCGTGTGCCCATGCCTCCTGCGCCCTGGCCTAACAATGGCGCTCCTGTTCAAAACCCCCACCCCAACGTACCTGCTGCCGTAAGCAACAGGGCATGCTTTGCATGCGGGGAAGTAGGCCGCTTCGCTAACCAGTGCCCGAAGAGAGGCCCTGGACAGCAAGGTAACGTGCCCAAGCAGAACCAGCGACCAAACGGAGGGGACAACCAAGGGAACCATGGACCGCAGAACTACGCTCGTGGCCACGTTAACCATGTCACTGCTGAGGAAGCACAACAGGCTGAGGACGTCGCGATTGGTATGTTCCTTGCCAACTCCAACCCAGCCACCATTTTATTTGATTCTGGAGCATCACATTCCTTCATATCATCCAAATATGTTGCCAAATATCATCTACCCGTATCACACTTAGAATGTGCTATGTTAGTTAATTCTCCCGGAGGAGAAATGAGGACTAATATAGTATGTCCTAAAGTAAGCCTTAAAATAAGGGGGGTAGATTTCCTTGCTAACCTTATTGTCTTGGACTCCCACGGGATTGACATCATACTCGGAATGGACTGGTTAAGCAAGCACAATGGAGTAATCCAATGTGCTGAGAGAAGTGTGCAGTTGACAAATGAACACGGTATCCGTGTCGAGTTTGAGTCAGCCCAGCAAGCAACCGAACGGGCAGATTTGAACCATGTTGAAGGAACAACATTGGATAGCATTCCAGTGGTTCAGAAATTTTCGGACGTGTTCCCAGAAGAGCTCCCGGGAATGCCACCTGACCGGGACATCGAGTTTGCCATAGATTTGATACCCGGAACTGCACCCATAGCCAAGAGACCCTATAGGATGCCCGTCAACGAGCTAGTTGAACTCAAAAAGCAACTTCAAGAACAGTTGGAGAAGGGTTTTATCCGTCCAAGTTCATCACCATGGGGAGCTCCGGTACTCTTCGTGGACAAGAAGGACGGAACCCAAAGAATGTGCGTGGACTACAGGTCTCTCAACGAGGTGACAATCAAGAATAAATACCCTCTGCCCCGTATAGAGGACCTGTTCGATCAAATGAAAGGAGCCCGAGTATTCTCCAAAATTGATCTTCGATCGGGATACTTCCAGCTGAAGATTAGGCCCTCCGATATACATAAGACAGCCTTTCGGACACGGTATGGTTCATATGAATATACCGTTATGTATTTTGGATTGACGAATGCACCCGCATACTTCATGTACCTTATGAACAAGGTTTTCATGGAGTACTTGGACAAGTTCGTCGTGGTTTTCATCGACGACATTATGGTGTATTCAAAAAGTGAGGAGGAGCATGAAGAACATCTGAAATTGACCTTGCAGAAGTTGCGCGAGCATCAGTTGTATGCCAAGATCAACAAGTGTCAATTTTGGCTAAAAGAAATATCTTTCCTAGGACACATCATTTCCAAGGAAGGGGTATCGGTTGATCCTGGAAAGGTGAAAGATGTTCTAAAGTGGGACCAACCGAAGAGCATGAGGGATATTCAAAGTTTCCTTGGGATGGCAGGATACTATCGGCGCTTCATTAAAGACTTCTCCAAAATAGAAAAACCTATGATGGAGTTGTTAATGAAGGGAAAAGTCTTTCAATGGACACAAGCCTGCCAAGAAAGTTTTGAGGAGCTCAAGAAAAGGCTAACCACGGCACCAGTTCTGGTACTGCCAGACGTAAGCAAGAGCTTTGACATATATTGTGACGCATCCAGATAAGGGCTCGGGTGTGTACTCATGCAGGAAGGACAAGTGGTAGCCTATGCCTCACGACAATTAAAGAAGCATGAGCTTAACTATCCTACTCTTGATTTGGAGTTAGCAGCAGTGGTGCATGCATTGAAGATTTGGAGACATTATATCTTTGGTCATCGATGTGAGATCTATACGGATCATAAAAGCCTCAAGTACATATTTACACAAACGGACTTGAATTTGAGGCAACGTCGATGGTTAGAACTCATCAAGGATTATGATGTGGGAATCAACTACCACCCCGGGAAGGCCAATGTAGTAGCTGACGCATTGAGGAGAAAGGGAGCATGCCACCAACTCATGATTCGGGAGCTACCACCCGAACTACGAAAGGAGTTCGAACGGTTACACCTCGGATTCTTGAATAACGTGGAGATAATAGAGATCCACTCCCCACGGGAGCAAGAAATAAGAAAGGGCCAAGCAATGGACGAGGGGATCAAGGAGATCAAGGAAAGAATCCGACAAGGGGTAGAGAAGGATTTCAAGGAGGATGAAAAGGGTACGCTTTGGCTAGGAAAAAGGATTTGTGTGCCAAACCTAAGACACCTTCGCGACATGATATTAAGGGAGGCACATGATTCACCCTATTCCATACATCCAGGGAGCACCAAAATGTACAAGGACTTGAAAACTTGCTATTGGTGGGATGGTATGAAGAGGGATATAGCCGAATACGTTGCCCTATGCGACACATGCCAACGGGTAAAAGCCGAACATCAAAAACCCGTTGGATTGTTGCAACCTTTGAAAATACCTGAATGGAAATGGGAGGACATCAGTATGGACTTCATTGTCGGATTGCCACGAACTCAGTCAGGATACGACTCCATCTGGGTCATTGTGGACCGGTTGACGAAAACCGCTCATTTTCTTCCGATAAGGACCAGTTACAACGTTACACAGTTGGCAGAGTTGTACATGGAGCAGATCGTGTGCCGTCATGGAGTTCCAAAGAGGATAGTCTCAGATCGAGGTTCTCAGTTTACCTCTAGATTCTGGAAGAAGCTGCAGAAAGCCATGGGTACACGACTGGATTTTAGCTCCGCCTATCACCCACAAACAGATGGACAAACCGAAAGGACGAACCAAATTTTGGAGGGCATGTTGAGAGCTTGCGCCTTGAAACGTGGGCGTAGTTGGGATAGGAGTTTACCATATGCCGAGTTCTCCTATAAAAACAGCTATCAAGCTAGCTTGAAGATGTCGCCTTTCGAAGCCTTATATGGCAGACGGTGTAGAACGCCGCTTTTCTGGAACGAGACTGGAGAGAACCAGGTGTTTGGACCTGAAGTACTACAAGAGGCTGAAAAGCAAGTCCAAACGATACAGGAAAACTTAAGGGCTGCTCAGTCCCGACAGAAAGGCTATGCGGACAATAGGCGTAGGAAGTTGACCTTTGAAGTAGGAGACTTCGTATACCTTAAGGTATCGCCTATCCGAGGCCAACGACATTTCAACATCAAAGGCAAGTTAGCGCCTCGCTACATCGGACCATTTAAGATTTTGGACAAGCGAGGAGGAGTAGCCTACCAACTAGAGCTCCCAAACCACCTCTCCGACGTACATGACGTGTTTCATGTATCCCAGCTCAAGAAATGCTTGAGAGTACCAGAGGAACAAGTGTCAATGGGAGAACTTGAACTTCAAGAGAACCTGACTTACGCAGAACACCCTGTTCGAATCTTGGACGTAAAGGAAAGGGTCACCCGAAACAAAGTGATTCGATGGTGCAAGGTACAATGGAGCCATCACACTGAAGCTGAAGCCACATGGGAACGTGAAGAGGATGTCAAGGCAGAATTTCCCCATCTATTTCCTACTAACGAATCTCGAGGGCGAGATTCAATTTAAGGGGGGTAGATTTGTGACACCCTCATCTCGGGTGTCAGCATATGTTCATGTTTTATGAAGAATAAAACGTTTTAAGAAAATAAGGAACAGAGACAAGTATCAAAAGGATAGCCAATAAAGCTCTCCGAGAGCACCAAAGGCAACTTCCACGGCCAGCAGACCACGTGGCGTGTTCAGAGCTCATCCCCGAGAAATTGGGAGAGGTCCGCCGCTAAACTGGCTACGTGGCAGGCTTAGGGGTCACCTCCGCAATTGGAAAGAGGTCCGACCCTGTGGGACACATGCTGCCGCGGAGCTAGCCTCTGCGGAAGAAGCAAAGGCATTTTTCATAGGACACGTGTCATCCTCGGAGCTAGTCCTCGCGGAAAAAAAAGAGGACCAGTCGCGCGGGATACGTGTCAATCTCGGAGCTCATCTCAGAGAAGTCCGGATCTATTGAACACGTGTCGCCACCGGAGCTTATCTCCGGGAGGTCCGTCGCTGCTAGACACGTGTCGACCTAAGGGCATGTCCCTGAGGGAAGGAGAGGGGGAAGACCGGCACCAACACGTGGCGTGCGCGGAGCCCACCTCCAAAGGAGGGGGAGGTCTCGGTCGATTGACACGCTGCACAATCGGAGCTCGTCTCTGCGGAGGAGGAGATATCAGGCCCGGAAGGACACGTGGAGCCTCCGGAGCTCATCGCCGCGAAGGTAACGAGTTCTGGAGCGGCTGTTACGCGTAAGGACACCGGTACGCAACAGAAACCGATCTAAATTCCACGATGATTACCAAAGATGAGACGTTAGGATTCAACAAAGATCTGAGTAAGACTCTTATTCGGGATCCAATCAGATTAGGACTCTTCTCTTCCCGATTATAAATAGAACCCAAAACCTCTGGCCGAAACCACAAACTTCTCTTTCAAATCTTGAGCCGACGACTTAGAGCCCTGGCCCTAACTCGCCGGGCAAAACATCGCCAAAGCGCAACAAGGTAGATCATCGGAGGAGAATCAAGTGGTCTGAGGAGGACCTCGAAGTCAAGAAGAGCATGAGGTAGGACTTCAATACCACCTTACGACATCATTGTGTTCATCTCTTTGCATCTGTTCTTCAATTCCTTTCGAACAGAAGCATTCTCGTGGGCAGATCACTCGATGATCAGTTTGATCTAAAAAGACAAGATCATCACCCCGTTCACCGTGGATCCGAACACCTCTGGCCATGCAAGACATGCAAGAACACGTACAGATCAATCTAATAAATCTAATCATAGGATAGCATACATGTGCATCATCGCATCTAGTTTAGGGTTTGTGCATGATATTGATTGCCGTGAATCTTGTATGCACATGAATCCTACATAGAAGGACAACCTCAGGAAGCTGTCTACGACGAGCTGCAGCAACAAGGTTTTGAGAATCAAGAACAACCGGAACCGCAAGTACAAGGCAAGTGCTCCTTGACCATGTTAATCCTATGTTTTGGGTAAAACTATTTTGTTTTGTGAAAAGGTGTGTGTGCTAAGTCAAACATGATGGGAAACCCTTTTATAGGAGTTTACTAGTTTTGGTTGAACCATCCTTGTCACCTGGGAAGTTTATGAGTCGGGTATGGTTTTTGCTTTATGCTTCGCTGAGTCCATGGGATTGGGACGCGAGATAGACGTGTCTAGCTAACTGCACTCGTAATGATAATAAGGAACTGATGATGTTAATGAACATGGATCGGAGGGAGATCTAGGCAAGCCTGGGTTTGTGAATGAGGTAGCATGAGATGGTGGTTTTGCTTGCCGTAGATCTATGGACCGGTTCATGCATGCACATGCCAGGATAACAGTGCCACCACATGGCCAAATATGGGTGCGGCTTAGCTGATTAATTAGGTAAGTTGCTAGAGTGTTATGGACTGTGGAAGGCGCGGGGAATGGGAGTCGAGTGAGGACTGCCCTGGGAACTGCATGGCACAAGAGGGGGCTCGTGGGTGGGAGAATTGGAGATTCTAGCCTGCCGGTGAAACCTTAGTGAGTCTATACATCTAGTAACCCCTTTGTAAAGGCTATTTTGTGATCTCTTGACCATACACCGACGGTTGTGTACTGGTATAATGGAGGTTCTGCAGTCGCCGACGGGTGACGAAATCACAAACTTGTGGGTAAAGAGGTGCAAACTCTGCAGAGTTATAAAAACTATCATGATAGCCGAGCTTACGGTCACGAGCACCTGGCTAAACTGCCATGATTAGATGGGATGGTTATTGGGAAGGTTCTTGGTTATGGTTTGGAACTGTTGAGTCTGGATGATGAGATGGTCGCGTGACTGTTGGGTCATGACCTGAGATTGGTCTCGGTGCGAGACGAGGTTGTTTTATGAGGTGAGATGGTAGCAAGTACGAGGAGGTATTCGTGAGTATGAATAAAAGATTGGTTAATGTTGGGATGGAACACGGGAAGTGATGGAGGTATGTTGGTAATTTAAGACATGCTGGGATTACATTCATCTAAAGTTAAGTTGCTGTTTTATCATGGTTTTATAAATCTGCTTTTCTGCAAATAAACCCTTTTATACCTACCTTGTTTATGAGCTGCATATCATGTGTTTTTCCGCACTTGCTGAGTACATCATTGTGCTCAAACTTGTATTATTACTTCTTCATCAACAGCAAGAGAGGGCTACTATGAAGACCAGGTGGAGCATTATGGCGTGTGACCTATTCTCAAACCTTGCCTGTGGAGGGAGTAGAGATGGAGCCACTTCTGCTTAGATTTGCTTCCGCATTAGCTAAATTGCTTCCACTTTAAAATAGAGACTTCCGCTGCATAGAATTAAGATTTCTGCTGTGAGCATGAGTCCAAGACTCACGAGGTGTTGTAATAAACTCTGTTATTTGTGGTAATATATAATCTGAATTCAGTTTGTGGAACGTATGTGTATGTGTGATGAACATCCTGGGCACACATATGCATTAGTTCTCGGTTCTGTGGTTTTCCACAGAATTGAGGGCGTCACAGGGCACCTGTGCTAGCGGGAATGTTCACCCTCAATGGACTGCCCGTGTTAATTTTATTTTACTCTGGAGCTACACACAATTTCATTAGCAGGTCATTTGTGTGCAAAGCTGAGCTCTCCACCTCTACACCGAAGGATCACTATCTTATCCGCTCACCTGGTGGAAATATAGCCGCTAATGAAGTAGTGATCAAAGCACCCTTGTGCTTAGGTGAAAACTTATATCCCACAACCCTCATTGTGTTAGAGGGGCAAAAGATCGATGTGATTCTAGGAATGGCATGGATGAACTACCACGGGGCTGTTCTCGATATTGGTCCACGGATTGTTAGTTTGGACTCTCCAATCTACGGTCTCCAAACGCTCATACTTGAAGCCGTGGGTTCTAAAAATCCAGTGGTGTACCACAGTGTGACCACGAAACTGGAGGATATTCCAGTGGTCCGTGAGTACCCAGATGTGTTTCCCGACGATCTTCCAGGGATGCCGCCTGAGAGGGATGTGGTATTCAAGATCGAGTTAGCACCGGGAACCACACCAATATCTCGGAGGCCGTACAAAATGTCTCCGAAGAAATTAGCTGAACTGAAAGAACAGCTAAAGGACTTAATGGACAAAGGGTTCATCCGACCAAGCTCATCGCCATGGGGCTGTTCATCCCTCTTTGTGAAGAAAAAGGATGAGTCACTTCGATTATGTGTGGATTATCGACCGCTAAATGCAGTGACGTTCAAAAATAAATATCCGTTGCCGCGGATCGATATATTATTTGATCAGTTAGTGGGTGCCAAGGTATTCTCCAAGATGGACTTATGGTCTGGTTATCATCAGATAAAGATCAGAGCGGAGGATATACCGAAGACGGCTTTCTCGACTAGATACGGGCTCTATGAGTATCTAGTCATGTCTTTCGGGCTAACAAATGCACCCGCACACTTCATGTATCTCATGAATTCAGTATTCATGCCAGAGTTGGATCAGTTCGTCGTGGTTTTCATGACGACATTCTCGTATACTCCAAATCGGAGGAGCACACCAAACATCTACATATTGTGCTCCAACGCCTACGAGAACATAAGCTGTATGCCAAATTCAGCAAGTGTGAATTTTGGATCAGCAAAGTACCATTCTTAGGCCACATTATTTCAGCAGAGGGTGTGGCCATGGATCCAACTAAAATTGAGCAAGTCTTGAAGTGGGAGTCTCCAACATCTGTTCATCAAATCCGTAGTTTTCTGGGGCTAGCGGGTTACTATCGGAGATTTATTCCCAGCTTCTCAAAGGTGGCTAAACCAATGACAGAGTTGCTGAAGAAGAGCAGCAAGTATGTGTGGACAGAGGCCTGTGAAGAGGCATTTCAAACTTTGAAGAAACGTCTCACAACGGCACGGTGTTAGCCCAACCGGATACAACAAAGCCATTTGATGTTTATTGTGACGCCTCAGGCATTGGACTTGGTTGCGTCTTAATGCAAGATAGACACATGATCGCGTATGGGTCTCGTCAACTCCGCAACCATGAGCAGCACTACCCCACTCATGACCTAGAACTTGCTGCAGTGGTGCTTGCGTTGAAGATGTGGAGGCACTACTTACTTGGAAATTTAGTGCACCTCTACAACGACCATAAGAGCCTCGAATATATATTCACTCAGAAGGATATTAATATGAGGCAGCGGAGATGGCTGGAATTAATTAAAGACTATGAGCTCGAGATCCATTACCATCCGGGCAAGGCTAACGTGGTGGCTGATGCACTCAGTCGTAAGCCCCACTTTAATAACTTGTCAGTTGTTCCGGAGGAGGAGGAAGAACTAAGCTTGCGGGTGATTCCATATGGGGCGTTGTATAATCTTGCTCTTGTGCCTACCATTAGAGAGGAAATTGTACAAGCTTAGAAGAGAGATAGAGGGATGCGGAATATACGAGCAAGGATTAAAGAGGATAAGATGAAATGTTTCCGGGAAGATGATCAAGGTGTGTTATGGTTTAACGACCGTATCGTGGTGCCCCGGAACCTGAAGCTAAGGAAGAAAATCCTCGATGAAGCTCATATGTCCAAGTACTCGATACATCCAGGGAGCAATAAGATGTATGAAGACCTGAAAACAAAATTTTGGTGGACTCGGATGAAGCGAGAAATTGCCAAATATGTATCCGAGTGTGATACATGTCGGCGAGTCAAAGCTGACCACATAAAGAAAGCAGTAATGCTACAGCCATTAAGTATTCCGACATGGAAGTTGGAGGACATCAGCATGGATTTTATTGTTGGACTACCTCTCACGTCCAGAAAGCATGACTCCATTGGGGTGATTGTTGATCGCTTAACAAAATCAGCCCACTTCATCCTAGTGAGTACAAGATTTTCAACTAAGCAATATGCAGAGTTGTATCTTTCAAGGATTGTGTGCTTACATGGAGTCCCCAAGACCATCATATCGGACCGAGGTTCAATATTTGTTGCTCGTTTCTGGGAGCAACTACATGAATCTCTGGGAACTAAATTAATCAGAAGCTCAGCATACCATCCTCAGACCGACGGTCAAACAGAGAGGGTGAATCAAATTTTAGAAGATATGCTGAGGGCATGTGCCATAGATCATGGAAAGAACTGGGATAACCATTTGCCATTAGCAGAGTTCTCCTACAACAATGGTTACCAATCCAGTATTAGAATGGCACCATACGAAGCGCTATATGGCAGGAAGTGCCGCACACCACTCAATTGGTGTGAATCGGGCGAGAGGGTGATTTTCGGCATTGATCTTGTAAAAGATGCCGAAGAGCAGGTACAGCTGATTCAAGAGAACCTCAGGGCCGCTCAATCTCGCCAGAAGAGCTATGCGGACCAGCGACACCGACCCTTGTGTTTTGAAGTCGGAGATCACGTCTATCTCCGAGTATCACCGATGAAGGGAATTCATCGATTTGGGGTCAAGGGAAAGCTAGCGCCTCGCTTTGTGGGTCCGTTCCTTATTACAGAACGGTGTGGGCCGGTAGCCTACCGTTTGGAGCTGCCGCCATCCTTATCGGGCATCCACGACATCTTCCATGTCTCGCACTTGAGAAAGTGTTTGAAGAAGCCGACGGACATCCTTTCGGAAGACATGGAAATATTGCAACCGGACCTCACCTACACCGAGAAGCCCATCAAGATTATCGACGAAAAGAGCCGGATCACTCGAAATCGGGCTTTGAAATTTTACAAAGTCCTGTGGAGTAATCACACACCGGAAGAAGCGACTTGGGAGAGTGAAGATTACCTCCACAAGAACTATCCGGAACTTTTGTCGTAGTTGTTGTAATTACCTTCCGTCTCATCTTTCTTTTGTAATCTAGGGATGAGATTCTTTTAAGGACGTCCAGTGTAAAGGTCCCAAAAATGTGAATACAAAGAAACATGAGTTTGCACAAATGTTGGAATCATGTATATGAAAAAGGGGCTTAGTTGAAAGTTTTTCCTCATATGATAACATATGTGAGGTTCTTCTAAACAAACTTAGGGTTGCTGCATGGATGTACCTCATGTGTATTAAAACCACAGAAATGAAGAACTCAGTTGTAAAAGTCCCAAAAACGTGAATGCAAAGAAACGGGTGATTGAACGTCATTGTGTTTCTGGTTCATGAAAAATGGGACATACAAAAACTTTCTTACATGGGATGGTATACATGAGGTGCAAACACATGGGTTCAAGCATGCCTTTGAAGGTGTTGGGCCAAGGTGGAGTTAAACTCATGTGTAATCATACATGTACATGAGAAAGAACAAAAATAAGGTCTTTAGTCCCAAAGGCTCAGCTCAAATTGCTGCCAAACTTTTGGATACACATGGAGCCTCATACATTTGAATTGAGGAGAATGTGGTGGCAACTTTCTGATTTGAGGGTGAGCCAAAAAGGGAATGGACTATGATCATGTTGAGTTCATGCTGAATTCATACATGTTAGACAAGGGAATGACTTGAGTTATGTCACATAAAATGATAAACTCAAACATGGACATGTGGGAAGAGCTAAAATCTTCTTTAACTCCTGTTGAACACATGTTAACCTGGGAAAGGATTTCACTCCCAAAAATCTAACACATATGCACATTCCCTATGAGTAGAGGGCAGGGAAGTTTAAACCCCATTTTTGAACCCTTGCAAAGCATTCATGGTCAGATGGTCCAAAAAGCATATATATGAGATGATCATTGCAGTCCTCAGATATTAAAGAGCTTAAGTTCCAAAATTGGAGAGTGTTTGGGCTCATATACCATTTGTTCAAAGCATTGTTTGAGATCACCTTCAAATTCAAATTTGAGGGGCATGGTCAAAACTGAACTGGTGAGGTTCAGGTTTGGAACCAAGGTTGATCAAGCATGGGCTAGGAGCAAACCAAAGTGTTTCACCAAAATTCAGATGGGTCATCACCAAAGAGGACTTAAGTTTCAGTTTGAATTAAATGGGTTACTTCAAGGCAAAGAACGCCCTTTTCAAAAAGGAAATTCAAACTGTTGTTTAAAAATTTGTATTTGCAATGGCCAACTTAAGGATCAGATGGCATATTTGAATTCCTCAGGTCCACATTATGAGGGAGCCAAGTTTTGAGAAAGTTTGGAGGTGCTTTGATACTAGTATCAAAGGGCTTATGAGTTTCCTTCAAATTTGAATTCAAATTTGAACTGAAGAACACCAAGTCAAAATTCCAAACAACTTTTTGAACCTGAGCTCTTCAGAATTTAAATTTGCATTGTGCCAAATTTGAGAGATATTTGTGGGAAGGTTGGAGGAATAAGAAGGAGGGTGGTCCCACTAGTCAGTGAGCCACTGAAGGCTTAAACTCGAAGCAACTCTCTGTTTTCGCTCGAAGCGCCGGACGCAGCGCGCGCGCCACCGAGGCAACGCGACCGCCAGCTCCCGAGCTGCTTTGACGTTGGTTCCCCTCGCCCTTATCGGTCTCCCACCAAGAGCACACCTCACAGCACCGAGCCACGTCCGAGCCACGCGCCCTCCTCACCACAGCGCCGTTTCCGGGAGCTTTTGCCGCTGCCGCGCCCACACGCTCGGGCTCCCGTCGTCAACCCTCTCCCGAGCCGTGGATACTCGGACAAGCTCGGAAGCGGCGTCGCCCATGCTCCCTGAAGCTGTCAAAGCCAGTTCTGACGGTGCAGCGGGCTGCAATCGCCTCGGCGAGCCGGTTCTTCCCCGGCGGACCAACCTCGGCGACTTGACTTCAAACCAAGCCACTCCGGTGTTTCACGCCCAACAAAGCCACGAATAAGTTTGGTTACCACCTCTCCTTGCTGTCCACCGAGTTCGGGGTCAGTTCATGGGACCACCTAGCCAGAATTTGAGTTTTACTCACGGCGGTTTCTTCGGGTCGCCAGCTCCAGACCGGGAAATTCTCCCCCGAGGTGTGAGGGCTTCCAGTTGTCTGCTGGTATCATGATCCTCAGCCTCCTACGGACCTCCTCGACCAAACGGCGCACGATTCCATCAACCCTAGCCAAAGAAAGCCCAGTTTTTACACTGTCGCCGCAGAAACCACCTCGGGCGCATGGTGACAGCATAGCTAGCGGCCTCTCCAAGCAAAATTGAGCACACGTCGATGAGCTACACCTTCCAATGATTCTGTAGCACTAATCCTTCGTGCTTTTGGCGAGCTAGAACGGCGGCGCTACATCGCCGAAGCTCGGTTAAGCCGCCACACCGTCGCGAGCTCGGTTAGGGCCGACGTTGGTGTGGGGAAACCCTCTCCCCGTGTTCAGCGCACGAAATTAGGGGCTGACGGCAAGTTTGAGCACGGGAAGTGAACGGAGGACCGGGTTCCGAAGTTTTCCGGCGAGCTCCGGCGGCGGGGGTCGCGCGGGAGCCGGAGGAAGATGAAGGTGGTCGGTCCCACCCGTCAGCGGCTGAAGTTAAACATACGGGATTCTCTGTGGCCTCGGATCAAACTGTGACAACGCGGGCATGAGTCTGTGACCCCGTGTGGCAGGGTTCCTGCAGTTGACACGTGTACGAGGGGCCCGCAGTCAGAGTTTAAACAATTCTGTGATTAATTTGAAGTCCAAATTCAGTTCAAAGTTTGGAACTGCATAACTTTTGCTAGGGAGCTCCAAATTTAGTGATTCAAATTGGGTTGGATTCAGGGTGAAAAGAACTATCCAAATATGCAACTCAATTTGCATGAAAACCAATATAAAATTCTGGAGAATTCTTTAAATCTTTTCAGCAAAAGAATTTTAGAGGGAGTTTGGTTCATCCAGAAATCCCCAAATTTTGTCAAAATATTATTTAGGATATTAGGAGACTCCTGTAAAAGTTTAAGCTCATTTGGAGTTGATTTAGTTAGGGTAATTCTAATTCCAATTTTCTGCATTCAAATAAATACAGAAACATTTTCAGAGAATTTCCAAAACTTGGAAATTCAGTTCTGGACATTCCTTAGCTCCAAAAATCCTAGGAAAAATTCAGGCATACTCCTTGAGCTATGTATGAAATGGTAGTGCACTTAAATTTGCATGAAAGTGCAAATTTATTTAGAATTAATTCCTCTTTGCCTAAATGCTTAGGGAATTGTTCTGGCTGATCCACTTAGTGAAAAATTCTGAATTTTGGTCCAAAGGACTTTCTTGTGACAAGGAACGCACAAGAAAATTTCCAGCTCCATTGGAGCCATGGATCATTATGTCCTGTTCAACCTCATTAGGTGATCATCACCCAAGTGATGAACCTCACTTCTCACTTGATGATAGTGCTTAGACACACACCCAAACCACCACCCCCAGTGTCATTTTAAATTCTTAAACAGAGTTCCAGTTTTAAAACTTGTCTTTAGCACTTGTTAGCAAGGGTTTTATAATTAAACATGTATGCATGTTCATAATGTGTAGTGTTTAAACGTGGATAAATGAAGATTGGATCAAGAGGCAAGAAGGCAGGGATTAAGCTTCGAGGCAGCAGAAACTAACTCCATATATCTCTGACTTTAGTCACCTGCAAAACCAAGGCAAGCCCTGGTTTGCATTTAAGATGTTTTTAAAGTTTTCCGTTGTTCACTACTATTGGTCATAGTTTGTATGTGCATTAGGTCAAGGTTGTTTTATACCCCACTTGCATAACAAAAAATGAACCCTGAGGTCAAGGTTAGAATGGTGTCATCGTTGAAGAATAAGGCCATGCTAAATAGACTAGGGCATCCGGTAGAAGACGAGTAGTTGGAATCTACTCGCGAGCTATAGACGGGACTACCTGGGTGTAGATGGAAAAGAGGGCAAACTAAAATTTACATTTCTAAAGATGAGACCGGGCAGGAGGGTTAGGCAGCGACAAGACGAGGTCTTGGTTGAGTAGTTCTGCATGTGTCGGTTAAGGACCGATGCGTGTGCGGCACCCAGGGTCAGGTATTGAGTTGTGTACCGGATGCTTACTGACATATGGGAATCAGGAAACCGATGTACCAGGTTCACTGGGTTGTAGAGGCATACCACATCGTCTCGTTAGACCTATGAGCCCGAGACGGCGCGACCGGTTCTACAGTCTAGTGTCCTGAGAAAGGTTGCCACATGACACGACCCCAAGGTCCTGTCGAGCCAGGATCACGCTGAGGGGTGTTGCGTTGCACAACACCGTATAACACACGTCAAAGGTACAAAGCGGAAGCGGAAGCTTTATTACATAAACAGTTATATGAACATGTTTACATCAAAATAAGTTTAGTCCACACTCGCGGCGTAGACTAAGCACCAAGTACACGTTCAGCCCTTGAACGTGTCCTTGCTAGCACACACGCACACTAACTCTGCGGCGTGCACGACTCCCACTCGACGGGGTTCCCCTCCTGGGGTTCCGTCTCCTCTTCGGGAGTCCCTTCCTCATAGAACCCTGCAAAAGCTTCAAACACAAGCAGTGAGCACGAAGGCTCAGCAAGTCTGACCCGTCTCACCTAAACATGGAACTTCTACATGAGGGTAATGGGTTGCATGAGGTAAAAATCATTTGCAAGGACTCGCCTAATTAGTAGAACCTTACTTTCAAGTTTTAGCAGCAGGTTGTGGAGAACCTTACGCTAAGGCACATGAGAAAGCCGCAATCAAACAAGAAACGCATTTCTCTCATGTACTTTGCCCAAAGTTGAAAAGAACTTTAGTTAGCGCTAAGCTACAGCATATCATTAACAATCAATGTCCCGCTTTCAATCAGCAACATTTTAACATGTGACTAGCCTGTTCTTTCTACGTCACGGTACAGTGAACAAGTGGTACTCACTGACCGCGAGGGACGGCGATTATAATCGATTTACACCTGCAGGGTTACCCGAACAACCCGTCACGTACGCCCGTACTCGATGTTGCCTACAACAACCATCACGGACGCCGTATGCGACTACCTTTCACCCGTTAGCCAAATATTGAACCGGTCCCATCGTCCCGAGCAAGAGGTCCCTGCACGCGCATCTCTGTGCCGCCAGCTGATTTACACCTCGAGCTCTCAACCTACCCTCTGAACGACGGGCAATGCCTCAATACCCAGCTACCCCAGTTACATCAGTTTCCCGGTTCCCATATAGCCGGTAGGTCTTCGGTACTGTTCTAGCTTGTTCAACAGGCCCGCACACGGCTCGGTCCTCAATCGACACAAGCGGAGCTACAGCACACAGGCCCCAAAGTCCTGCTGCCCTTGCTCTCCGCTCGGTCTCATTTTCTTGCCATGTGTATCATGTGCTATCTCTACCCGAGCAATGTGCCTCTAGCCTATTCTCGCGAGTAGTTCCAACTACTCGACTTGTACCGAATCCTACTTTATCCTAGCAACGCAGTGGCTAACGAGGTTTGCAATCCTAAACCCAACCCATGGTTTTCTTGGCTATGCAGTTGGGTTTCCAATCAAGACTCTAATGCAAAGAACAATATTCAAAGATGTGCTCAAAACAATAAACATTTGTAAAAAGGTTAATGCAAACCGGGGCTTGCCTTGTTGCTCTTGGTCGTAGGCTAGCTGTTCCTCCGGAGTAACGAAGTCTAGGACTTCGGGTTCCTCCTCGACCTTAGCGACTACATGATAGAAACAATACATGTATTAATTTAATGCATTTGTATTAACTTTGAAGTTGTGAAGTCTATAACCTTTGCTAGATAGACCTAATGACTGTGAAACTTTTACTGTGGCTTGGTTACAACCTAAACAGAGACTTGGTCAAGTTTTAGTTGCAGCCAAGCTCATTTGAGCCCTCCACAAATAATTATGTCCTTGACCTTAATTGGAACTCTTAGGGTATTCTATGAATTTTCATGAGACAAACTATGACTTTCTGAAAACTAGATTTTTAGGGGGTTCTAATGGAGTTGGTCTCACTTAATTTGGAAGTCTCTAACTAAAGATATGAGCTAAACAATTGCAGAGAAAATTCTGAAAATGTTTCTGAACATTTTCTATTTTCTCTAGAACAGTTTTACTAATCACACCATTAGGTGGACTAAATGAGCTCAAATGGATCTGAAATTTTTATGGTAGTTCAAGTATATTTTGGTGAACATCTCAGCAAAATTTCATGATTTTCCTCCAAAGGATCCTCCAGTTAAAATTCCTAACAGTTTAAACTTTGAGGAATTAATTCTGGAGAAATAAGGAATTTCATGGAGTGAAACTTGATTTTCTGGAAAGTACTCAGAGAGCTGAATCCAGCAAAATTTGGTTCACTCAATTTGGAGCTTTCTAGCCAAAGCTATAAGGATTTGAAGTTTGAACTAAAACTGAAATTCGGGGAAAAGTTTAAACTCTGGCTTGTGGGCCCCGCACACAGTGCGTCGTCTACCTCCTCGCGCCAACTGCGCAGCGGCGGCGTTCTCCGGCGATCCTCGCCGGAACTGAGTTCCCGGCCACCCCCTGGCCCGAAACTTGCCGCCTGCCCCTTTTCCGACCCCCTGGACTCGATGGTAGGGTCGCCGGCCGCCGGCAATGACCGGAAACCCGTGCGCACCGGTGACAGCACCTGCTAGGGTTCCGGTGAGGTCGGTCCCGCTCTCCCGTGCACCAAATCAACCGGAAATCGGTCGGAGAGCATCAGTAGGGCATGGGAAACATGAACTAGGGCTGGGTGGAAGCTAGAAATACCTGCAACTAGGCTCTCGACGGTGAGCCGAGGTGTTCAGCCATGGCGGCGGGGAAAACAGCCATATCATGGCCGATTCTCGATGGTTTTCTCCAATTCCAGTCCGAGCGTGGGCGCTAGCGTGCATAGAAGCTACTAGGTAACGAGCTCGTCCAACCTTCGTGCATAGAGCACGAATTTCACCCGAAGGTGAGCTCGGTTCTTATGAACTGATCAAGAGTAAGATTGGAAATTCTCGGCCGAGGGTTGATCAATCGCCAAACGGCTTTCGGCTACTCCATCTACATACAATCACGCACCTTTCTTGTGTAGAGAAGAGGACGTGACAACGGCTGTGCCGTGCTGTCCACGGGAGCCCGATCAGCGGCGACGTTCGGCTCGCCGGAGCAATGGCTCGTACAGCTCGAGGGAGCTTGCTCACTGGCCAACACGGAGTGTGGGAGGTTGCTCACGATCCCTTGGTGCCGTTTTGCTGTGGAGGAGGCTGTGCTTTGCGAGCGATCAGCTTGATCCAGCGGGAGCTCGAGCGGCGGCGATGGCAGTGGAAAAACAGGTCGTGCACGTCAGCAGCTCGGGGAATGGCGACTGAAGCACGCCGGGGAGGGAATAAATAGCCCGGCGGCCGGTCTCCGGCTTGGGGCGCGCAGCAGGAGCTGGCGCCGGCTGCCCCCTTCGGTGGCGCGCGCGCACAGCAGCCGGGAACCGACTGAACTGTGGTTCAGTCGGTTTGTTTTGAGGCAGAGGCTGACAGGTGGGTCCCACCCCTCATTTTAACCTCTGAAATTTACTCCTAACAACTGTGGTAAACAGTGAACCCTATACTACCCTTGGCAATTCAAATTATTCACCCATGAGCCATTTGAATTGATCAAAGTTCAAATGAGGTTTGGTTTGAATGAATTTCAGCACAAGTTCAGTTTGAAATTCAAATAAAGTTTGAATTTCACCCCCTTAGCTCATGTCAAGATCAACTCCAAATGGAGTGAAAATTGGTGTGTGAGCTCACAAAAATGTGCTGAGCAAGAATATGCCTTCCACTTTCAAATTCATGGTATAAAAACAGTTTGAATTTGAATATGTTTTCAAACTGCCCTCCTCCTACCTATACCCAAAATGACCTCAAAAAGGTTTTGAATTTGGGTGAAACTTGGCATGGACATCCTTAGCAAAGTGTAGGAGTTTTCATATGCCCAGCCCATCTATATCACATGTGGGAAATACCACTTTTGCAATGTGTGAGTTTGTTCTCTAATGAGCATGTTGATAATTGTTACTTGCTCTTCATTTGTGTTCATCATTCTTCCTCAAATGAGGTGTGTGGTGTGGTGATGAACACTGCAAATGAGTGTCAAAAACTGAGGCCCTTACATTCCTCCCCCCTTAAAAGAATCTCGTCCCGAGATTATAAGGTGAAAATGAGAGAGAGGACGGTGGAAAATTACCGGATCTGCAACGTGAGAAAGTCGGGGTAGTTAGTGCGAAGGAATTCTTCGCTCTCCCATGTCGCTTCGTCCATGGAGTGATTACTCCACAGAACCTTGTAGAACCACAACGTACGGTTGCGTGTGGTTCGGGCCTTCTCATCAATAATCTGCACCGGTTCCTCCCGATAGGTGAGATCCGGTTGCAGTTCTTCAATGTCTTCCAGCTGAATGGTAGTTGATAGCTTGAGACACTTCCTCAGCTGGGAAATGTGAAAGACGTCGTGCACACCGGAAAGTGCTTCTGGTAATCTCAGCCGGTATGCTACCGATCCACATCTTTCGGTAATCTGGAATGGACCGATGAAGCGGGGTGCTAACTTTCCCCTCAGCCCAAATCTATTTACACCCTTCATTGGAGACACCCGTAGATATACGTGGTCTCCAACTTCGAATTGTAACGGGCGCCTTCTCCGGTCCGCATACTGTTTCTGTCGGGATTGAGCAGCTCTTAGGTTCGCTTGAATTACTCGAACCTTTTCTTCCGCGTTGTTGACAAGGTCAATCCCGAAGGTAACCCTCTCGCCAGATTCACACCAGTTCAATGGTGTGCGGCATCTCCTGCCGTATAGCGCCTCGTAGGGCGCCATCTTGATGCTGGCTTGGTACCCATCGTTGTACGAGAACTCGGCTAACGGCAAGTGATCATCCCAATTCTTGCCGTGGTTGATAGCGCAAGCTCGTAGCATGTCTTCTAAGATTTGATTTACCCGCTCCGTTTGCCCATCCGTCTGCGGGTGGTAAGCTGAACTACGGATCAGCTTCGTCCCCAAGGCAGCGTGTAGCTGCTCCCAAAAACGGGACACAAATAAAGTGCCCCGGTCCGATATGATGGTACGGGGTACGCCGTATAAGCATAGGATCCGTGAGATGTATAGTTCAGCGTACTTCTTGGCGTTGTAGTTGGTGTTGACCGGGATGAAATGGGCAACTTTGGTGAGCCGATCGACGATCACCCACACAGAATCAAGTTTCTGTAAGGTGGTGGGTAAACCGACGACGAAATCCATGCTCACGTCCTCCCATTTCCAGGCAGGAACGCCCAGTGGTTGCAGCAGTCCCGGTTTCCGCATGTGGTCTGCCTTCACTCTTCGACATGTATCACACTCGGACACGTATTTTGCAGTCTCTCGCTTCATCCGTGTCCACCAAAACTTTCTCCTGAGTTCTTGATACATTTTGTTGCTGCCGGGGTGAATAGAAAACTTTGATAAGTGAGCCTCATCAAAGATTTTCTTCCGTAGCTCCAGGTTTCGGGGTACGACAATCCGGTCCTTGAACCATAGGACGCCGTCTCCGTCCTTCCGGAAACATTTCAACTCCCCACGGTCTACACGTCTCCGCAAATGTGACATGCCCATGTCATTCTTCTGGGCTGCCGCTATCTCTTCACGGATGGTGGGGATCAAAGCTAGGTTGTAGAGAGCTCCGTGTGGAATCACATGTAGTGGTGGTTCGCTCTTCTCCCAACGGTGTGATGGTCAGATTATTGACGTGTGACTTGCGGCTCAGCGCATCAGCCACAACGTTTGCCTTGCCCGGATGATAATGGATCTCTATCTCGTAATCCTTTATCAGTTCTAACCATCTTCGTTGCCTCATGTTCAACTCCTTCTGAGTGAATATGTACTTGAGGCTTTTGTGGTCGGTATACAAATGTACGAGGTTACCGAGTAGGTAGTGCCTCCACATCTTTAGTGCAAGTACCACGGCAGCGAGCTCCAAATCGTGAGTAGGATAATTCTGCTCATGGTTCCTAAGCTGCCGTGATCCATACGCGACCACTCTTCGGTCTTGCATCAGCACACATCCGAGCCCAATGCCGGATGCATCGCAGTACACATCGAACGGTTTTGTTGTGTCTGGCTGCGCCAAAACCGGTGCTGATGTCAGGTGCTTGACTAAAGCCTTGAATGCTGCTTCACATGCTGGACTCCAAACATATTTGGTAGCCTTCTTCAGCAGCTCTGTCATTGGCTTGGCAATCTTCGAGAAGTTCGGAATGAACCTCCGATAATATCCCGCGAGTCCGAGGAAACTCCGTACCTCATGAACCGTTCTCGGGGATTTCCAATTCAGCACTTGCGTGATCTTGCTCAGGTCCACAGCGATACCCTCCGCTGAGATGATATGCCCGAGGAAAGGCACTTGCGATATCCAAAACTCGCATTTGCTGAACTTTGCGTATAACTTGTGATCCCGCAGCCGTTGCAAGACTATACGCAGATGTCTCTTGTGATCTTCCTCCGACTTGGAGTATACTAGGATGTCGTCGATGAAGACCACGACAAACTTGTCCAGCTCCGGCATGAACACCGAGTTCATTAAGTACATGAAGTGAGCTGGAGCATTGGTGAGGCCAAAGGACATGACCAGGTACTCATAAAGTCCGTACCTTGTCGAGAAAGCTGTCTTTGGAATGTCCTCCGCCCTTATCTTAATCTGGTGGTACCCAGATCTTAAATCCATCTTGGAAAAGATCTTTGCTTCGACCAACTGATCAAACAACATGTCGATCCGTGGCAACGGGTACTTGTTCTTGATGGTTACGGCATTTAATGGACGGTAGTCCACGCAAAGCCGCAACGTTTCATCCTTCTTTTTGACAAATAATGCCGAACAGCCCCATGGCGAGGAGCTCGGCCTAATAAAACCCTTCTCCAGAAGGTCCGTGAGCTGAGTCTTCAGTTCCGCCAACTCTTTGGGCGCCATCTTGTACGGCCTTCGGGATATTGGCATGGTTCCCGGTGCAAGTTCAATCTTGAACTCCACCTCTCTATCGGGTGGCATCCCCGGCAAATCATCCGGGAATACATCAGGGAACTCTCGGACCACTGGAATGTCTTCCAATCTGATGGTTGTGGCTTGATAGACACTTGGAAGTTTTATTTCTGGACTGTCCAGAAATAATGAGTGAGAACCGTGCACTTCTGAGTTTAAGTGCACGACTCGAAGGACGGTGTCTAAAACAGCGCCGTGGCGGGTTAACCACGACATCCCTAGGATGACATCGACCTTCTGCCCCTCTAAGATAATGATAGACGTGGGGTACACTCTACCCGCTAAGCATAATGGTGCTTTGGAGACCATTACGCTTGCTGAAATCTTCCCACCCGGTGAACAAATTAAATATGGACTATCGGTGGGTAGTATTGGCAAGCTGTGTTTAGCAATGAAAGCTCGGCTAATAAAATTATGCGTGGCGCCTGAATCAAATAGTACTATAGAGGGATGCTGGTGGAGTTGAAACATACCCGCAAGGATTTGCTCGCCCTCCGGCACGTCCTCAATGGCAAGTTGGTGGACAGTGCCGGGCCTAGGGTTTGCCTGCCGCGCATTAGTAGGGTTCCGGGGTTGATTCCTCCCCGGAAACTGTGGTGCCACTCCGCCGCCTTGCCTCTCCGGGCAACTGCTCGCGAAGTGTCCTGGACGACCACACTTGTAACATGTGGCCGCTGCTGGTGGAGTACTCGGGGGACGAAAGCCCGGCATGCGTTGCGGAGGTGCAAACGCACGCGGCATCGCCCGCTGCTGCTGTTGTTGTTGCGGTGGTGCTGGTAGTGCCGACCGGAATGCTGGTGAAGAATACGGCCGACCGCGGAACGGCATCGACCGCTGTGGCGGCTGCCAGCGTGGACCTGATGGTGGGCGATTCACCATCCGAAACTTCTGAGAAGGACCACCTCCTTCTCCGCTGCTCTGCGGCGCGCTTCGCTTTCGCTCTGCCGCCGCTAACTCCTTGCCGGAGTCCTCCTGAACAATCGCAGCATCAATTATGTCGTTGAGGCTGCCGCGATTGAACATCGCCAGCTTGTCCTTCAGGAGCGGGTTAAGCCCCTGGTAAAAGTGGTCCCGCCGCTTCTCGTCCGTATCTGCGTGATACGATGCGTAGAGCGCGAGATCGTTGAACGCCCTGGAATATTCCAGCGCGTTTCGGCTCCCTTGTTGCAGGTGTAGGAATTCCTGCGTCTTTCTCTTCATCAAACCGGGCGGTATATGATAGGCCCTGAAGGCCGTCCGGAACTCCGCCCAGGTCATCACTCGGTCGGTGGGCTGGGAAGCACAGAAGTTGGCCCACCACGCGCTCGCGGATCCTTGGAGCTGCTGGACCGCGAACTGAGTCTTGCGCTGCTCGCTGATTTGGAGCAGCCCGAACTTCATCTCTATGGCGCGGAGCCAGTTGTCCGCGTCAAGTGGTTCATCCGCCCTTGAGAATACAGGGGGATGAGTCGCCAGGAAGTCGGAGTAGGAGCTCTGTTGACGCTCCTCACGATCTTGACGTCTCTCTGGGCGAGACGTATTCGCAATTAACGTTTGCAGCAGCTCTGTGTGCTGCTGATGTGAACCCGCCATTGCCGCGACAATGTCGGCCAATGTAACCGTTGGCAGTGGCGGTGGCGGTGTTTGCTGTTGCTGTTGCTGCTGCTGTCCCGAGGAGTCCTCGGGAGGCAGTTGGGAGGTCTCTCCCCCTTGGCTAGTACCTCCAACATCAGGGTTGGCACGAGTACGCGTCATTCTGAAATTCGACACAGCAGCAATTAGCACATGTCTTACTCAAAATCCCATAAACAGTAGTAGGTATTGAAGCGACGCATGATTAACTTGCACAACATTCACATATATTGATAAAGCATAAACTTTATACAAGATACATTATTCTCGGATCTCCGAGATGTCGTGCTCATGTCGTCACTACCTATACATACGCTATTGTCTATACGACATGTCACCGATTACAAAAGTTGGGTTACGCTACCCTAGCTGCCCTATTTGGCAACCGTAACCCCCTACTCGGAGTAGAATTCGACCTCCTGTGGGTCGTTCTCCTCCGGTACTTCTGCTGGTGGCTCTGGATCTACCACCTCTTCTCCCATTCCGGGTTCTGCCATTGCTGGAAGACCCAAGACCACCGGTATGCCTAACACCGGGGGCACGAGGTCCTGCAATGCATGCACCTCGTCCATAGCCTGGTTGTAGTCCTCTTCCCAGCCTTGTCCTTCCTCAATAGCATCGTCCCGCTCTTGAGCAAGGTCCTCATTCTGCTGGGTTAGGGTCTGCACCAGCCCTTGCAACGCCGCAATGTCAACACGGCTCTTCTTCTTTGCCTTCTTCAGACGACGCAACTGATTGTGTTGTTCATTCAGTCGCTTGATCGTCGGAAGGAGCACATTGCGGAGTGCGCTGTGAGCACTCTCGAAATGATCTCCACGGCTTGTGCTCTCCTTGAGCTTGGTGGCGAGATGCTCCGCATGAACAGCTTGGCTGTCCATCACAGCGTTTCCCGCCCTCATTTGGAGGCTGAGGTTTGCCTCCGCGGGGTTGTACCTTGGGCAACTCGGGTCTGTTGCCTCCAGGTACCTCTCTTCCCACACATGCTGAGCTCGTCCCTCCACCGGAATGAGTGCGTATGGTGTGCCCTCCATAGCCTGCACGTGTAGTTGGCAGAAACGTGACATAGTGTCACGGGCTGCCATTTGCCACATCCCTTCCGGTTGTCTTCCTCTCACCGTAACGGTGAATGGCACCCAACCGGGTGGCGTAGGTCCTGCGGGAACCTCGACATGGATCATCCACGTCTTGCTCCCCTCTTCGCCTTCCTCCTTGGCGAAGTATTGCGGCATCTGGTTGTACCCGAAGTATTGGAGCATTTGCCACAATGCTTCCGGGTAGCCGCTACGGTCAGAACAGTGGGAAACTACCCACCCGTTCTCCAACCGTTTATCTGCTGCCATCTGTAAAAATATATTTGAGAAATGTCAAATATTTATTTAAACAGTAAACCCTTGAGTTATAACATAAGATATGTCATTGAACCCATAACACTTGGAAACATAGTTCAAATTTCTAAACAAATTTGACTGCTGATCTGCTGTTACCATGACAGCCCTGACCAGTTTCCATATCAATCTGATTTAGGCCAGGTTAAAAGCAAACCAATTCTGGAGCTCAACATCAAAGTTAAAGTTAACTTCAATAGCTTTCCAGAAAGTATTTGGTGGGCCTAAGATCTGTCCTGGTTCAAAAGTTATGAGATGTCAAAGTTACCAGAATTTCTGGAAACAATTGGACAGCACCTCCCTGCTTTAGGTACTGAATTGATCCAAGAATCCCAGTTAATTCTGTTCCTAATCTGACAAAACTTTCTGTTACAAAGTCGTAACCCATCTCATAAGCTTTCCAGAAGTACCTCATTTTCTATTTTTCGATTTTTATGCAGGAAGTTATGCTTAATTTACAGAGAGTCTACAGAGAGTCTTTGCTCCGTCCTGTTTTCTGGACAGTTTCAACTCTGCTGCATTTTTCGAGTGGTTAAGGGATGAAACACCTCTGGAACTCAACAGAAAAGTTGTAAAGCTCCTCCAAAGCTTTCCAGAAATGTATCATACGACCCCAGCCTCGAAAGAACTCAACCTCTAACCTCTGATTAACTTCAGCCTTGATTCAGCTGAAAACAGAGTGCTCTGTCCTTAACATCCTATAAGTTGAAAACTTGTTAATTTTGAATATCCTGTATAAGGGAAGGAGTTACATCAAGTTTTACTACTTTGGATCAAAACCTTCAAGTTTTTAAATGAAGTTATTCATTTAGTTGGGTGTGACGTCGATGCGTTACCAGCTTATGTCGGTACTACCTCCTCACAAAGAAAAACCTATACCGGACTTAGCCGGCTTCGTTAGTTCAGTGGCACTACTCGTCACTCGCACACGGATGCTACACGTCTACCGTTTCGTGGTCAGGCTACCTGCCGAAACTCAAACAATCATCAGACTCGGCGGCACACCGAGTCCGGAATCCATACAGTTCGTACACCCGGCCGTCATCACTCGCCCGGATGTTCTCAAGCCAAACACGCCTTGAGTTACGTGTTCACGTTTCAGACCACGTGACGGGGTCTCCCATGTTGCACCACGCACGCCAGGGACAGACGTTGCTCGAATACCCCAAACGACATGAAGAGTCGTAGAGGATATCAAAGCGGGTCGGGTTACCTGCCACCCGTGGGGCTCCACCCTTCAGCTTGTGCGCACTGGTGGACAGCGCTTACGTGCACCCCCCAAGACATGAACGTCCCGAGATGCACGATTATCCGACATAACAAATAGGTTAACAAGCCACTTTCTATATGCTAATAACATCCTTATACGGGCTACTAACTCGTTCCTCACTGGATTTTTGAAGAAAAAGAAGACCTTTGTACTGTGTTAAACCTCAAGCGAGCTCTGATACCACGCTGACACGACCGCAAGGTCCTGTCGAGCCAGGATCACGCTGAGGGGTGTTGCGTTGCACAACACCGTATAACACACGTCAAAGGTACAAAGCGGAAGCGGAAGCTTTATTACATAAACAGTTATATGAACATGTTTACATCAAAATAAGTTTAGTCCACACTCGCGGCGTAGACTAAGCACCAAGTACACGTTCAGCCCTTGAACGTGTCCTTGCTAGCACACACGCACACTAACTCTGCAGCGTGCACGACTCCCACTCGACGGGGTTCCCCTCCTGGGGTTCCGTCTCCTCTTCGGGAGTCCCTTCCTCATAGAACCCTGCAAAAGCTTCAAACACAAGCAGTGAGCACGAAGGCTCAGCAAGTCTGACCCGTCTCACCTAAACATGGAACTTCTACATGAGGGTAATGGGTTGCATGAGGTAAAAATCATTTGCAAGGACTCGCCTAATTAGTAGAACCTTACTTTCAAGTTTTAGCAGCAGGTTGTGGAGAACCTTACGCTAAGGCACATGAGAAAGCCGCAATCAAACAAGAAACGCATTTCTCTCATGTACTTTGCCCAAAGTTGAAAAGAACTTTAGTTAGCGCTAAGCTACAGCATATCATTAACAATCAATGTCCCGCTTTCAATCAGCAACATTTTAACATGTGACTAGCCTGTTCTTTCTACGTCACGGTACAGTGAACAAGTGGTACTCACTGACCGCGAGGGACGGCGATTATAATCGATTTACACCTGCAGGGTTACCCGAACAACCCGTCACGTACGCCCGTACTCGATGTTGCCTACAACAACCATCACGGACGCCGTATGCGACTACCTTTCACCCGTTAGCCAAATATTGAACCGGTCCCATCGTCCCGAGCAAGAGGTCCCTGCACGCGCATCTCTGTGCCGCCAGCTGATTTACACCTCGAGCTCTCAACCTACCCTCTGAACGACGGGCAATGCCTCAATACCCAGCTACCCCAGTTACATCAGTTTCCCGGTTCCCATATAGCCGGTAGGTCTTCGGTACTGTTCTAGCTTGTTCAACAGGCCCGCACACGGCTCGGTCCTCAATCGACACAAGCGGAGCTACAGCACACAGGCCCCAAAGTCCTGCTGCCCTTGCTCTCCGCTCGGTCTCATTTTCTTGCCATGTGTATCATGTGCTATCTCTACCCGAGCAATGTGCCTCTAGCCTATTCTCGCGAGTAGTTCCAACTACTCGACTTGTACCGAATCCTACTTTATCCTAGCAACGCAGTGGCTAACGAGGTTTGCAATCCTAAACCCAACCCATGGTTTTCTTGGCTATGCAGTTGGGTTTCCAATCAAGACTCTAATGCAAAGAACAATATTCAAAGATGTGCTCAAAACAATAAACATTTGTAAAAAGGTTAATGCAAACCGGGGCTTGCCTTGTTGCTCTTGGTCGTAGGCTAGCTGTTCCTCCGGAGTAACGAAGTCTAGGACTTCGGGTTCCTCCTCGACCTTAGCGACTACATGATAGAAACAATACATGTATTAATTTAATGCATTTGTATTAACTTTGAAGTTGTGAAGTCTATAACCTTTGCTAGATAGACCTAATGACTGTGAAACTTTTACTGTGGCTTGGTTACAACCTAAACAGAGACTTGGTCAAGTTTTAGTTGCAGCCAAGCTCATTTGAGCCCTCCACAAATAATTATGTCCTTGACCTTAATTGGAACTCTTAGGGTATTCTATGAATTTTCATGAGACAAACTATGACTTTCTGAAAACTAGATTTTTAGGGGGTTCTAATGGAGTTGGTCTCACTTAATTTGGAAGTCTCTAACTAAAGATATGAGCTAAACAATTGCAGAGAAAATTCTGAAAATGTTTCTGAACATTTTCTATTTTCTCTAGAACAGTTTTACTAATCACACCATTAGGTGGACTAAATGAGCTCAAATGGATCTGAAATTTTCATGGTAGTTCAAGGATATTTTGGTGAACATCTTAGCAAAATTTCATGATTTTCCTCCAAAGGATCCTCCAGTTAAAATTCCTAACAGTTTAAACTTTGAGGAATTAATTCTGGAGAAATAAGGAATTTCATGGAGTGAAACTTGATTTTCTGGAAAGTACTCAGAGAGCTGAATCCAGCAAAATTTGGTTCACTCAATTTGGAGCTTTCTAGCCAAAGTTATAAGGATTTGAAGTTTGAACTAAAACTGAAATTCGGGGAAAAGTTTAAACTCTGGCTTGTGGGCCCCGCACACAGTGCGTCGTCTCCCTCCTCGCGCCAACTGCGCAGCGGCGGCGTTCTCCGGCGATCCTCGCCGGAACTGAGTTCCCGGCCACCCCCTGGCCCGAAACTTGCCGCCTGCCCCTTTTCCGACCCCCTGGACTCGATGGTAGGGTCGCCGGCCGCCGGCGATGACCGGAAACCCGTGCGCACCGGTGACAGCACCTGCTAGGGTTCCGGTGAGGTCGGTCCTGCTCTCCCGTGCACCAAATCAACCGGAAATCGGTCGGAGAGCATCAGTAGGGCATGGGAAACATGAACTAGGGCTGGGTGAAAGCTAGAAATACCTGCAACTAGGCTCTCGACGGTGAGCCGAGGTGTTCAGCCATGGCGGCGGGGAAAACAGCCATATCATGGCCGATTCTCGATGGTTTTCTCCAATTCCAGTCCGAGCGTGGGCGCTAGCGTGCATAGAAGCTACTAGGTAACGAGCTCGTCCAACCTTCGTGCATAGAGCACGAATTTCACCCGAAGGTGAGCTCGGTTCTTATGAACTGATCAAGAGTAAGATTGGAAATTCTCGGCCGAGGGTTGATCAATCGCCAAACGGCTTTCGGCTACTCCATCTACATACAATCACGCACCTTTCTTGTGTAGAGAAGAGGACGTGACAACGGCTGTGCCGTGCTGTCCACGGGAGCCCGATCAGCGGCGACGTTCGGCTCGCCGGAGCAATGGCTCGTACAGCTCGAGGGAGCTTGCTCACTGGCCAACACGGAGTGTGGGAGGTTGCTCACGATCCCTTGGTGCCGTTTTGCTGTGGAGGAGGCTGTGCTTTGCGAGCGATCAGCTTGATCCAGCGGGAGCTCGAGCGGCGGCGATGGCAGTGGAAAAACAGGTCGTGCACGTCGGCAGCTCGGGGAATGGCGACTGAAGCACGCCGGGGAGGGAATAAATAGCCCGGCGGCCGGTCTCCGGCTTGGGGCGCGCAGCAGGAGCTGGCGCCGGCTGCCCCCTTCGGTGGCGCGCGCGCACAGCAGCCGGGAACCGACTGAACTGTGGTTCAGTCGGTTTGTTTTGAGGCAGAGGCTGACAGGTGGGTCCCACCCCTCATTTTAACCTCTGAAATTTACTCCTAACAACTGTGGTAAACAGTGAACCCTATACTACCCTTGGCAATTCAAATTATTCACCCATGAGCCATTTGAATTGATCAAAGTTCAAATGAGGTTTGGTTTGAATGAATTTCAGCACAAGTTCAGTTTGAAATTCAAATAAAGTTTGAATTTCACCCCCTTAGCTCATGTCAAGATCAACTCCAAATGGAGTGAAAATTGGTGTGTGAGCTCACAAAAATGTGCTGAGCAAGAATATGCCTTCCACTTTCAAATTCATGGTATAAAAACAGTTTGAATTTGAATATGTTTTCAAACTGCCCTCCTCCTACCTATACCCAAAATGACCTCAAAAAGGTTTTGAATTTGGGTGAAACTTGGCATGGACATCCTTAGCAAAGTGTAGGAGTTTTCATATGCCCAGCCCATCAATATCACATGTGGGAAATACCACTTTTGCAATGTGTGAGTTTGTTCTCTAATGAGCATGTTGATAATTGTTACTTGCTCTTCATTTGTGTTCATCATTCTTCCTCAAATGAGGTGTGTGGTGTGGTGATGAACACTGCAAATGAGTGTCAAAAACTGAGGCCCTTACACCACATACGATGTAATGAAGGACGCCAGAGTTGGGTCTTCAGAGGCGGGCGTATGTGTCAAGTTATCCGGGTAGTGTTTGATTCGAATCACCGTCCATCGCGGTTATTGATTACCGCTTGCTCCCTGTGTTGTGACGTAGATAATCAAGTTGTGTTGGAATAGTTTGCAAAAGTTTTAAATGCTATTATGCTAATTATGTTAAGTTGCATGAAAACCATGTTTGAAGTAGAGATAGAGCTCACTAAAGTTATTTTCTACCTTGGGGCAAGTAACATTGGAATGAAGCGTTTCTTGTTTGATTGTGGAGTTCCAATGTTGCTGATCGCAAGGTCATTATTATTATGGCTAAAATCTGAAAGTTAAGGATGAATTCGTAGGCGAGTCTTTTCGCAAATGACAGGCTTAGGTCTTAGGTTACTTTCATCTAGAGTTTCATGCCTTAGGAGAGACGGTTAAGTCTTGCTGAGCCTTTGTGCTCACTCTAGCTATATAAGTGGTTTTGCAGTTAAGCATCGACGCTATAAAGAGGGTTGTCCGGTGAGACTCGGTAACTTCCGAGTCATGTCACACTTGGAGACCTAGCCGCTGCCATGTCTTCGTGTTGCTAGGCGAGAGGAGTCCGCGGGCTGGATCTCTTCTCGAGTGCTTCTTAGATATTCATCGTGAGCTGTTTATAGACTTCCGTTGTAGCTATTTTATGTAAATTATTTACAAAGAATAATTGTAAGCTTCCGCTTTTGATTTATGTAATATTGTGTTCCTTATATGTGTGCTGTTGGGTGCCGCATAACATGGCACCACCCAATGCGATTCCTCGGGCGAGGCGGCACGACCCTGTGATGGAGGTCAGGCCCCCCTCATCAGTGCAATGGGAGGATTTAAGAAAATAATAATAAGAGTTTGAACTAAAGGTTAAACTCAAACTTCAAATGAGGGAAGGACACAAGGGGGATTCAAAACTGTTGTGTTCAAAAACCTTGTTTGCAGAAGCTAACCCAAGAATCAAATTGCATATTTGGAATCCTTAGGTCCAAATTAGTGGGTAGGCAAAGTTTCATTAATTTTTGAAAAAGGTTGCTGCCCAATTTCCCAAATGGAGTTAAATGTGCAAGGAATTCAAATAGACATTTGAATTTGGATGGAATTTGCCCAAACTATTCAAATGAGCTCAGTTTCCAACTTTCAAACATTTGGGTTGGATAATTGTCAAACTTTGGAGATATTTTGAGGAGAAGTGGCACTGACCAGTGGGGCCCACAGGTCATTGGGGAAGTGAGTGTGCAAAAGATATTCAGTTCAGGCAGTGCACGGTCGCTGTTTTTCTCCTCCCCGCGAAGTCACCGCGCCACCGAGACAGACTCGGGTGTTCTCACCGCGTGACACCGGGGCAACCAGAGCCACCTCCGTCCCCTCACGATCGTCGCGCTGGCGATCTGTTCTTCCCCGCCCTTATCACCTCAGCTCGCGCGTCGCCTCAGTCCCCATTCGCGCGCACAGCAGAGACCTGCCAGTGCCGCTCCCCGTTCGGCCGATTGCAAACCGGCGTTGTTCCTCCGCTGAGTGAGTGATCCACGGCAGAAGTGAGCGCCAACACGTTGCCCAGCTAACCCCCCTCACCGCTCCGCTGTATTGCCGCTTCATTTGGCCACAGTTAATGATTTCCGCCGAGCACCGAGGCTCCACCGGCAGGAAACCGAAGTGGTCTCACGTGGACAGCCCCACCGAAAGCTTCTCAGGCCCGAGCTAGAGCACCCTCGGATGTGCTAGGAGCCCCTGATGCTCGTCCCCGAAGCTTAAGCCATGAGATGATCTACCGGGCTCAAATTTGAGAAAAGTTTGCCGTCGGGCACCATCCGACCTTCTGATACGGTAATAACAAATTCGATCATCCCTCTTGTTCTTAGGCCGTGAAACCTTGCACACAGTACCGCCACTAGCCGGCGATCAGTAGTCCTTCACAACCCTAGTTGGAAAGACGCACGTAGACCGCATGAATTCCAGAATTTCTGACCTCAAACGCGGAGGAGGTTTCGGGTGCACGGTGAGACACCATTAGCCGCCGGTCCCGAGCAGTTTTGAGGCTAGGTCGAGCATCCCCATGGTCCACTGGTGCTGTAGCGCCGTTCCACCGAGGTCTGGGCAGGCTACGATGACCGGGCGACGTTGCTGAACTGGTCCAGAGCCGCCGCGCCATGGACGGCTAGATTAGAGCCACCACCGGCCAGGGGAAGGGGTCCTATCTTGTTCAGCACGTGAATTTAGGCACTAGCGGTGAGGGAGGGCTCGGCGGATGGCCGGGAGACCAGAATCCGTCGAACTCCGGCGAGCCCGGCGGCGCGCGGGTGCGGGTGGCCGGAGGTAGAAGACGACCCGGCGGGTCCCGCCTGTCAGCGATGGTTTTTCAAATTTCTGACCGGCTGTGGCGCGGGGATCTGGTGTGGCCGCGCGGGAAATATCCAGTAGCCCCGTGTGGCTTGCCTCGGCGAGTGACACCTGTCCCCTGGACCCGCAGTCAGCATTTGAACATTTTGGGAATTTCAGATTTCAGTTCAAAGTTTGAATAGCTACAACTTTGTGTAGGAGAATCCAAAAATTGTGAAACAAATTTTGTTGGATTCCTCTGATAGAGTACTATCCAAATATAGAGCCCAAATTGTATGAAACCCTTTATTTAATTCTGGAAAATTCTTTAAAGCTTCTCAGCAAAAGAATTTTAGAGGGGGTTTGGTTAATCCAAAAGTCCTCAAATATTTCCAGAATATTCTCTAGTATGTTAGTGAACTCCTGTAAAAATTTCAGCTCAATTGGAGTTAAGTTGCTCAGGGCAATTCAGATTCAAAGTTGCTGTATTCAAATGAGTACAGAAACAATTTCAGAAAATTTCCAAAACTTGGAAATTCAGTTCTAGGAAATCCTTAGCTCCAAAAATGCTAGGAAAATTCATGCAAACTCTATGAGTTATAATTGAAATTGTCGTTCACTAATTTTGGCATGAACTTGGGTGTGATCTCAGAATTAATTCTTCTTTGCTTAATTGCTTAGAAAATTATTCTGAACAAACCACTCAATGAAAAGTGCTAATTTTTGGTCCAGAGGACTTTCTTGTGACAAGGAACTCACATGAAAATTCTCAGCTCTATTGGAGCTATGGATCGCCCCTGTTCTGTTTAACCACTCAATGTGATCAAAATGGAAGAAGGGGAAACCACTTAGCACTAATCATGTGCTTAGATCCAAACCGAAACCACTAGCACCAGTGTCATTTTAAATTCTTAAACAGAGCTCCAGTTTTTGAAAACTTGTTATTAGGACTTGTAGCAAGGTCTTTACAATTAAACAATTGTGCATATGCATTACGTGTAGCATCTACGTGAAGGACTTCAAGTTATTGGAGGAGAGATCAAAGGAAGGAGGCAAGAGATCAAGTCAAGTGATATTCACTAACTGAATCTTCATATATATATATATATATATATATATATATATATATAAGTCCCCTGCAAAACAAAGGCAAGCCCCGGTTTGCATCAAATTTACAAGTTTTTATTTGTATTCACTTCATATCTCTAGCATTGTATTTATTGCATTACGTCTAGATGGTACGTGTCGTGTCAGCCGGGTGTTTTTGATTGAAATTACCGTCGCTCGCGGTAGTGAGCATACTTGTTCTCTGCGTCGTGACGTAGTAATAAACCGGGAAACATTTAACATGCTTCGTGGGTAATCCTCATAATGGAGATGAGGAACGATCAACACTTCACTAAATTTAATTTCCACCTTGGGCTAGTAGCGTTGAGGCAAAGTGTTTCTTGTTTGATTGTGGAGTCTCGACATTAATGGCGTAAGGTTTGTATGAGTCTAGGATAGCTCACTAAAGTTACTTTCACCTCGGGCAAGTGACATCGAGATGAAGCGTTTCTTGTTTGATTGTGGAATCTCGATGTAGGTTGCACGAGGGCTATAAAAGTTGCATAAAACTTGAAGTAAGGACTCTCCTTTTGCTCAAATTCATCGTTTGTGCAAACTTCTGTAATCAGCCCTCTATTTCCATCATGTAGAGTTTCATGACTAGGGTGACGGGTCAGTCTTGCTGAGCTTTCGTGCTCACAGATACTACCTAAGTTGTTTTGCAGGTAATAACTGTAGGCTGATATGTACGGGTGCCCGATGAGACTCGGAACTCCCCGAGTGGTGAACTCATGGCAACCCCTGCCGCTGCTATTATGACAGTGTTGCTAGCGAGAAGGGTCCGCGGGCTGGACACCTTCTCTGTTGCTTCGCATAGGTATGAGACGTGAGTTGTAATAGTCTTCCGCTGTAGTTTATTTTGAGAAGTATTTGTAAAATCAACACTTTGTAAGCTTCCGTTTGTTTTATGTAATATGATGCTTTATTATGTGTGTTGTTGGGTGCCGCATCGCACGGCACCACCCAATGCGATTCCCGGGCAAGGTGTCCCGTCCCCGTGAGTGATCGGGACGGCGGGGTCCTCACATCCGGCCCCGCAGGACACGTGGAGCCCTCGGAGCTCTCCCCGCGGAGGTGGGAGGTCCGGCTTCTGCTGGCCACATGGCGGGCCCGGAGCACTCCTCTGAGGAGAGGGAGGTCCGGCCCCGCAGGACACGTGGAGCCTCCGAAGCTCTCCCCGCGGAGGGGGGAGGTCCGGCTCAGTTGGCCACGTGGCGGGTTCGGAGCTCTCCTCTGAGGAGAGGGAGGTCCGGCCCCACTGGACACATGGCGCCTTCGTAGCTCTCCCTGCGGAGAAGGGCGAGGTCCTTAGGCATTTCCCATTGTACGCAGGGGTACCACGTATCGAGGGTACCGACAGTGGCCCCAGGGCCCATCTCGGGGGAGATAGCGAGCCCGAGGTGGGGCACCCGTCTCTTCCATTACGCGCACCTTCTCTAAGACCCGCATTGACCGTTGCCGGAGCACGAACAGTCGCGGGATCGTGGGAGCGTGTGCCCACTTGATGGTTGCTTTTACTGCGGCGGTTCCCAAGGCTTCCACTTCTGCACGTCGCAGCGCTTTTTTCGGGAACCGCCGAAGCGTCTTGTCGGCTCGTCTCCTTGGGAGACTGACTTCTTGGCCCACCGCTTCAGCTGGACGACTTGGGTCCACTTGTCATTGACGCTTGGTCTTGGAGCCGAAGCGGTTGCCCAAGCGTCGTATTCGAAGAGTTTCGAATCGCTTTGAATCGCACCTGGGAAGTTTAAAAGGGGATCTTACCCGCATCACGGCTTCCCTTCGCACTTCCCAGCGCTTGCACCTTCCTTGAGTTCTTGCGCCTTTGTCTTCCCTGTTCTTCAGCTTTCTCCTGCCATGGCTTCCAACCCGCCTCCGGAGAAGAAGCACGCTCGGTCTCCTCCGGCGGCGGCGTTTGCGCAGAGTTAGGGATCCAGGGCGCCTACACGCCCTGCTTCTAGAGATGGCGCCCCGTCCAGTGGCGACCCCAAGAGGCCTCGGGCTCATCATCCCGACGGGACTCCTCTTGAGCGACGACGGGCTGAAAGTTCCCGGGCATCGCGTCCTCCCTCCTAAGGCGGTGGAGCCTCAAGGGAAAGTGCTGGTGCATCGATGCCCAGGGGCGAGCCAAGATCTCAGGCGCCCCGGGCTTCAGGAGCCGGGCCGGCGTCCAGGGGGGCTTCAGAAGCATCTCCTGCTCCGCCAGCCCGGGCGACTGTGGGGCAGCCGTCGGCGGCAACGGCGGGCTCTAGTGGACCTACCCCGGCTCGGAAGCCGGGTTCAGAGCCTGTTAGAGCACTCGTGTCTCTCGGTAAGCGACGCATACCGGATTCTAGAGCATGTGTTGTCTTTTTCTTTTCTTAACTCGGGAGTTTCCCATGTTTGTAGGGATTCCCCGAGTGTTGGTAACGGTCCCATTTCCCGGCCACCCCCAACTGATGGGGGATCCGCGCCGCAGCACTTGGAAGCCGAGACGGTCGCCGCGGCCCCCAAGCCAGCAGGTTCCTTCTGTGCCGGTCAGCCCGGCTCCTGTGGCAGTGGCAACTCCTCCCACTCGTCCCTCTTCACCGGCTCGGGAGCCGGTTGTCGGTGAGGGTTCGGCGGGACCGGCTGTCGAAGTCCCGCCTCCTGTTGCCGGAGCGGGAGGAACTGCCATGGGCCTTACAGTGGGCAGGGAACCAGGGCGCAATGGGAGCGAGCCCGTCCTAGCGCCGGCTTCTCCTGATCAGCGCCTTATCCCGGTTGCCAGAGCGTCGACTTCTCCCGAAGACGACGTGATGGAGGACGTCGGGGGCGCCGCTCTGGCCTTTGCCGCCCCGCTGCCCCTGGCAGACGCCCTCGTGCTCGCCCAGACGAGCGTCCGACAGGTCTTGGCCGCGCTCGGTCGCGAGAGGGAGGAGCAGGTAGGTGAGAGGGATTGACAGCTTCTCCCGCTCTGGCAACAGGGTGCGGGACATCGACAGCTGGTCCCGCCGAACCCTCAGCGACAGCCGGCTCCCAAGCCGGTGAAGTGGGACGAGTGGGAGGAGTCACCGCTGCCACAGGAGCTGAGCTGACCGGCGCAGAAGGAACTTGCGCTGGCTTGGGGGCCGCTGCGACTGTCTCGGCTTCCGAGCGCTGCGGCGCGGATCCCCCGTCAGTCGGGGATGACCGGGAACCGGGAGCGTTACCGGCACTCGGGGAGTCCCTACAAACATGGGAAGCTCTTGAGTTAAGAAAAGAAGAAGACAACACAGACTCTAGAATCCGGTAGGCGTCGCTTACCGAGAAACACGAGCCCTCCAACGGGCTCTGAACCTTGGCTTCCGAGCCGGGGTAGGTCAACTAAAGCCCACCGTCGCCGCCGACGGCAGCCCTGCAGTCGCCCGGTCTGGCGGAGCAGGGGATGCTTCTGAAGCCCCCTGGACGCTGACCCGACTTCTAAAGCCTGGGGCGCCTGAGTTCTTGGCTCGCCCCTGGGCATCGACGCACCAGCACTTCCCCTCGAGGCTCCACCGCCTGAAGAGGGAGGACGCGACGCCTGGGAACTTTCAGCCCGTCGTCGCTCAAGAGGAGTCCCGTCGGAATGATGAGCCCGAGGCCTCTTGGGGTCGCCTCGGATGGGGCACCATCTCCAGAAGCAGGGCGCACAGGCGCCCTGGATCCCTGACTCGGCGCGAACGCCGCCGCCTGAGGAGACTGGGCGCGCTTCTTCTCCGGAGGCGGGTTGGAAGCCATGGCAGGAGAAAGCTCAAGGACAGGGAAGACAAAGGCGCAAGAACTCAAGGAAGATGCAAGCGCTGGGAAGTGTGAAGGGAAGCCGCGATACGGGTAAGATGCCCTTTTAAACTTCCCAGGTGCCATTCAAAGCGATTCAAAACTCTTCGAATACGCCGCTTGGGCAACCGCTTCGTCTCCAAGACCAAGCATCGATGACAAGTGGACCCAAGCCATCCAGCTGAAGCGGTGGGCCAAGAAGTCAGTCTCCCAAGAAGACGAGGCGGCAAGACGCTTCGGCGGTTCCCGAAAAAAGCGCTGCAACGTTTAGAAGTGGCAGCCTTGGGAACCGTAGCAGTAAAAGCAGCCATTAAGTGGGGCACACGCTCCCACGATCCTGCGACTGTTCGTGCTCTGGCAACGGTCAATGCGGGTCTTAGAGAAGGTGCGCGGAATGGAAGACACGGAGGCCCCACCTCGGGCTCGCTATCTCCCCCGAGATTGGCCCGGGGGCCACTGTCGGTACCCTCAATACGGGGTACCCCCGTGCACAGGGGAGAATGCCTAAGGACCTCGCCCTTCTCCACAGGGAGAGCTCCGAAGGCGCCATGTGTCCAGCGGGGCCGGACCTCCCTCTCCTCAGAGGAGAGCTCCGGACCCACCACGTGGCCAACTGAGCCGGACCTCCCCCCTCCGCGGGGAGGGCTCTGGAGGCTCCACGTGTCCTATGGGGCCGGACCTCCCTCTCCTCAGAGGAGAGCTTCGGGACCGCCACGTGGCCAGCAGAAGCCGGACATCCCCCCCTCCGCGGGGAGAGCTCCGAAGGCTCCACGTGTCCCGTGGGACCGGACCTCCCTCTCCTCAGAGGAGAGCTCCGGGTCCGCCACGTGGCCAGCAGAGCAGCGCTGCCTGCCCCCGCGTGGTAGGCAGCAAGAGTAAAGACGCGCCATACCTTGCCTGTACAAGGTATTCAAGACCCGCGCCTTCCCAAGGCGCGAAGACGCGGAGCACGCCTCTGTCAGGTGCAGTTGCGCCCAGTCACATCACAGACTAGCGCGCTGTGTCAGAGCCTGCCCGCCAATAAACACACCAACAAGACATCCCCTAACGCCCCTGCCATCATCAACCACTACGACTAGCTTGCGGCATGGGCAGGGTGGCAGAACGAAGACTCGGAAGCCCTCGCCAGAGACAACTGCCGGCGTAACTGCAGATACGGTAGATGGCAGGCAATCTCCCCGGGACCACCTGTCGGGTCCCGGGCCCACCTTGTAAGCCGCTCGAGCCTTGGACTATAAAAGGCTCGGGTAGGCAACGTTAGCAAGGGTTCGCCTCTTACGCACCCTCGCACTCTAGCCATTCGACATCTCACACCCTCAAGCTCAGGACTCCGGTTCTGAGCAGTAAGCAATACAGCGAGCAACTCTGCTCACCGTGGACGTAGGGTTTTACGCTCCGACGGCCTGAACCACGTAAAAATCCCTGTGCCAAGCTTCTCTTTCAATCGTCCCTAACGAAGAAGCTCTCCGTGAGTGACTAGCCCCTCCGAAAAAGAACCTTCGCGGGCTGCCCAAAGCAGGCCCGGGGGAATTGTCGGCTACACACTTCAACAGCGCCTCTGTCAGATGCCGTTGCGCCCAGTCACATCGCAGTGAAGACTAGCACGCCGCGTCAGAGGCTGTACGCCAATAAACACAGCGACAAGATATCCCCTGCCGCCCCTTCCATTATCAACCACTACGACTAGCTTGCGGCATGGGCATGGCGGCAGAACGAAGACTCAGAAGCCTTCGCCAGAGACAACTACTGGCTTAACTGCAATATACGGTAGATGGCAGTCAATCTCCCTGGGACCACCTGTCGGGTCCCAGGCCCACCTTGTAAGCCGTCCGAGCCTTGGACTATAAAAGCCTCGGATAGGCGACGTTAACAAGGGTTCGCTCCTCATCCATTCGCACCTGAGGGTTCGACACTTTGCTCAACTCCCTCTAGGCATTCTAACACTCAGGTCATTCTCAAGCTCAGAACTCCAGTTCTGAGCGCCAAGCAATACAACGAGCACCTCTGCTCACCATGGACGTAGGGTTTTACGCTCCGGCGGCCTGAACCACGTAAAAATCTCTGTGTTGAGCTTCTCCTTCCATCGTCCCTAACGCGTAAGCTCTCCGTGAGTGACTAGCCCCTCCGAAAAAGAACCTCCGCGGGCTGCCCAGAGCAGGCCCGGGGGAAGTGTCGACAACACACTTCAACAACATTGTTGTCAAAGTCAAACAGAGCTCTTCCTTGTTAGACAATCTAGCTCTAGTCTTTGATAAGCTGCGCACGAAGCTAAACCCGGACAAGTGTGTGTTCGTTGTATCCTCGGGAAAGCTCCTCGGATTTCTAGTCTCACAACGAGGGATCGAGGCCAACCCAGGGAAGATCAAGGCCATCGAGCTGATGCAGCCCCCGGCTCGCATCAAGGATGTCCAGAAGCTCACGGGATGTCTAGCTGCGCTCAGTCGGTTCATACCAAGGATGGCTGAGTGGGCTCTCCCCTTCCTCAAGCTCCTGTGCAAAGCTGGTCCATTTGCTTGGACCGAAGAATCAAAAGAAGCATTCCAGGAGTTGAAGCAGCTCCTGACGACGCTACCCATCATGGTAGCCCCTGAGCCTGGTGAGCACCTACTGCTCTACATCGCGGCGACAACAGAACTGGTGAGCATGGTCCTAGTCGCAGAGCGGCCGGACCCCTCATCACTGCAACCGGCTCCAGCACCTTAAGTCAAGCACCAAGGCTGTCCGGGCCCTGTGGGAGGCCCTGACAACCAGGAGATCCCGGAGGTCCAGGACGACCTCCCGAAGCTCCAAGACAACCTCTCGGTGGTTCAAGACGACCTCCCAAAGGTTCAAGACAACCTCCCGGAGGTCCAAGGGGACCTCCCGGAGGTCCAAGACGGCCAAGAAGTCTCCGGGTCCTAGCCCTCGGAGGCTGCCCCGGACCTGTCTACCTCCTGTCGGCCTGAGCCAATGGAGGAAGACATCCGTGGTCCCCCAGGGAGGATCCCGACCATCCAGAGGCCCATCTACTACATCAGCAAAGTCCTCCACGACGCCAAGACAAGATACCTGGAGGTCCACAAGCTGTTGTATGCGGTACTTGTGGCATCCAGGAAGCTTTGGCACTACTTCCAAGCCCACCGGATCTCGGTGGTCACCTCCTACCCGCTGAGGACCATCCTCCACAGCCCCAACGCGACTGGCAACGTCGCCAAGTGGGCAGCGGAGCTGGCGGAGTTCGAGCTGGATTTCCTACCACGTCACGCGGTCAAGAGCCAAGCACTGGCTGACTTCGTGGCCAAGTGGACGCCATCACCAACGAACCCAGGGGGCACCGAAGGTGGCGAACCAGAGCCCCGAGCACCGGTCTTCACCGAGCCCCACTGGACGCTCTACTTCGATGGCTCCTCGCGGAAGCAGGGGGCCGGAGCCGAAGTACTGCTCCTCATGCCATCGGGGGAGCAGTTCAAGTACATGGTGCGTCTCAATTTCAAGGCAACCAAATCCATGGCCGAGTATGAAGCTCTCATCTTCAGCCTGAAGACTGCGCTGTCCCTCGGTGTCCGCCAGTTGCTGGTCAAGGGCGACTCCCAGCTGATCATCAAACAAGTCAAGGGTGAATGCTCCTGCAACAACCCGCAACTGGCTGCCTACCTCCTCCACGTCCAGATGCTGGAGAAGGACTTCGATGCCTTGGACCTGTGCCATGTACCGCGCGCCGACAACACCGTGGCCGACGACCTTTCAACGAAGGCCTCCACTGGAGCCCCGGTGCCCGAAGTAGCCTTCGAGAGGACATTGCCACGGCCCACAGCCCGACCTGCCAAGCCGGTCGAAGGGGGCGAGCCAGCACCTCGAAGCTGGCAGTCCCGGCGGCCCTACAACCATGGTGCCCGCCAAGGATCGTGTGCGCCACTGGGGACTCCGTGCTACCCAACGCCCAAGATCCAGAAGCTCAAGTCAGTCCCGATGCATGGATCACGGAGATCCGGGACTACTTGAAAGACAACATCCTTCCTGATGAACATGCATCCGCTGAACAGATTGTGTGGATGGCTAAGAGATACACGCTGGTAGAAGAGGATCTCTACCGGCGTGGCGCCAACGACATCCTATTGCGGTGCATAATCCAGGAGGAAGGCTACGACCTGCTCGCAGAGATCCACGGAGGCGAGTGCGGGAATCACGCTTCCTCACGCACGTTGGTCGGTAAAGCCTTCCAGCATGGCTTCTGCTAGCCGTCAGCTCTCCTGGATGCCATCAAGCTGGTCAAGAGATTCAAGGCGTGCCAGTTGCACACCAAGCAGATCCACACACCGGCTCAGATGCTGCAGATGATCCCACCCTCGTGGCCGTTCACGGTATGGGGGTTGGACATCCTGGGGCCATTCCCCAAAGCCATCGGGGGATTCCGGTACCTCTACGTCGCCATCGACAAGTTCACAAAGTGGCCGTAAGCTGCACCAGTCATCACCATCAACAAGCAATCCGCAGTCAAGTTCATCAAGTCGATCGTCTACAGGTTCGGAGTCCCGAACAGAATCATCACCGACAACGAGACCCAGTTCACCAGCGCAGCGTTCCAAGAGTACTGCGAAGATCTTGGCATCCAGGTGTGCTATGCCTCTGTCGCTCATCCAAAGAGCAATGGGCAAGTCAAGAGGGACAACACCGAGATCCTTAGGGGCCTCAAGACTCGAACCTATGCCAGCTTGAAGAAACATGGTGCCAAGTAGGTGGATGAGCTTCCGAGCGCACTGTGGGCTAGTCGGACATCCCACAGCCAGGCCACAGGGGAGACACCCTTCTTCATGGTCTACGGAGCCGAAGCTGTGCTTCCCCCAGAAGTCACCATGGGGTCCCCCCGTGTCCGGGCTTACGACAAAGCCGTGCAGGACCAGCTCCGGCGTGAGGACATCGACCTCATCGATGAGGCAAGATGGCAAGCTATGCTCCGCAACGCATGGTACTGGCAGGCGCTCCTGCGCTACCACCAGAGGACCATGCGTGTCCGGGAGCTCAAAGAAGGCGACCTGGTGCTGTGGCGCATACTTTCTCGAGAAGGGACCAACAAACTCTCCCCCAGCTGGGAAGGTCCCTTCTGGGTCACGAAAGTTTGCCGCCCTGGGTGCGTGCGCCTTTCCACCGAGGATGGGGACCCGCTCCCAAACCCTTGGAACATAGAACACCTCCGTAAGTTCTATCCCTAGAGCAGTAGTAGGGCAGGTTTTCTCTTCTTTCTGTAATAGATCCCATTGAGTCCAGGAACAGCGCTCGGAGCAACTATGCCCCAGGGGGCGGTCCAGGACTACGTCCAGCTTGGCCAGGTTCCATACCCTAAGCGCGTAGGCCCTGCCCCCCCTTCATAATGGGGTGGGTCGTTGCCTCCATTTATAGCCTGCCTTCCTCCTATGGATGTTTGTATGGAAAGAATCCTGTCCTACCACACTTTCCCATGTGTTCATTTAAATTATGCAATTAATTTTTATGATCACCTCCTCATGTTCAAAAGCAGTGTATGCCCATCGTACACTCAGCTCTCCTTTCCCACTCTCATCCCTAGTCGGCATTTGCTATCCTGACCGAGGGCGGTCGTGCTTGAGGTACCTGCCGAAGGCCAGGGGGTCTCTCGGACCTTCCCCAGTCAGGTATTGTGGCGCCAGTTGGTTACCTCTAGGAAAAACCTACACCAGTCATGGGGGGTCCAGGGTGCGTAGCCTGCTTTGCCTGGTTCCGTACCCAAAGCGTACGCACTCTTCCTCTCGGGAGGTCCAGGGTGTGCAGCCTGCTTTGCCTGGTTCCTTACCCAAAGCGTGCTCACTCTTCCTCCCCGGTGCTACGGTCTAGTACTAGGGGCCGGATGGTTGCACCCTGATCTCGGAGGGAGCCGGGCCTCCGGTGCCGAAGGCACTGAATTGCCCAAACCCCGTATACCGGTCCAGGACCGTAAGCCAAATAAGACTAAGAGACAGGGAAGGGAGAGCCCCCAAGGGGAATTACCTTTTCCCTACTCGTGTGCAGGACCTCCTGAGAGGCCTCCCGGACCACCGGAGCTGGGGTTCCAACACCAGCGTGCTCCGGGCGGACAGGGGGGCCCTGGCCCTAGCTCTGTCGGTACCCACGATATGGGGTACCCCCGCGCACAGGGGAAAATGCCTAAGGAACTCGCCCTTCTCCGCAGGGAGAGCTCCGAAGGCGCCACGCGTCCAGCGGGGCCGGACCTCCCTCTCCTCAGAGGAGAGCTCCGGGCTCGCCACGTGGCCTGCAGAAGCCAGACCTCCCACCTCCGTGGGGGAGAGGTCCGAAGGCGCCACGTGTCCAGGGAGCCGGACGTCCCTCTCCTCAGAGAAGAGCTCCGGGCCTGCCACGTGGCCGACAGAAGCCGGACCTCCCCCTCCGCTGGGAGAGGTCTGAAGGCTCCACGTGTCCTACGGGGCCGGACCCCTCTCCTCTGAGGAGGGCTCCGGACCCTCCACGTGTCCAGCAGAACAGCACTGCCTGCCCCCGAGCGGTAGGCAGCGGGCGTAAAGACGCTCCATGCCTTGCCCGTACAAGGTATTCAAGGCCCACGCCTTCCCAAGATGCGGAGACGCGGAGCACGCCTCTGTCAGGTGCCATTGCGCCCAGTCGCATCACAGACTGGCGCGCGGTGTCAGAGCCTGCCAGCCAATAAACGCAGCGACAAGACATCCCATGCCACTCCCGCCGTCATCAACCACTACGACTAGCATGCGGCATGGGCAGGGCGGCAAGACGAAGACTCAGAAGCCTTCGCCAGAGACAACTACCGGCATAACTGCAGATACGGTAGATGACAGACAATCTCCCCAGGACCACCTGTCGGGTCCCGGGCCCCTCTTGTAAGCCACCCGAGCCTTGGACTATAAAAGGCTCGGGTAGGCGACGTTAGCAAGGGTTCGCTCTCCAGCAACTCATACGCTAGAAATCACTCATCCCCAAGCTCAGGACTCCGGTTCTGAGCAACAAGCAATACAGCGAGCTCCTCAGCTCACCGTGGACGTAGGGTTTTACGCTCCGGCGGCCCGAACCACGTAAAACTCGCTGTGTCAAGCTCCTCTCTAACTCGTCCCTATGCTCAAGCTCTCCGCAAGTGACTAGCCCCTCCGAAAAAGAACCTCCACGGGCTGCCCAGAGCAGGTCCGGGGGAAGTGTCGACCACACACTTCGACAAGCTCCCTCGCAGGAATGTGGTAGGTGTGCCCAAAGCATTGGCCACACCTACCAGGGGGCCACTACGGGGACTGCACAAGGGAAGACCGGAGCACCCGGTGGTACTGAAGTCCCAGGGCTTCTCAAGACCGGAGCTCCCGACTCCAACCCAAGACTAGAAAAGCCGGACCTCGCCCCCACCCCCCCCCCCTCCCCGTGGGGGCGAGCTCCGAAGGCGCCACGTGTCTAGCAGGGCCGGACCTCCCCTTTCCTCAGAGGAGAGCTCCGGGCTTGCCACGTGGCCAGAAGGGCCGGACCCCCCCCCTCCGCGAGGGAGAACTTCGAAGGCTCCACGTGTCCAGCAGGGCCGGACCTCCCCTCTCCTCAGAGGTGAGCTCCAAGCCCGCCACGTGGCCAGCAGAGCCGGACCTTGCCCCCTCCGCAGGGGTGAGCTCCGAAGACCCTCAGGTCCTTATGCCAACAAGGGCTCGAGGAAGATGTCTGTGCAAGCTTCGAGATCGGTGGAGACCTCCCGAGGCCCTTACGGAGCTAAGGATCCGAACAGGACAAGCCAAGAACAGAAGACAAAAAGCACAGGCACACAAGACAAAAGTCTGTTTTTTCAAAAAGCTCCACGAGCTGGATTACAGACATACACAAAAAAAAAACAAAAGATACAAAGGCCCTTCAGCTAAAAGGGCGAGTGCCTAGGAGTCCCCGGCCTCCCGCTGGAACCTAGACGCGACGAGGGCGGCGACGTCTCCGACTCTGGCCCTAGCGACCTCCTCCTGCTCGGCGACAGAGCCCTGCACCACCGGCTCCAAAGAGATAGAGGAGTCCCAGCTCCGGAAGCACGTCAGCACGTGCGCGACGACCTCCTTCGCCAAGCTCCTCCCCTCAACCTCGGGCTCGACGGCGACCACAGCTTCCAACCTCTCCAGGTTGGCGCTGATTGACTTGAGCGTCGGGATCGCCTCGACCACCTCTTGCGCCAGAGCCCCCGTCCTCACGGGGCTGAAGCCGAGGGGCACCAGAGCAGACTCTGCCTGGCCGACGAAGTCCCAGACTGCCTGGGCCTCGACGGTCCGTGAAGCGCGGAGACCCTCCACCTCCTGGCGAGCCACCAGCAGAGCGCCAGGACCATCCTCGGCGAACCTTTTCTCCTTCGCCGTGAAGTCCCGGGCGAGCCTCTCCAACTCCGACGCCCGGAAGTCAGCAGCAAGCTCCAGGTTCAGAACCGCCTGGCGGTCCCAGGCAACCTGCTCCTCCCTCTCGGCCAGGGAAGCCTCCCGGAGCTCCAGCTCTCCGGTCCTGGCCCTCAGGTCGCCTTCGCCTGCCTCCAGCTGCTCGGCGACCTCCTTCTCCTAGGGCACCGTGGCACGCTCCTTCTCCGCGACGGCGCACTCGCGGCGTGCCAGCTGCAGTCGCATCTCCTCGTTGGCGTCGGAGCAAGCCTGGACACTTTCATAGGCCTCGCGGGCCTCCTGCATGATCCGCCGGGTCTCGGTGTCCAGGCGGTCAATGACTCTCTTCTGCACGTCGAGGAGCTCCTCCTCATCATTGAGCCTGGCCCGCTTGGCGTCGAGCTCCTCCTCGACCTCCCGGGTCTGCAGCTTCAAGAGTCGGCCCCAACCGCGGAGGCGGTCCCTCTCATCCGCCAAGGCCTCCCGCTCGCGCTCGAGCGCAGCCTGGACCTGTTGGACGCTGGACTGGGCGAGCTCCAGTGCGTCTGACAGGGGCAGCGGGGCGGCTGAGGCCGAAGCCGCGCCGAAGACCTCCTCCATGACGTCGTCATCCGACGGAGGAGGCTCCGGCACCGCAGCCTCCACGTAGACCGCGACTATGCGCCGGTCAGGAGAAGACGGCACCGAAGCGGGGTCGGTCCCGACGCGCCCCTGCTCGTCGCCTGCCAGAGGACCTGAATCAGCTCCTCCCGCTTCAGCACTCGAAGGCTGGTCGCCGCCATCCGGCTCCGCCAAGTCTTCGTCAACAGCCAGCTCCCGAGCTGGCGAAGGAGGAGGAGTGGACGCCGCCGCCGTCGCAGGAGTCGGTTCCGCCGGTCTAGAAGGAGGAGAAATATGGACCTGCACGGGGGCCGGTGAAGCTGCCGCAGCGTCCTGACGCTGTGGCACTGGGCCCCTGCCAACCGGAGGTGGCCGGGGAACAGACGCACCCCCGGCAGCCGAAGAATCCCTGCAAGCACGGGGAGCTCTCAAGACAAGAAAAAGAAGTACGCAAGTGCTGAGATCCGGTGAGTGCAAACTTACCGAGGAACGCGAACACTCCAGCGGGCATGAAGCCCAGGCTTTCGAGCCGGGGCAGGACCGCCAGAGCCTGCCGTCGCCGTCGGGGCCTGCACCGAAGGCACCTGGACCGGTGGAGCAGGGGGTGCTCCTGGAGCCCCCCGAGGAGACGGAGCAGCGGAGCTCCCACCGGCAGCACCTCTGACGCCGCTCAACGTACCAGCCCCTGGAGCACCTGAAGCCCGGGGCGCCTGCGCCCCCGGATGAGTCCCTATTGCGCCCCCTCCGGCACCGCCGCTTGCAGAGCCCGCAGCAGGGACACTCAACGACCTGGGCGTCTGAGCCCCTGGCTCAACCCCAGGCACCTCAGCACCGGCATCCTGCCTCGGAGCTGCACCTCTAGAAGGAGCGTGGGACGCCCGGGGCTCCTCCGACCGCCGCTGTCCAAGAGGAGTCCCATCAGCATGGAGGACCCGAGGCCTCTTTGGGTCGCCGCCCGACGAGCCGACGCCTCCCGATGAAGGGCGCTGTCGGCACCCTCAATATGGGGTACCCCGCGCACAGGGGAAACTGCCTAAGGACCTCGCCCTTCTCCGCAGGGAGAGCTCCAAAGGCGCCATGTGTCCAGCGGGGCCGGACAACCCTCTGCTTAGAGGTAAGCTCCGGGCCCGCCACGTGGCCAACTGAGCCGGACCTCCCCCCCCCTCCACGGGAAGAGCTCCGGAGGCCCCACGTGTCCAGCGGGGCCGGACCTCCCTCTCCTCAGGAGAGGGCTCAGGGCCCGCATCATGGTCAGCAGAGCTGGACCTCCCCCCCTCCGCAGGGAGAGCTCCGATGGCTCCACGTGTCCCGCGGGTCGGGCCTCACTCTCCTCACAGGAGGGCTCCGGGCCCGCCACATGGCCAACTAAGACGGACCTCCCCCCTCCGCGGGGAGAGCTCCGGAGGCTCCACATGTCCCACGGGGCCGGACCTCCCTCTCCTTAGAGGAGAGCTCCGGGCCCACCACGGGGCCAGCAGAGCAACGCTACCTGCCCCCGCGCAGTAGGTGGCAAAAGTAAGGACGCGCCATACCTTGCCCATACAAGGTATTCAAGACACGCGCCTTCCCTAGGCGCGGAGACGCGGAGCACGCCTCTGTCAGGTGCCGTTGCGCCCAGTTACATCGCAGACTGGCACGCCGCGTCAGAGCCTGCCCGCTAATAAACACAGCGACAAGACATCCCCTGCCGCCCCTGCCAACCACTGACTAGCTTGCGGCATGGGCAGGGCGGCAGAACGAAGACTCGGAAGCCCTCGCCAGAGACAACTACCGGCGTAACTGCAGATATGGTAGATGGCAGGCAATCTCCCCGGGACCACCTGTTGGGTCCCGGGCCCACCTTGTAAGCCGCCCGAGCCTTGGACTATAAAAGGCTCGGGTAGGCAACATTAGCAAGGGTTGGTTCGCCTCTTACGCACCCTCGCACTCTAGCCATTCGACATCGCACACCCTCAAGCTCAGGACTCCGGTTCTGAGCAGCAAGCAATACATCGAGCAACTCTGCTCGCCGTGGACGTAGAGTTTTACGCTCCGGCTGCCTGAACCACGTAAAAATCCCCATGTCAAGCTTCTCCATCAATCGTCCCTAACGCTGAAGCTCTCCGTGAGTGACTAGCCCCTCCGAAAAAGAACCTCCGCGGGCTGCCCAGAGCAGGCCCGGGGGAAGTGTCGGCTACACACTTCGACAACGAGCGACACCCCACAACGCACAGCCCCGGTTGGTGCTCCGGCACTACCGCCAAAGGACCAAGCACGTCTGGGAGCTACAAGAAGGCGACCTGGTGCCGCGGCGCACACTTTCCCGCAAAGGACCTATAAACTCTCCCCCAGCTGGGAAGGTCCCTTCCGAGTCACGAAAGTTGCCGCCCCAGGTACATACGCCTCTCCACCAAGGATGGGATCCGCTCCCGAACCCTTGGAGCATGGAACATCACAGTAAGTTCTATCCCCTGAGCATTAGTTGAACATGCCTTTACCTTTCTGTAATAGATCCCATAGGCTCCAGGAACAGCGCTCGCAGCAGCTAAGCCTCAGGGGACGGTCCAGGACTACGTCCAGCTTGGCCTGGTTCCGACCCCAAGCGCGTAGAGTCTTGCTTCCCTGCTTAATGGGGCGGGTCGTTGCCTCCATGATCAGCCTGCCTTCCTCCTATGGGCATTTACACAGAAACCTGTTCTACCACGCTCTTAGTTATGTGCTCATTTAAATTACACATTAATTTCTATGACTGCACTTTCCAGCTCACCGTACATTTAGCTCCCCTTCCTCGCTCTCATTCATAGTTAGCATTTGCTATCCTACCGAAGGCGGTTGCGCTTAGGGCACCTGCCGATGGCCAGGTGGCCTTTCGGGCCTCCCCCAGTCAGGTGTTGCGGTACCAGTTGGTCACCTCCAGGAAAGGCCTGCGCTGTGCATGGGGGATCCAGGGTGTGTAGCCTGCTTTGCAGGTTCCGACCAAAAGCGTGCGTGCCCTGCCCTTTGGAGGTCCAGGGGAGTACAGCCGATTTGCCAGGTTCCGTACCGAAAGCCTGTGCACTCTGCTTCCCCGGCATACGGTCCGGTACTAGGGGCCGTACGGTCGTATCCTGACCTCGGAGGGAGCCGGAGCCCCGGCGCCTCGCGCACATAATTGCCCAAGCCCCGTATACCGGACTAGGGCCGTAAGCCAAATAAGACTAAGAGACAGGGAGGGGAGAACCCCCCCCCCCCCAGGAGAATTACGCTTCCTCTACCTATGTGCAGGATCTCCAGTTTTTAGCTACGGGGACCGCACGAAGGGGGGGGAGAGCTATCGACTACTCCAGCGCAAGACCGGAGGATACGGGTCTCGCCCCTTCTGAAGGGGCGAGCCCCAAAGGCCCCACGTGTCCAGCGGGGCCGGACCTTCATCTTCTCAGAGGAGAGCTCTGGGCCCGCCATGTGGTCGGCAGATCTGGACCTCCCCGTTCTCACAGGGTGAGCTCCGGAGACCCCTGGGGCCCTTAACTCAATAAGGACCCGGGTAAGGTGTCTGTGCAAGGCTTCAAGATTGGTGAAGACCTCTGAGTACCTTGCGGAGCAAAGGACTCGGCCAGGCCAAGCCAAGAAGAAGATAAAAGCACACAGACACAAAAAACAACAAGAGTCTATTCATTCAAGGCTCCACGAGCTGGACTACAGACTCAACAAAAGAAAAAGAAAAGATACAAGCCCTAGGATTCCCCTGGATCGCGTCGGAACCTAGAGGCTACAAGGGCAGCCACGTCCCCGACTTCAGCCCTGGTGGCTTCCTCCCATTACACGGCGGGGCCCTGTCTCGCTGGCTACAGTGAGAAGGAGGGATCCCAACTCTGGAAGCACGCCAACACGTGCGTAGCAACCTCCATTGCCAGGCCCCATCCCTCTGCCTCGAGCTCGTCGGCGACCACCGCATCAAGCCAGTTACGCCGGTAGTTATCTCTGGCGAGGGCTTCCGAGTCTTTGTTCTGCCACCCTGCCCATGCCGCAAGCTAGTCGTAGTGGTTGATGATGGCAGGGGCAGCAGGGGATGTCTTGTCGCTGTGTTTATGGGCGGGCAGGCTCTGACGCGGCGCACCAGTCTGCGATGTGACTGGGCGCAACGGCACCTGACAGGGGCATTGACACGACCCCACGGTCTTGTCGAGCCAGGATCACGCTGATGGGTGCTGCGTTGCACAGCACCGAATAACACACATCAAAGGTACAAAGCAGAAGCAAAACTTTTATTACATAAAGTGGTTTATGAACATTTGTACATCAAAATAAGTCCAGTCTACACTCACGGGCGTAGACTACACATCAAGTTCACGTTCAGCCCTTGAACATGTCCTTGCTAGCACACACGCACACTAACACGGCGGCGTGCACGACCCCCACTCGACGGGGTTCCCCTCCTGGGGTTCCGTCTCCTCCTCGGGAGTCCCTTCCTCATATAACCCTGCAAAAGCTTCAAACACAAGCAGTGAGCACGAAGGCTCAGCAAGTCTGACCCGTCTCACCTAAACATGGAACTTCTACATGAGGGTTGATAGGTTACATGAGGTAAAAATTATTTGCAAGGACTCGCCTAATTAGTGGAACCTTACTTTCAAGTTTTAGCAGCAGGTTGTGGAAAACCTTACGCTAAGGCACATGAGAGAGCCGCAATCAAACAAGAAATGCATTTCTCTCATGTACTTTGCCCAAAGTTGAAAGGAACTTTAATTAGCTCTAAACTACAGAAAATCATTAACAATCAAGTCCATCTTTCAATCAGCAACATTTTAACATGTAACTAGCCTGTTCTTTCTACGTCACGCTACAGTGAACAAGTGGTACTCACTGACCACGAGGGACGGCGATTATAATCGATTTACACCTGCAGGGTTACCCGAACAACCCGTCACGTACGCCCGTACTCGATGTTGCCTACAACAACCATCATGGACGCCGTACGCGACTACCTTTCACCCGTCAGCCAAATATTGAACCGGTCCCATCGTCCCGAGCAAGAGGTCTCTGCACGCGCATCTCTGTGCCGCCAGCCGATTTACACTTCGAGCTCTCAACCTACCCTCTGAACGACGGGCAATGCCTCAATACCCAGCTACCCGAGTTACATCAGTTTCCCGGTTCCCATATAGCCGGTAGGTCTTCGGTACTGTTCTAGCTTGTTCAACAGGCCCGCACACGGCTCGGTCCTCAATCGACACAAACGGAGCTACAGCACACAGGCCCCAAAGTCCTGCTGCCCTTACTCTCCGCTCGGTCTCATTTTCTTGCCATGTGTATCATGTGCTATCTCTACCCGAGCAATGTGCCTGTAGCCTATTCTCGCGAGTAGTTCCAACTACTCGACTTGTACCGAATCCTACTCTATCCTAGCAATGCAGTATCTAACGGGGTTTGCAATCCTAACCCAACCCATGGTGTTCTTGGCTATGCAATTGGGTTTCCAAACAAGACTCTAATACAAAGAATAAATCAAACAAGTATGTGCTCAAAACAATAAAAATTTTATAAAAAGGTTAATGCAAACCGGAGCTTACCTTGCTGCTCTTGATCGTAGGCTAGCTGTTCCTCCGGAGTAACGAAGTCTAGGACTTCGGGTTCCTCCTCGACCTTAGCGACTACATGATAGAAACAATACATGTATTAATTTAATACATTTGTATTAAGTTTGAAGTTGTGAAGTCTATAACCTTTGCTAGACAGACCTAATGACTGTGAAACTTTTATTGTGGCTTGGTTACAACCTAAACAGAGATTTGGTCAAGTTTTTGTTGCAGCAAAGCTCATTTGAGCCCTCCACAATCAATTATGTCTTTGACCTTAATTGGAACTCTTAGGGTGTTCTAGAAATTTTCATGAAACAAACTATGACTTTCTGAAAACTAGATTTTCAGAGGGTTCTAATGGAGTTGGTCTCACTTAATTTGATGGTTCCTAGCTAAAGTTATGAGCTAACAATTTCAGAGAAAATTCTGAAAATGTTTCTGAACATTTTCTATTTCCTCTGGAACAGTTTCACTAATCACACCATTAGGTGGATTAAATGAGCTCAAATGGATCTGAAATTTTTATGGTAGTTCAGGGATATTTTGGTGAACATCCCAGCAAAATTTCAGGATTTTTCTCCAAAGGATCCTCCAGTTAAAATTTGTAACAGTTTAAACTTTGAGGAATTAATTCTGGAGAAAATAAGGAGTTTCATCAAGTGAAACTTGATTTGCTGGAAAGTACTCAGAGAGTTGAATCCAGAAAAATTTGGTTCACTCAATTTGGAGTTTTCTAGCCAAAGTTATGAGGATTTGAATTTTGGAAGAATTCTGAAAATCGGGGAAAAAGTTTAAACTCTCGGGGCCCGTGGGGACACGTGTCGAGTGCGGAGGTGTCCGGAACACCGGAGATACCACACGTGTCGAGTGCGGAGGTGTCCGACACACCGGAGCTCACAGGGTATTTGCGCGCCAGCACAGCTGATCCCCGGCCACATCCGATCCCGATTTAAATTCTTCACCCGCTGACACGTGGGCCAGCCGGCTTCTTCTTCCACCCGCCGTTCTCTCGCGCCCGCGCCGCCGACCTCGTCGGAGCAGACTCGGGGCTCGCCGGCTCGCCGGCTCGCCGCTGCCGGACCTCCCATGGTCAGAAACTCGCCGCCAGGGGGTTGTCGACATCGAGGAACACGTCGGTGGTGTCAGGTCGGGCTGGGGTGACCGGAAATAGCTCGGCGACGTGCCGTGGCCTCGGTTGAGGTTCGGCACCATCGACCGTGGTTTCTAAACCCGCCAACACCTCGAACAGACGGCCCTACAGAATCAGTGTACCTCTAGGAAGCTCGACAAGGTGTTAAAAAGGTCCAGGGATGGCGGCAAGTTGGTCGGCACCGTGTGACCGATTGTGCCCGCCATGACCGCCCTCGATCGAGCTCGAAATTCGTCACTCCTAGACAGTTTCACGCTACGGATGCAGAAAAGAACTTGATCGCCAGCTAGTCCAGCGTCTATGTGCAAGATTTGATAACCTCCGAAAGATCATAGAGCGAGAATTTAAAGAAACCGTACCGGAAGCTCGGGTTACGGTCGCCGGAGCAAAAACTGGAAATTCTTTGCGGATTCTTCACGGTTGGCTTCCAAGCTTGGAGGCGAGCAGCACGGTGGTTGCGCGCTCCTGTTGCCTCTCTCGCTGGACCGTGAACACGCCTGTGGAACTCTTCCCATTGGCGCCTGACCCTTGGCTGTGATTGAGTCGCCGCTGTGGCGATCGCTCTCGGGCAAAGGAGGTCGGAGCTCGGGGTTTCTGGCGTTGGGGAGGTGGAGTGCGACCTTGGTGGCTGCCTAGTAGCTCAGGAACGAAGGAGGAGATGGTTTTGCTGATTTTCCCGATTGAGCAGAGAGCTGTGGCGAGAGACAATGCCGCTGCTCGGGTCTGCCCGTGAGAAGATAAAGCCGGCCGACTCCTGCTTGGCTGAGGCGGTGCCGGTCGCGTGGGGGCGCGAGCAAGCCTCCCTGGGCGCCAGCGCGCGGAGAGGGAAGCAGCTGGTGGCGCCGGTAGCTGCTCGGTGGCACAGCCGACAGCTGCTCGGTGGAATTTCCCACCGAGACTCTGACTTTGGGTGAAAATATCTCCTTCTTCCCTCTATGACATGTGGGTCCCACCCGGGGTTTTAACCTCTGGAATTTACTCCTAATCACTGTAGTAAACACTGAGCCCCATAATACCCCTAGTGATTCAAATTATTCACCCATGAGCCATTTGAATTGAGTAGAACTCAAATTGGGTTTGGTTTGAGTGAATTTCAGCACAAGTCCGGTTTTGAATTCAAATAAAGTTTGAATTTGTCCCACTTGGCTCATGTCAAGATCAACTCCAAATGGAGTGAAAATTGGCATGTGAGCTCACAAAAATGTGCTGAGTAAGGATATGCCTCCCACTTTTAAATTCATGGGATAAAAACAGTTTGAATTTGAATATGGTTTCAAACTGCCCTCTTTCTAACTATACCCAAAATGACCTCAAAAAGGTTTGGAATTTGGGTGAAACTTGGCATGGACATCCTTAGCAAAATGTAGGAGTTTTCATATGTCCATCCCCCTTATATCACATGTGTGAAATACCACTTTGGCAATGTGTGAGTTTGTTCTCTAATGAGCATGTTGATAATTGTTACTTGCTCTTCAATTGTGTTCATCATTCTTCCTCAAATGAGGTGTGTGGTGTGGTGATGAACACTGCAAATGTGTGTCAAAAACTGAGGCCCTTACAGCCGCCTGCGCCGAGTCAGGGAACCGGCGCACCCTTGCACTCATCTCCCGGAGGCGTTGGTCCATCGAGCGGCCACCCGACGAGACTCCAGATGTTCTACTCCAGCGGGTCTCTTCCCGGACAGCGGCAGTCCGAAGAACCCCAAGTGTCCCGCCATCCTTCCTCAGGCGGAGGGGCTTCTAGGATGGACGCCGGTGGGGCGACGCCGGGGAGTGTGCCGGGGGTCTAGACGCCACAGCCCGCGACCGTCCCAGCCGTAAGTCCTGGCGGTTCAACTGCGGCCCAGAGGCCGGGGCTACAAGCCCGTTGGAGCACTCATGTCGCCCAGTAAGTGTTGCTCTTTCTGGCTTGTAGGCGTAGCGTTCTCATCTCCTTTCTTGGCCTGAGAGCTTTCTTTCCCTGCAGGGCCCGACCGGCTGCCGGGGGCGGGCCTATCACCCGGCCATCTCTAGTCGGCGGAGGCTCCGTGCCACAGCATCTGGGAACCACGGTGGTTCCAATGGCCCCCAAGCCGGCGTGGGCTTCCTTTGTGCCGGCGGGTTCGCCCTCTGCAGTGGCTGCGGCCGCGCCTGTTCGCCTTCCTTCACCAGCCCGGAAGTCCGGTGCTGAGGCTGGAAGGGCCGCTGTAGGTACAGTTGCTGGCTCCCTGGTTCCCTCAGGACAACGTCTTGCTCCGGTTGCTGAGGCACCAGCACCTCCGCCGGTCTTAGACGCGACAGGGGAGGTCAGGGGCACGACTCCTGTCCCCGCTGTCCCGGCGCCCATGTGGGATGCCCTGGGGCGTGTCCAGACCAGTGCCCGACAGTTCCAGGTCGCCTTTGAGCGGGAGCAGGGGGCGCTGGCCGGAGAGAGGGAACGCCTTCGTAGCTGGGAGCACCTCCTGCAGCAGCGGACCCAGTAGGCTAAGGCGGAGCTTGACTCGAGGCAGTCGAGACTTGAGGCCATGAGTGATCTACTTGATGCTCAGAAGAAAGCCATCAGCCGCCTGGACTCAGAGACCCGGCGGCTCCGTGCTTCCTACCGAGAAGCCCTGGCCCAGGTTGAAGCCAAGGCCGAAGCGCGCTCTGCTGCCGCGGAGGAGCTGCGGCTGCAGGTAGCTCGTCGAGAGTGCGCCGTCGCCGATCGGGAACATGCTGCAGCGGCCGAGGAGGAGAAGATCGCCGCACGGCTGAAGGCCAGAGAGGGCGAGCTGAGGGCTCGGGCTGAGGAGCTAGAGCTCCGCGAGTCGGCTGCCGCTGCGAGGGAGGAGCAATCATCCCAGGAGCGCCAGGCGGCGTTGGATCATGAGATGGCGGCTCACCAAGAGGTAGAGAAGCTCCAGTCTTCGCGGTCTGCCAAGGCCCAGGCGGTCTGGGGCTTTATTACCGAGGTGGGGTCCGCCTTGGTTCCTTTTGGTTTCAGCCCGGTGCGGACGGAGGCTCCAGCGCAGGAGATGTCAGAGGCAATCCTGGCACTTGAGTCCATCGGCGGCAAGGTGGGCCGGCTCGAAGCGGTTATCGCCGATGAGCTTGAGGTGGAGGGACGGGGCCTGGCGAAGGAGGTCGCTACGCACGTACTGGCGTGCTTCCGGAGCCAGTACCCTTCCTTCTCTCTGGAGCCAGTCCGTCTAGGGCCCGTTGCCGAGTGGGAGGGAGCTTCCAGGGCCGAGGTTGAGGACGTGGCCGCCCTTGTGGCCTCTAGGTTCCAACGGGAGTCCGGGGACTCTTAGGCATCTGCCCCCGTGGCTAAAAGGCCCTGTACCTCCTTCTCCTTCTTTTTTATTTTTGTTGAGTCTGTAGCCCAGCTCATGGAGCCTTGTGTGAATAGACTCTTGTTATCTTTTGCGTTTGTGTGCTTTAGTCTTCTTCTTGGTTTCACCTGGCCGAGCCCTTAGCTCCGCAAGGTACTCAGAGGCCTTGACCAATCCCGCAGCTCTGCACAGACACCTTCCACGGGTCCTTACTGTATTAAGGGCCCCGGAGGTCTCCAGGACCCGCCCCATGAGAATGGGGAGGTCCGGACCTGCTAGCCACGTGGCGGGCCCGGAGCTCTCCTCTGAGGAGAGGGAGGTTCGGCCCCGCGGAACACGTGGAGCCTTCGGAGCTCTCCCCTCGGGGGGTGGGGGAGGTCCAGTCTCTTCCGGCTACGTGGCGGACCTGGAGCACCCCCCCTGAGGAGAGGGATGTCCGGCCCCGCTGGACACGTGGGGCCTCCGGGGCTCGCCCCTGAAGAGGTGGCGAGGTCCGGATTCTTCGGTCTTACCTTGGAGCTCCGGTCTTGCGCGATCCTGTAGCGGCCCCTGGTAGGTGTGTCCCATTGATTGGGTGCTCCTACCATACTCCTGCAGGGAGCTGAGGCCGAGAGGTCCTGCACACAAGTAAGGGAAACGTAATTCTCCTTGGGGGCTCCCCCTCCCCTATCTCATAGTCTTATTTGGCTTACGGTCCCCATCCACTTGTATGGTGCTCGGGGCCCCCTGGCCATCGGCAGGTACCTCCAACGCAACCGCCTTTGGTAGGGCAGAAAATGCCGACTAAAGGTGAGAATGAGAAGAGGGAGCTGAGCGCATGGTGAGCATATGCCGGAAGTGCGGTCATAAAAATTTAATACGTAATTTAAATGAGCACAAGGGAAAAGCAAAGTAGGACAGGTTTCTTTTCACATAAATTTCCATAGGAGGAAGGCAGGCTAAACATGGAGGCCACGACCCGTCCCATTAAAAAGGGAAGCAAGACTCTACGCGCTTGGGGTCGGAACCAGGCGAAGCTGAACGTAGTCCTGGACCGTCCCCTGAGACTTAGCGGCTCCGAGCGCTGTTCCTGGGCTCTATGGAATCTATTACAAAAGGAAGAGGCTGTCCTACTATTGCCCTAGGGATAGAACTTACGGAGATTCTCTATGTTCCAAGGGTGCGGGAGCGGGTCCCCGTCCTCGGTGGAAAGGCGTACGCACCCGGGACGGCACACTTTTGTGACTCGGAAGGGACCTTCCCAACTAGGGGAGAGTTTGTGGGTCCCTTCGCGAGAAAGTATGCGCCGCAGCACCAGGTCGCCTTCCTGCAGCTCCCGGACACGCACAGACCTCTGGTGGTAGAGGCGGAGCGGTTGTCTGTACCGTGCGTTACGGAGTGCTGCATGCAATCGGACCTCGTCAACGAGGTCGATGTCTCCACGCCGGAGGTTTTCCTGCGCGGCTTCGTCGTAAGCTCGGACACGGTGAGACTTCATGGTGATTTCTGGGGGAAGCACAGCTTCGGCCCCATACACCACGAAGAAGGGTGTCTCTCCGGTGGCCCGGCTCTAGGATGTCCGGTTAGCCTATAGTGTGCTCGGAATCTCATCCACCCAATTGGCACCATGTTTCTTCAGGCTGGCATAGGTGCGGGTCTTGAGGCCCCGAAGAATCTCGGCGTTGGCCCTCTCGACTTGCCCATTGCTCTTTGGGTGAGCAACAGAGGCATAGCACACCTGGATGCCGAGGTCTTCGCAGTAGTCTTGGAGCGCTGCGCTGGTGAACTGGGTCCCGTTGTCGGTGATGATTCTGTTCGGGACCCCGAACCGGCAGACAATCGACCTGATGAACTTTACTGCGGATTGCTTGTTGATGGTGACGACTGGTGTGGCTTCCGGCCACTTGGTGAACTTGTCGATGCCGACATAGAGGTACCGGAATCCCCCGACGGCTCTGGGGAATGGTCCCAGGATGTCCAACCCCCATACGGCAAACGGCCATGAGGGCGGGATCATCTGTACCGCCTGAGCCGGTGTATGGATCTGCTTGGCGTGGAACTGGCACGCCTTGCAGCTCTCGACCAGCTTGACGGCATCCTGGAGTGCTGTCGGCCAGTAGAAGCCATGCCGAAAGGCTTTACCGACAAGCGTGTGTGAGGAAGAGTGACTCCCACATTCACCTCCATGGATCTCAGCGAGCAAGTCGCAGCCTTCCCCCTGGGTTATGCACCGCAATAGGACGTGGTTGGCGCCACGCCGGTAGAGATCCCCTTCTACCAGCGCGTATCTCTTAGCTATGCGCACGATCCGTTCAGCGGATACATGTTCATCAGGGAGGATGTTGTCTTTCAAGTAGTCCCGGATCTCCGTGATCCATGCATCGGGTCTGACTTGAGCTTCTGGATCTTGAGCACTGGGTTGCACGGAGTCCCCAATGACGCTTACGATCCTTGGCGGCGTCCATGGCTGCAGGGCCGCCGGGACCGCCAGCTTCGAGGTGCTGGTCCAGCCCCCTTCGCCCGGCTCGGTGGGCCGGGCTGTGGGCCGCAGCAACGTCCTCTCGAAGACTCCTTCGGGCACAGGGGCTCCGGTGGAGGCCTTCGTTGAGAGGTCGTCAGCTGCGGCATTGCCAATGCGCGGTACATGGTGCAGGTCCAAGGCGAGGAAGGCTTTCTCCAACATCTGCACGTGGAGCAGGTAAGCAGCTAGCTGTGGGTCATTGCAGGAGCATTCACCCTTAACTTGCTTGATAACTAGCTAGGAGTCGCCCTGTGCCAACAACTGGCGAGCGCCCAGAGACAGGGCTGTCTTTAGGCCAAAGATGAGTGCTTCATACTCTGCCATGTTGTTGGTTGCCTTGAAATTGAGACACACCATATACCCAAACTGCTCCCCTGATGGCATGAGAAGCAGTATGCCGGCACCGGCCCCCTGCTTTCGCGAGGAGCCGTCAAAGAAGAGCGTCCAGTGAGGCCCGGTGAAGACCGGAGCTCGGTTCTTTGGTTCACCGTCTTCGTGGCCCCCTGGGTCAGCCTTTGTTGGCGTCCACTCAGCCACGAAGTCAGCCAGGGCTTGGCTCTTGACTGCATGGCGAGGAAGGAAATCCATCTCAAACTCTGCTAGTTCCGCTGCCCATTTAGCAACATTGCCAGTCGCGTGGGGGCTGTGAAGGATAGCCTTCAGCGGATAGGAGGTGACCACCGAGACCCGGTGGGCTTGGAAGTAGTGGCGGAGCTTCCTAGACGCCACGAGCACTGCATACAGCAGCTTATGGACCTCCAGGTACCTTGTCTTGGCGTCATGGAGGACCTCGCTGATGTAGTAGACAGGCCTCTGGATGGTCCGGACCCTCCCTCCCAGGGCAGAGATGTTTTCATCCATGGGCTCAGGCCTACGGGAGTTGGGTGGGTCTAGGGAGGCTGACGGGAGCTGAGACTCGAAGGCTCTCAAGCCGCCTTTGACCTCCGGGAGGTCCCGCTGATTTTCCGGGAGCTCCGAGAGGTCCCGTTGGGCCTCCGGGAGGTCCTGTTGGACTTCCGGGAGGTTCCGTTGGACCTCCGGGAGGCCCCGTTGGACCTCCGGGAGGTCCCGTTGGGACTCCGGGAGGTTGTCACGGAGGTCCGTGGGTCCGTCTTGGACCTCCGGGGGTTGTCATGGAGGTCCGGGAGGTCGTCTTGGACCTCCAGGGTTTCCTGGCGCCTGTCTCCTGCTGCCGGAGCAGGCTGTGGCGACGAGAGGTCCGGCCGCTCTGCGACAAGGACCATACTCACCACTTCAGTTGTCGCCGCGATGTAGAGAAACAAATGCTCTTCGAGCTTGGGGGTACCATGATGGGTAGGGTCGTCAGGAGTTGCTTCAACTCCTGGAAAGCTTCTTCCTCTTCGTCGGTCCAAGCAAATGGGCTGGATTTGCGCAGGAGCTTAAAGAAGGGGAGCGCTCGCTCTGCTAGCCTCGGTATAAACCGACTCAGCGTGGCTAGGCATCCCGTGAGTTTCTGGACTTCTTTGATGCGGGTGGGGGGCCGCATCAATTCGATGGCCTTGATCTTCTCTGGGTTAGCCTCAATTCCTCGGTGTGAGACCAGGAATCCTAAGAGTTCTCCAGAGGATACGCCAAACACACACTTGTCGGGGTTCAGCTTGGTGCGCGTAGAGCGCAGTTTGTCAAAGACTAAGGCCAGGTTATCTAATAGGGATGAACTCTGCCTGACCTTAACAACGATGTCATCGACATACACCTCAACTAAGTCTCTTATCAACTCCCCGAAGGTTTTGTGCATTGCACGTACAAAGGTGGGGAGAGTGTTCTTTAGGCCATAAGGCATAGAGACATAACAGTACAGGCCGTCTACTGTGATGAAGGAGGTGTGTTCTTCATCTTCTCTAGACATAGGGATCTGGTGGAAACCCGAGTAGGCATCTAGGAAGCACAGCATATCACAGCCCGATGTCGAGTCTACTATTTAATCTATTCTAGGGAAAGGGAATGGATCTTTGGGACATGCCTTATTGAGATTGGTGTAGTCGATGCACATCCGGAGCTTCCCGCCGGCCTTCGGGACAACGACGGGGTTCGCCAACCACCGGGGGTGGTGGACTTCCCGTATGAAGCCAGCGTCCAGCAGCTTCTTGATTTCTTCCCGGATGAAGTTTTGCCGTTCGATGGACTGCTTGCGGGGCTTCTGTTGGACTGGCCGGGCGTCGGGGAAGACCTTCAAGTGGTGCTCGATCACCTCCCTAGGGATCCCCGGCATCTGCGATGGCTGCCATGCAAACACGTCGACGTTGTGCTGGAGGAAGGTGACGAGCGCGCCTTCCTATTTGCTATCCAGGCCCCCGGCTACCCTGGTGGTCTGGGTGGTATCGGCGCCAATTTGGATGAGCTTCAGGGGGACGTCGCCCTCGTCGAGGGGTTGCACACGGGGTGCTGCGGTAGAGGCACGGTGGCGTGCACTCGGGTGGAGCCGATCTGGTTCTGCACTGCCAGGGGCTGGTGCTCTAGCCGTTGCAAGCGCTTGGAGTTTTTCCAAGGCTGACACTGCAGCAGTGTGGTCTCCACGAATCCTGAGGACGCCTGTTGGTGTAGGCATCTTCAAGACGAGGTAGCCGTAGTTGGCTACTGCCATGAATCGGTACAGGGCTGGCCTGCCAATTATGGCGTTGAAGGGGAGGTCGATCTCTGCCACATCGAACAGAATGTACTCTGTCCGATAGCTATCCGGTGCCCCAAAGTTCACCGGAAGGCTGATGCTGCCATAGGGAATGACCTGTCCCGGCCCTACCCCTGAGAACGGGCTCGATGTGGTGAGCTTGGCCATCGGGATCGGCAGCTTCTGGAAAGCTGCGCGACTGATGAGGTTCAGTCCAGCCCCGCAGCGTAAGGGACGAGTGAGGGAGAAGCTTGACACGGCGAGTTTTACGTGGTTCAGGCCGCTGGAGCGTAAAACCCTACGTCCACGGTGAGCAGAGGTGCTCGCTGTATTGCTTGTTGCTCAGAACCGGAGTCCTGGGCTTGAGGGTGAGTTATGTCTAGGGTGCGAGTTGCTGGAGTGCAAACCCTTGCTAACGTTGCCCACCCGAGCCTTTTATAGTCCAAGGCTCGAGCGGCTTACAAGGGGGGGCCTGGGAGCCGACAGGTGGTCCCGGGGAGATTGCCTTCCGACTATCGTATCTGCAGTTATGTCGGTAGTTTTCTCTAGCGAAGGCTTCCGAGTCTTCGTCCTGCCGCCCTGCCCATGCTGCAAGCTAGTCGTAGTGGTTGATGATGGCGGGGGCGGCAGGGGATGTCTTGTCGCTGTGTTTATCGGCTGGCAGGATCTGACATGGTGCACCAGTCTGCGATGCGACTGGGCGCAACGGCACCTGACAGAGGCGTGCTCCACGTATTCGCGTCTTGGGAAGGCGCGGGCCTTGAATACCTTGTACGGGCAAGGTATGGTGCGTCTTTACACCTGCTGCCTACCGCACGGGGGCAGGCAGCGCCGTCCTGCTGGCCACGTGGCGGGCCCGGAGCTCTCCTCTGAGGAGAGGGAGGTCCGGCCCCGCGGGACACGTGGAGCCTTCGGACCTCTCCTCGCGGAGGGGGAGGTCCGGCTTCTGTTGGCCACGTGGCAGGCCCAGAGCTCTCCTCTAAGGAGAGGGAGGTCCGGCCCTGCGAGACACGTGGCGCCTTCGGAGCTCTCCCCGCGGAGGGGGAAGGTCCGTCTGCTGCTGGCCACGTGGCGGGCCCGGAGCTCTCCTCTGAGGAGAGGGAGGTCCGGCCCCGCTGGACACGTGGCGCCTTCGGAGCTCTCCCTGCGGAGAAGGGCGAGATCCTTAGGCATTTTCCCTTGTGCGCGGGGGTACCCCATATCGAGGGTACCGACAGACGCCGTACGCAACCACCTTTCGCCCGTCAGCCAAATATTGAACCGGTCCCATCGTCCCGAGCAAGAGGTCTCTGCACGCGCATCTCAGTGCCGCCAGCCGATTTACACCTCGAGCTCTCAACATACCCTCTGAACGACGGGCAATGCCTCAATACCCAGCTACCCGAGTTACATCGGTTTTCCCGGTTCCCATATAGCCGGTAGGTCTTCGGTACTGTTCTAGCTTGTTCAACAGGCCCGCACACGGCTCGGTCCTCAATCGACACAAGCAGAGCTATAGCACACAGGCCCCAAAGTCCTGCTGCCCTTACTCTCCGCTCGGCCTCATCTTTCTTGCCATGTGTATCATGTGCTATCTCTACCCGAGTCGAGTGCGTCTAGCCTATGATTGCGAGTTGTTCCAACTACTCGACTTGTACGGAATCCTACCCTAACTTAACTTTGCAGTAGCTAACGGGGTTTTGCAATCTTAAGCCGAATCCATGGTTTTCTTGGCTATGCAGTGGGTTTCCAAACAAGACTCTAATGCAAGGAATAATAGTATTCAAGTATGTGCTCAAAACAATAAAAATTTTTAAAAAGGTTAATGCAAACCAGAGCTTGCCTTGCTGCTCTTGGTCATAGGCTAGCTGCTCCTCCAGAGTAACGAAGTCTAGGACTTCGGGTTCCTCCTCGACCTTAGCGACTACATGATATAAGAGGTACATGTATCAATTTAAATGCATTTGTATTAAGTTTGAACTTGTGAAGCTTATAAGTCCCAGTAGACAGACTCTATGACTGTGAAACTTTTACTGTGGCTTGGTTACAACCTAAACAGAGACTTGGTCAAGTTTTAGTTGCAGAAAATATCATCTGAGCCTTCCACAATTAATTATGTACTTGACCTTAATTGAAGGCTTTTAGGGTGTTCTAAGAATTTTCATGAAACAAACTATGACTTTCTGAAAACTAGATTTTCATAGGGTTCTAATGGAGTTGGTCTCACTTAATTTGAAGGTTCCTAGCTAAAGATATGAGCTAAACAATTTCAGAGAAAATTCTTAAAATGTTTCAAAACATTTTCTATTTTCTTTGGAACAGTTCCACTAATCACACCATTAGGTGGATCAAATAAGCTCAAATGGATCTGACATTTTTATGGTAGTTCAGGGATATTTTGGTGAACATCCCAGCAAAATTTCAGGATTTTCCCGCAAAGGATTCTCCAGTTAAAATTCCAAACAGTTTATACTTTGAGGAATTAATTCTGGAGAAATAAGAATTTTCAAGAAGTGAAACTTGGTTTGCTGGAAAGTACTCAGAGAGCTGAATCCAACACAATTTGGTTCACTTGATTTGGAGTTTTCTAGCTAAAGTTATGAGGATTTGAAGTTTGAAGGAAATCTGAAAATCGGGGAAAAAGTTTAAATCTGCCGGGGCCCGCGGGGACACGTGTTAAGCGCGAAGGCGAACGCACACTGCGGCCCACATGGTCTTTGCGTGCCAGCACACCAGATCCCGGCCACACCCGATCCTGATTTAAAATTTTGAGCCACTGACGCATGGGCCAGCCGGCTTCGTCTTCCTCCCGACGCGCCCGCGCGCCCGCACCGCCTCCCCTCGCCGGAGCAGACCCGGAGCTCGCCGGCTCGCCGCTGCCGGCCATCCCATGGTCTGAAACTCGCCGCCAGGGGGTTGTCGACATTGAGGAACACGTCTGTAGGGTCAGTTTGAGCTGGCGGTGACCGGAAATAGCCCGGCGACGTGCCGCGGCCTCGGTTGAGGTTCGGCGCCGTCGACCGTGGGTTCTAACCAGCCAACACCTCGAACAATCGGTTCTACAGCATCAGTATACCTCTAGGAAGCTCGACACGGTGTCAAAAGGGTTCAAAGATGGCGGCAAGTCGGTCGGCACCGTGTGACCGAGCGTGCCCGCCATGAACGCCCTTGATCGAGCTCGAAATTCGTCACTCCTAGTCGGTTTCATACCACGGATGAAGAAAGGAAGTTGATCGCCGGCTAGTCCAGCGTCTACGTGCAAGATTTGATAACTAAAGAAGGATCACAGTGCGAGAACTTGAAGAATCCGTACCGGAAGCTTAGTTTAAGGTCGCCGGAGTAAAAACTGGAAATTCGCCAGAGACTCTTCACGGTTTGCTTCCAAACTTGGCGGAGAGCAACATGGCTGTTGCGCGCTCCTTCTGCTACCCTTGCTGTCCCGTGAAAACGTCTGTGGAACGCTGTCCACGAGCGCCTGACCTTCGGCTGAGGTTAGGTCGCCGCTGTGGCGATTGTTCTCGGGCAAGGGAGGTCGGAGCTCGGGGTTTTTGGCGTTGGGGAGGTGGAGTGCGATCTCAGGGTGCTGTCTAGCAGCTCAGGGAATGAAGGAGGCGATCGTTTGCTGGTTTTCCCGTGTGACACCCTCATCTCAGGTATCAGCATATATTCATGTTTTATGAAGAGGAAAAACATTTTAAAAAAGAGGGAACAGAAACAAGTATCAAAAGGATAGCCAGTGAATCTCTCTGAGAGCGCCGAAAGCAACTTCCACGGCCAGCAGACCACGTGGCGCGTTCGGAGCTCATCCCCGAGAAATTTGGGAGAGGTCCGCCGTTAAACTAGCTACGTGGCAGGCTCGGAGGTCACCTCTGCAATTGAAAAGAGGTCCGACCCTGTGGACACGTGCTGCCCGCGGAGCTAGCCTCTGCGGAAGAAGCAGAGGCATTTTTCATAGGACACGTGTCATCCCCGGAGCTAGTCCTCGCGGAAATAAGAGGGTCAGTCACGGGGGATACGTGTCAATCTCGGAGCTCATCTCAGAGAGAAGTCCGGGTCTATCGAACACGTGTCGCCACCGGAGCTTATCACCGGAAGGACCGTCGCAGCTAAACACGTGTCGACCTCGGGGCATGTCCCTGAGGAAAGGAGAGCGGAAAGACCGGCACCCACACGTGGCGTGCGCGGAGCTCGTCTCTGAAGAAGAGGGAGGTCTCGATCGATTGACACGCGGCACAATCGGAGCTCGTCTCTGCGGATGAGGAGATACCAGGCCCCGAGGACACGTGGAGCTTCCGGAACTCATCATCACGAAGGTAACTAGTCTGGAGCGGTTTTTACGCGTAAAAATACCGGTACGCAACAGAAACCGATCTAAACTCCACGATGTTACCAAAGATAAGACGTCAGGATCCAACAAGATCTGAATAAGACTTTTATTCGGGATCCAATTAGATTAGGACTCTTCTCTTCTCGATTATAAATAGAACCCGAAACCTCTGGCCGAAACCACGAACTTCTCTTTCAACTCCTGAGCCGACGACATAGAACCCTAGCCCTAACTCGCCGAGCAAAACATCGCCGAAAGCACAACAAGGGAGATCATCGGAGGAGAACCAAGCGGTCTGAGGAGGACCTCAAAGACAAGAAGAGCGTGAGGTAGGACTTCAATACCACCTTACGACATCATGGTGTTCATCTCTTGCATCTGTTCTCAATTCCTTTCGAACAGAAGCTTTCTCGTGGGCAGATCACTCGATGATCAGTTTGATCTAAAGACAAGATCATCGCCACGACCACCTTTGATCCGAACACCTCTGTCCATGCAAGTCGTGCAAGAGCGCACCAATCTAATAAAAATTATATGATAGCATGCATATGCATCATCGCATCTAGTTTAAGGTTTGCGCATGATATTGATTGCTGTGAATCTTGTATGCACGTGAATCCTACATAGCAGGACAGGTTCAGGAAGCTGTCTACGACGAACTACAGCAACCAGGTTTTGAGAATCAAGAACAACCGGAACCGCAAGAACAAGGCAAGTGCTCCTTGACCATGTTGATCCTATGTTTTGGGTAAAACTATTTTGTTTTGCGAAAAGGTGTGTGTGCTGAGTCAAACATGATGGGAAATTTTTTATAGGAGTTTACTAGTTTTGGTTAAACCACCCTTGTCGCCAGGGAAGTTTATGAGTCGGGTATGATTTTTGCTTTATGCTTCGCTGAGTCCATGGGATTGGAAATACGAGATAGATGTGTCTAGCTAACTGCACTCGTAATGATAATGAGAAACTGATTTTAATAATGGACATGGATCGGAGGGAGATCTAGGCAAGCCTGGGTTTGTGAATGAGGTAGCATGAGATGGTGGTTTTGCTTGCCGTAGATCTAAGGACCGGTTCATGCATGCACATGCCAGGATAACAGTGCCACCACAAGGCCAAATATGGGTGCGGCTTAGCTGAGTAATTAGGTAAGTTGCTAGAGTGTTATGGACTGTGGAAGGCGCGGGGAATGGGAGTCGAGTGAGGACTGCCCTGGGAACTGCATGGCACAAGAGGGGGCCCGTGGGTGGGAGAATTGGAGATTCTAGCCTGCCGGTGAAACCTCAGTGAGTCCATACATCTAGTAACCCCTTTGTAAAGGCTATTTTGTGATCTCTTGGCCATACACCGATGGTTGTGTACTGGTATAATGGAGGTTCTGCAGTCGCCGACGGGTGACGAAATCATAAACTTGTGGGTAAAGAGGTACAAACTCTGCAGAGTTACTAAAACTATCATGATAGCTGAGCTTACGGTTACGAGCACCTGGCTAAACTGCCATGATTAGATGGGATGATTGATGGGATGGTTATTCGAATGGTTATTGGGAAGGTTCTTGGTTATGGTTATTGGTTTGGTTATGGTTTGGTTTGGAACTGTGGAGTCCGGGAGATGAGATGGTTGCATGACTGATGGGTCATGACATGAGATTTGTCTCGGTGCGAGACGAGGTTGTTTTATGAGGTGAGATGGTAGCGAATACGAGGAGGTATTCGTGAGTATGAATAAAAGATTGGTTAATGTTCGGATGGAACACGGGAAGTGATGAAGGTATGTTGGTAATTTAATACATGCTGGGATTACATTCATCTAAAGTTAAGTTGCTGTTTTGTCATGGTTTTATAAATCTGCTTTTCTGCAAATAAACCTTTTGTACCTACCTTGTTTTATGAGCTGCATATCATGTGTTATTCCCGCACTTGCTGAGTACATCATTGTGCTCAAACTTGCATTATTATTTCTTCATCAACAGCAAGAGAAGCCTACTATGAAGATCAAGTGGAACATTATGGCGTGTGATCTATTCTCAACCTTGCCTGTGGAGGGAGTAGAGATGGAGCCACTTCTGCTTAGTTTTGCTTCCGCATTAGTTTTTGCTTCCGCATTTAAATAAGGACTTCCGCTGCATAGAATTTAAGATTTCCGCTGTGAGCAAGAGTCCAAGACTCATGAGGTGTTGTAATAAACTCTGTTATTCGTGGTAATATATAATCTGAATTCAGTTTATGGAACGTATGTGTATGTGTGATGAACATCCTGGGCACACATATGCATTAGTTCTCGGTTCCGTGGTTTTCCACAGAATTGAGGGCGTCACAGATTGGTATCAGAGCCACGGGTTGACAGCAGGTTACACGCCTAGATAGAAACCTTAGATTGATATTAGAGCCACGGGTTAACAGCAAGTTACACCCTAAATAAGGGTCACAGGTAGCTAAGCCACGCTGACCCAAGGAAGCATCCTAAGGTGAATAGCCTAGATTGACCTTTAAAACCACCTTGACATAGGAAACCATCCTTGAATAGGAGTTGAGTGGGCCCTTGTGATGATTATTTGTGAATATGTGCTTAGTGTGAGTGGTGGGACGTCTCAAAAACGCTGTCCATATCCACACATAAGAAGAAGGAGGTGTGAGATGTTTCGGCACTTGCTCACATCCTCATAAGGGCTAATATATATAGTCCAACTCACCTTGATGCATATAGTTGAAAGGACCTATCTAACCTTCTAACCATCTATTCTACTTCGTTCTCTCTCACAGATGGTGAGAGGAAACGCCAGCCGAAGGAACGTCCAGGAAGATGACCACGAGGAAGTTCCTGCCAACCCCGGAGCTGGCGAAAACAACCTAGAAAGGTTGATGGCCATGCAAAACCAGCTTATGCAAACCATGATCCAAACTTTGGGTCAGTTGCAGGCCAACCAACACCCCGTTCCGGCACCACCGCCACCACCACCGCCGGCTCATAACAGGCTGGGAGAGTTCATGAGGACTCGACCACCCACCTTTGCTCAAGCATGCGATCCAATGGAGGCCGATGACTGGTTGAAATCCATGGAGAAGAAGCTTGCCATTGTACAGTGCAACGACCAAGAGAAGGTTCTCTTTGCGTCGCACCAACTGATGGGAGCAGCTGCTGACTGGTGGGATGCCTTGAGGAACGCCCATGCCAACCCGGAGACAATCACTTGGACTGAGTTCAAGGAAAGTTTCCGCTCCCACTACATCCCTGTTGGCATAATGATGCTCAAGAGGCAGGAGTTTGAAGGTCTCCGCCAAGGACAGAAATGTGTGAATGAATATCTCAACAAGTTCATACAACTGTCCCGGTATGCCCCCGAAGATGTCAACTCAGATCAGAGGAAGCAGTACCTGTTCATGAGAGGGTTGAATAATGAGATCCAAGTTCAGCTCCTCAACAATGACTACGTAAGCTTCGAGAAGCTGGTTGATAAGGCTATTGTGGTAGAAAACAAGATCCGAGAGATCGAGCGAGAGTGCAAAAGGAAGATGCCGTACCAGCCCCAAGGGAGCAACGTACGACCTAGGTACATGCCCTCTGCACCGCAGTATGGACCGACCACTCCTACGTACCGCCCTGGTCAGCCACCACAGCAATGGCTCGTTGCACCGGCACCTCGTGTGCCCATGCCTCCTGCGCCCCGGCCTAACAATGGCGCTCCTGTTCAAAACCCCCGCCCAAACGTACCTGCTGCCATAGGCAACAGGGCATGCTTTGCATGCGGGGAAGTAGGCCACTTCGCTAACCAGTGCCCGAAGAGAGGCCCTGGGCAGCAAGGTAACGTGCCCAAGCAGAACCAGCGACCAAACGGAGGGGACAACCAAGGGAACCGTGGACCACCGAATTATGCCCGTGGCCACGTTAACCATGTCACTGCTGAGGAAGCACAACAGGCTGAGGACGTCGCAATTGGTATGTTCCTTGCCAACTCCATCCCAGCCACCATTTTATTTGATTCCGGAGCATCATATTCCTTCATATCATCCAAATATGTTGCCAAACATCATCTACCCGTATCCCACCTAGAATGTGCTATGTTAGTTAATTCTCCCGGAGGAGAAATGAGGACTAATATAGTATGTCCTAAAGTAAGCCTTAAAATAAGGGGGGTAGACTTCCTTGCCAACCTTATTGTCTTGGACTCCCACGGAATTGACATCATACTCGGAATGGACTGGTTAAGCAAGCACAATGGAGTAATCCAATGCGCTGAGAGAAGCGTGCAGTTGACAAACGAACACGGTATCCGTGTCGAGTTTGAGTCAGCCCAGCAAGCAACCGAACGGGCGGATTTGAACCATGTTGAAGGAGTAGCATTGGACAACATTCCAGTGGTTCAGGAATTTTCGGATGTGTTCCCGGAAGAACTTCCAGGTATGCCACCTGACCGGGACATTGAGTTTGCCATAGATTTGGTACCTGGAACTGCACCCATAGCTAAGAGACCATATAGGATGCCCGTCAACGAGTTAGTTGAACTCAAGAAGCAAATTCAAGAACAGTTGGAGAAGGGTTTTATCCGTCCAAGTTCGTCACCATGGGGAGCCCCGGTACTCTTCATGGACAAGAAGGACGGAACCCAAAGAATGTGCGTGGACTACAGGTCTCTCAACGAGGTAACAATCAAGAATAAATACCCTCTGCCCCGTATAGAGGACCTGTTCGATCAAATGAAAGGAGCCCAAGTGTTCTCCAAGATTGATCTTCGGTCGGGATATTTCCAGCTGAAGATTAAGCTCTCCGATATACCTAAGACAGCCTTTCGGACGCGGTATGGTTCATATGAATATACCGTTATGTCTTTTGGACTGACGAATGCACCCGCATACTTCATGTACCTTATGAATAAGGTTTTCATGGAGTACTTGGACAAGTTCGTCGTGGTTTTCATCGACGACATTATGGTGTATTCAAAACGTGAGGAGGAGCATGAAGAACATCTGAAATTGACCTTGCAGAAGTTGCGTGAGCATCAATTGTATGCCAAGCTCAACAAGTGTCAATTTTGGCTAAAGGAAATATCTTTCCTAGGCCACATCATCTCCAAGGAAGGGGTATCGGTTAATCCTGGAAAGGTGAGAGATGTTCTAAAGTGGGACCAACCGAGGAGCGTGAGGGATATTCGAAGTTTCCTTGGAATGGCAGGATACTATCGGCGCTTCATTGAAGACTTCTCCAAGATAGCAAAACCTATGACGGGGTTGTTAATGAAGGGAAAGGTCTTTCAATGGACACAAGCCTGCCGAGAAAGTTTTGAGGAGCTCAAGAAAAGGCTAACCACGGCACCAGTTCTGGTATTGCCAGACGTAAGCAAGAGCTTTGACATATATTGTGACGCATCCAGACAAGGGCTCGGGTGTGTACTCATGCAGGAAGGACAAGTGGTAGCCTATGCCTCACGACAATTAAAGAAGCATGAGCTTAATTATCCTACGCATGATTTGGAGTTAGCAGCAGTGGTGCATGCATTGAAGATTTGGAGACATTATATCCTTGGTCATTGATGTGAGATCTATACGGATCATAAAAGCCTCAAGTACATATTTACACAAACGGACTTGAATTTGAGGCAACGTCGATGGTTAGAACTCATCAAGGATTATGATGTGGGAATCAACTACCATCCTGGGAAGGCCAATGTAGTCGCTGATGCATTGAGCAGAAAGGGAGCATGCCACCAACTCACGATTCGGGAGCTACCACCCGAACTACGAAAGGAGTTCGAACGGTTACACCTCGGATTCTTGAATAACGTGGAGATAATAGAGATCCACTCCCCATTGGAGCAAGAAATAAGAAAGGGCCAAGCAATGAACGAGGGGATCAAGGAGATCAAGGAAAGAATTCGACAAGGGGTAGCGAAGGATTTCAAGGAGGATGAAAAGGGTACTCTTTGGCTAGGAAAAAGGACTTGTGTGCCAAACCTAAGACACCTTCGCGACATGATATTAAGGGAGGCACATGATTCACCCTATTCCATACATCCAGGGAGCACCAAAATGTACAAGGACTTGAAAACTTGCTATTGGTGGGATGGTATGAAAAGGGATATAGCCGAATACGTTGCCCTATGCGACACATGCCAACGGGTAAAAGCCGAACATCAAAAACCCGCTGGGTTGTTGCAACCTTTGAAAATACCTGAATGGAAATGGGAAGACATCAGTATGGACTTCATCGTCGGATTGCCAAGAACTCAGTCAGGATACGACTCCATCTGGGTCATTGTGGACCGGTTGACGAAAACCGCCCATTTTCTTCCGGTAAAGGCCAGTTACAACGTTACACAGTTGGCAGAGTTGTACATGGAGCAGATCGTGTGCCGTCATGGAATTCCGAAGAGGATAGTCTCAGATCGAGGTTCTCAGTTTACCTCTAGATTCTGGAGGAAGCTGCAGAAAGCCATGGGTACACGACTAGCTTTTAGCTCCGCCTATCACCCACAAACAGATGGGCAAACCGAGAGGACGAACCAAATTTTGGAGGACATGCTGAGAGCTTGCGCCTTGAAACGTGGGCGTAGTTGGGATAGGAGTTTACCGAATGCCGAGTTCTCCTATAACAACAGCTATCAAGCTAGCTTGAATATGTCGCCTTTCGAAGCCTTATATGGTAGACGGTGTAGAACGCCACTGTTCTGGAACGAGACTGGAGAGAACCAGGTGTTTGGACCCGAAGTACTACAAGAGGCTGAAAAGCAAGTCCAAACGATACGGGAAAACTTAAAGGCTACTCAGTCACGACAGAAAGGATATGCGGACAATAGGCGTAGGAAGTTGACCTTTGAAGTAGGAGACTTCGTATACCTTAAGGTATCACCTATCCGAGGCCAACGACGTTTTAACGTCAAAGGCAAACTAGCGCCTCGCTACATCGGACCATTTAAGATTTTGGACAAGCAAGGAGAAGTAGCCTATCAACTAGAGCTCCCAAACCATCTCTCCGACGTACATGACGTGTTTCATGTATCCCAGCTCAAGAAGTGCTTGAGAATACCAGAGGAACAAGTGTCAATGGGAGAACTTAAACTTCAAGAGGACCTGACTTACGCAGAACACCCTATCAGAATCTTGGACGTAAAGGAAAGGGTCACCCGAAACAAAGTGATTCGATGGTGCAAGGTACAATGGAGCCATCACACTGAAGCTGAAGCCACATGGGAACGTGAAGAGGATATCAAGGCAGAATTTCCCTATCTATTTTCTACTAACGAATCTCGAGGGCGAGATTCAATTTAAGGGGGGTAGATTTGTGACACCCTCATCTCGGGTGTCAGCATATATTCATGTTTTATGAAGAGGAATTTTTAGAAAAGAGGGAACAGAAACAAGTATCAAAAGGATAGCCAGTAAAGCTTCTGAGAGCGCCGAAAGCAACTTCCACGGCCAGCAGACCACGTGGCGCGTTCGGAGCTCATCCCCGAGAAATTTGGGAGAGGTCCGCCGTTAAACTAGCTACGTGGCAGGCTCGGAGGTCACCTCCGCAATTGAAAAGAGGTCCGACCCTGTGGACACGTGCTGCCCGCGGAGCTAGCCTCTGCGGAAGAAGCAAAGGCATTTTTCATAGGACACGTGTCATCCCCGGAGCTAGTCCTCGCGGAAATAAGAGGGTCAGTCGCGGGGGATACGTGTCAATCTCGGAGCTCATCTCAGAGAGAAGTCCGGGTCTATCGAACACGTGTCGCCACCGGAGCTTATCACCGGAAGGACCGTCGCAGCTAAACACGTGTCGACCTCGGGGCATGTCCCTGAGGAAAGGAGAGCGGAAAGACCGGCACCCACACGTGGCGTGCGTGGAGCTAGTCTCCGAAGAAGAGGGAGGTCTCGATCGATTGACACGCGGCACAACCGGAGCTCGTCTCTGCGGATGAGGAGATACCAGGCCCCGAGGACACGTGGAGCTTCCGGAACTCATCATCACGAAGGTAACTAGTCTGGAGCGGTTTTTACACGTAAAAATACCGGTACGCAACAGAAACCAATCTAAACTCCACGATGTTACCAAAGATAAGACGTCAGGATCCAACAAGATCTGAATAAGACTTTTATTCGGGATCCAATTAGATTAGGACTCTTCTCTTCTCGATTATAAATAGAACCCGAAACCTCTGGCCGAAACCATGAACTTCTCTTTCAACTCCTGAGCCGACGACTTAGAACCCTAGCCCTAACTCGCCGAGCAAAACATCGCCGAAAGCACAACAAGGGAGATCATCGGAGGAGAACCAAGCGGTCTGAGGAGGACCGCGAAGACAAGAAGAGCGTGAGGTAGGACTTCAATACCACCTTACGACATCATGGTGTTCATCTCTTGCATCTGTTCTTCAATTCCTTTCGAACAGAAGCTTTCTCGTGGGAAGATCACTCGATGATCAGTTTGATCTAAAGACAAGATCGTCGCCACGACCACATTTGATCCGAACACCTCTGTCCATGCAAGCCATGCAAGAGCGCACCAATCTAATAAAAATCATAGGATAGCATGCATATGCATCATCGCATCTAGTTTAAGGTTTGCGCATGATATTGATTGCTGTGAATCTTGTATGCACGTGAATCCTACATAGCAGGACAGGTTCAGGAAGCTGTCTACGACGAACTACAGCAACCAGGTTTTGAGAATCAAGAACAACCGGAACCGCAAGAACAAGGCAAGTGCTCCTTGACCATGTTGATCCTATGTTTTGGGTAAAACTATTTTGTTTTGCGAAAAGGTGTGTGTGCTGATTCAAACATGATGGGAAACTTTTTTATAGGAGTTTACTAGTTTTGGTTAAACCACCCTTGTCGCCAGGGAAGTTTATGAGTCGGGTATGGTTTTTGCTTTATGCTTCGCTGAGTCCATGGGATTGGAAATACGAGATAGATGTGTCTAGCTAACTGCACTTGTAATGATAATGAGAAACTGATGTTAATAATGGACATGGATCGGAGGGAGATCTAGGCAAGCCTGGGTTTGTGAATGAGGTAGCATGAGATGGTGGTTTTGCTTGCCGTAGATCTAAGGACCGGTTCATGCATGCACATGCCAGGATAACAGTGCCACCACAAGGCCAAATATGGGTGCGGCTTAGCTGAGTAATTAGGTAAGTTGCTAGAGTGTTATGGATTGTGGAAGGCGCGGGGAATGGGAGTCGAGTGAGGACTGCCCTGGGAACTGCATGGCACAAGAGGGGGCCCGTGGGTGGGAGAATTGGAGATTCTAGCCTGCCGGTGAAACCTCAGTGAGTCCATACATCTAGTAACCCCTTTGTAAAGGCTATTTTGTGATCTCTTGGCCATACACCGACGGTTGTGTACTGGTATAATGGAGGTTCTGCAGTCGCTGATGGGTGACAAAATCACAAACTTGTGGGTAAAGAGGTACAAACTCTGCAGAGTTACTAAAACTATCATGATAGCCGAGGTTACGGTTACGAGCACCTGGCTAAACTGCCATGATTAGATGGGATGATTGATGGGATGGTTATTCGAATGGTTATTGGGAAGGTTCTTGGTTATGGTTATTGGTTTGGTTATGGTTTGGTTTGGAACTGTGGAGTCCGGGAGATGAGATGGTTGCATGACTGATGGGTCATGACATGAGATTGGTCTCGGTGCGAGACGAGGTTGTTTTATGAGGTGAAATGGTAGCGAATACGAGGAGGTATTCGTGAGTATGAATAAAAGATTGGTTAATGTTCGGATGGAACACGGGAAGTGATGAAGGTATGTTGGTAATTTAATACATGCTGGGATTACATTCATCTAAAGTTAAGTTGCTGTTTTGTCATGGTTTTATAAATCTGCTTTTCTGCAAATAAACCTTTTGTTCCTACCTTGTTTTATGAGCTGCATATCATGTGTTATTCCCGCACTTGCTGAGTACATCATTGTGCTCAAACTTGCATTATTATTTCTTCATCAACAGCAAGAGAAGCCTACTATGAAGATCAAGTGGAACATTATGGCGTGTGATCTATTCTCAACCTTGCCTATGGAGGGAGTAGAGATGGAGCCACTTCTGCTTAGTTTTGCTTCCGCATTAGTTTTTGCTTCCGCATTTAAATAAGGACTTCCACTGCATAGAATTTAAGATTTCCGCTGTGAGCATGAGTCCAAGACTCATGAGGTGTTGTAATAAACTCTGTTATTCGTGGTAATATATAATCTGAATTCAGTTTGTGGAACGTATGTGTATGTGTGATGAACATCCTGGGCACACATATGCATTAGTTCTCGGTTCCGTGGTTTTCCACAGAATTGAGGGCGTCACATCCCGATCGAGCAGAGAGCTTCGGGGAGAAAATCTGCCGATGCTTGGGGTTGCACGCGAGGGGATAAAGCCAGCAGGTCCTCGCTCGGGCTGAGGCGGTGCCGGTCGCGTGGAGGCGCGAGCAAGCCGCCCTGGGCGCCAGCGCGTGGGAAAGGAAGTAGCTGGTGGCGCCGGTGGCTTCTCGGTGGCACAGCCGACAGCTGCTCGGTGGAACTTCCCACCGAGGATGTGACTTTGTGTGCAAGACTTCCCTCCTTCTCTCTATGACATGTGGGTCCCACCTGGGGTTTTAACCTCTGAAATTTACTCCTAATCACTGTTGTAAACAGTGAGCCCCAAAATACCCTGGTGATTCAAATTATTCACCCATGAGCCATTTGAATTGATTAGAATTCAAATTGGGTTTGGTTTGAATGAATTTCAGCACAAGTTCAGTTTGGAATTCAAATAAACTTTGAATTTGTCCCACTTAGCTCATGTCAAGATCAACTCCAAATGGAGTGAAAATTGGAGTGTGAGCTCACAAAATTGTGCTGAATAAGAATATGCCTCCCACTTCTGAATTCATGGGATAAAAACAGTTTGAATTTGAATATGGTTTCAAACTGCCCTCTTTCTGGCTATACCCAAAATGACCTCAAAAAGGTTTTGTATTTGGGTGAAACTTGGCATGGACATCCTTAGCAATGTGTAGGAGTTTTCATATGCCCAGCCCCTCTATATCAGATGTGGGAAATACCACTTTTGCAATATGTGAGTTTGTTCTCTGATGAGCATGTTGATGGTGGTTACATGCTCTTCATTTGTGTTCATCAACTTTCCTCAAATGAAGTGTGTGTGTGTATGGTGATGGACGCCTCAAATATGTGTCAAAAACTGAGGCCCTTACAGGCGTGCTCCGCGTCTCCGCGCCTTGGGAAGGCGCGTGTCGGTACCCTCAATACGAGGTACCCCCGCGCACAGGGGAAAATGCCTAAGGACCTCGCCCTTCTCCACAGGGAGAGCTCCGAAGGCGCCATGTGTCCAGCGGGGCCGGACCTCCCTCTCCTCAGAGGAGAGCTCCGGACCCGCCACATGGCCAACTGAGCCGGACCTCCCCCCTCCGCGGGGAGAGCTCCATAGGTTCCACGTGCCCTGCGGGGCCGGACCTCCCTCTCCTCAGAGGAGAGCTCCGGGCCCGCCACGTGGCCAGCAGAAGCCGGACCTCCCCCCTCCGCGGGGAGAACTCCGAAGGCTCCACGTATTCCGTGGGGCTGGACCTCCCTCTCCTCAGAGGAGAGCTCCGGGCCTGCCACGTGGCCAGCAGAGCAGTGCTGCCTGCCCCGCGCGGTAGGCAGCAAGAGTAAAGACGCGCCTTACCTTGCCCGCACAAGGTATTCAAGACCCGCGCCTTCCCAAGGCGCGGAGACGCGGAACACGCCTCTGTCAGGTGCCATTGCATCCAGTCACATCGCAGACTGGCGTGCCGCGTCAGAGCCTGCACGCCAATAAACACAGCGACAAGACATCCCCTGCCGCCCCTGCCTTCATCAACCACTACGACTAGCTTGCGGCATGGGCAGGGCGGCAGAACAAAGAGTCGGAAGCCCTCGCCAGAGACAACTACCAGCGTAACTGCAGATACGGTGGATGGCAGGCAATCTCCCCGGGACCACCTGTCGGGTCCCGGGCCCACCTTGTAAGCCGCTCGACCCTTGGACTATAAAAGGCTCAGGTAGGCAACGTTAGCAAGGGTTCGCCTCTTACACACTCTCGCACCCTAGCCGTTGGCACTTCAGCCATCTGACATCTTACACCCTCAAGCTCAGGACTCCGGTTCTAGGCAGCAAGCAATACAGCGAGCAACTCTGCTCACCATAGACGTAGGGTTTTACGCTCCGGCGGCCTGAACCACGTAAAATCCCAGTGTCAAGCTTCTCCCTCAATCGTCCCTAACGCTGAAGCTCTCCGTGAGTGACTAGCCCCACCGAAAAAGAACCTCCGCGGGCTGCCCAGAGCAGGCTCAGGGGAAGTATCGGCTACACACTTTGACTTTTGGCGTGCCAGGTAGGGGGCTTTTCCCTTGTGCGACGAGCTTCTGCTGACGAAGATGACGAAGCTCGCTTCAGCGGCAAGCTCTCCCCGCCACGTTCACGACGAACGGTGACCAGCGGGGACTACGTCTCGACACACTCAGGACGAAGTGTGTCGGCGCAAGCTGGAAGCCAGCACCCGACTCCGGCAGCGCAGGCTTCAGCAAGCATGAGATCCTCTGCAGCGCTGAGAGTCTCCCACGGGGGCGCACTAGCTGTAGCAAGATTGCTACTGTGCAATCCACCTGCTGGGGACGCGTCTCAGTCAGCGACCCAGCAGTGGATTCGCGACGTAGACCGTCTCGTCGTCGCCGCCGCCAACCCTCGACTTCGGCGGGGACGACGCCCCAGTCAACCGGCTGTGTCGCTGACGCGCACGCCAACGGTTGACGGGCAGACGGCAGATTCCCGCTCCACCAGGCTCCCATTGGCAGACCTGAGGTCGGAGCTGCAATGATGCAACTTGGGTAAAGATGCCTGAGTGCTCATTGAGCGACGGCGAGAAAGGCGTCGCAATCAGGAGGCCGGCGACAGCATGTCAACCGCCTCGACCCAGCCCAAGGCGCAGACGTTCGCCACGCGATCTCTGCCCCAGGCATACGCCACGCAGCATATGCCCCAGTCATATGCCCTGCAAATGGTGCCCCCGGTTTATGGCGCAGCCTTGCCCGTACCGGGGTACACAGTGCCAGCAGCGAACCAAACGTTAGTGGCACCAACGCCTGCAGCAACAGGAGCAGGATGTGCGGCCCTGGCGCCACACCTTCGCTTCGCGAAGTGGCCGCGCAAGTTCCGGCCACAAAGTACGATGGCAGCGTCAACCCGGCGGAGTTCCTCCAGATCTACTCCACCGCCATCCTTGCTGCAGGAGGGGACGAGGCCGTCATGGCCAACTACATCCCCATCGCCTTGACAGGCCCAGCCCGGTCTTGGCTCATGAATCTCCCCCAGGGTTCCATAACCTCCTGGGGAGAGCTCTGCCGGCAGTTCACTGCTAACTTTGGCAGCTCCTACACCTGGCCTGGCACGGAGCTCGACCTCCACGCCATCCAGCAACAACCAGGAGAGACGCTGCGCTCCTTCATCCAGCGGTTCTCCCAGGTACGGAACACCATCCCGCATATCCAAAATGCTTCTGTGGTGGTGGCGTTCCGGCAGGGTGTACGGGACAAGAAGATGCTTGAGAAGCTCGTGACCAGAGAGGTTCGCGACGTCTCAGAGCTCTTCAGCCTGACGGACAAGTGCGCCAGGGCAGCAGAAGGGCGGAACTGGCACTCACTTCCAGCCTCCGAGTCAGGAGGACAGCCCGGATCTGGCGCTGCTTCCCATGGAAGCGGCAAGAAGATCAAGAACCGGGGCGGTGGCAAGATGAAGCCACCGACCGCAGCACCCGTCGCTGCAGCAGCAGCACCCAGTGGAGTACGGGGGCCACGCCCCGACAAGAGGCAGCGACAGTCACCAGCTCCAGATGGTGACCAAGGCGAGTCATGCCCCGTTCACGACACCAGAAACCATACTGCTGCTGAGTGCCAGGAGATTCAGAAGCTCGCGGAGTGCTTCCGCAAGGGAAAGCACCCGCGTGCTGATGCCCCTCCCTTCCGTCAAAGGGAGGGCAAGCAGAAGGTCGACACTCAAGACAACGCCGACCACCAAGTGGAGTTCCAGAAGCCTCAGCGCGCCGTGAAGGCGGTGCGCAACCATGAGGACTCCAGCTCCAGCGATGACGAGCGCCGGAAGATGCTCTACGTCATCTACGGTGGGTCCGCTGACCCCTCGTTCCGAAGCGCGGTTAAGACTCTGCGCCGAGCGGTAGCGTCGGTGGCTCCCCTCCCAAGTGCCGCGCCGCACCTCAAGTGGATGGGAACCCCCATCAGCTTCGATACCACCGACTGCCCCAGGAACATGGCTGGGGCCGGCCAACTACCGCTCTTGGTAGCACCCACCATCGCCAACGTGAGGATGTACCACGTTCTGGTAGATGGCGGGGCTGGGCTGAACCTCATCAGCCGCACAGCCTTCCAGAAGCTGCAGATCCCGATGGCCAAGCTCACCCCATCGAGCACGTTCTCAGGGGTAGTGAGACAGCCCCACAGGACCTCGTCGGGTGGTGCCGTGTTATGCGGCACCCAACAGCACACGGGTTGCAGAAACACATCATATTACATAAATAGTTTAGCGGAAGCGTACAAGATTCTTTTACAAATAAATATATATCAGAGTAAACTACAGCGGAAGACTATCACTCTCACGATTCATATCTAAACTAGCAACAAAGAAACAGTCCAGCCCGCGGACGTTTCTTACTAGCAACACGAAGATCAATCTGCAGCGGCGAGGATGCTCTTTGAGTAAACACTCGGAGGTTCCCGAGTCTCATCGGCATCCCTTCTCATAAGCATCGAGTCAAATACCTGCAAAACAACTCGGATAGCATCCGTGAGCATAACGCTCAGCAAGACTTAACCGTCACCCTAAACATGAAACTCTAAGTGAGGTTATGAACCTAACATAGGATGGCATAAGCATAATTAAACTCGCCTAACAGTGAATCCTTACTTTCAGGTATTAATTGCGGCATTTTAAGTAACCCTGGGCACGCCACATCGGGAGTCCACAATCAAACAAGAAACGCTTTCCCCCGATGTAAATTGCTCATGGCATAAAAGAATCGAGTTTGCACTAGCCTATTCGTCAAGCTTCAATACAAGGTAGAAGAATACTTCACATCAAAATGATTAGTTCCTTTCTCATGCAAGTTCTTACTACGTCACGACTGTGAGAACAAGTATGCTCGGTCCATTCCGCGAGCGACGGTGATTCGAATCAATAACACCCGGACTACACGACACGTACGCCCGTACTCGACGTTGCCTACAACAACCATCACTGACGTCGTACGTGGCAGCCTTTCCCCCGTTTCACCCCCGCTGAATCGATCAAGTCACCCCGTACAGTAGCTACTCTCATGGTGCACCTTCCGACGTGAGATGTCATGAGAATATTCCCCACATACTGCACACCGGCCATCCGCCTGAGGCGACCCGAAAAGTCCCAACGACAGCTTCCCGAGGTACATCGGTTTACTGGGTCCCATATATCCAGCATGAGTCTGGTACACAACTCAAACTTGTTCAACAGGGCCGCATACGGATCGGTCCTTGACCGACACGTACAGGTCTACAGCACCCAGGCCCCTATGTCCTGCTGCTCCTACAACCTTCCGGTCTCAACTTTAACTTGCTAATTCAATTACGAACCAATCCCGTATGCCCCTGTTGTTCCTAAATCTGCGAGTAGCATCTCACCACTCGACTTCTACCGAACCGTACTTAAGCATGGAAGTTCTACACGGTAAAAGACACCTACCCAATACTCCATGGGTCATTTGGTTATGCAAGAGGAGTATCAATCACTAGACCTAATGCACAGTTCATACCTTGACCGAAAGTGAATACAAAACAAAAACTTAACAGCTGTTAAATGCAAACCGGAGCTTGCCTGTTTTGCAGGGTAGTCGTATATAACAGTTAGTGTCCTTGCAGATCCACCCTTGACTCTCCGGAGCTTGATCCACTTTGATGAATCACTCCTTTGAGTCCCCTTCGTTGTGGTTCCTATTGAAATGCATATGCACATATTTTATAGAATGTAATGGAAAGAAGTTATAGAATTACTTTCTTAAGAACAGAGGTTGTGTGGAAAAGCCAAGCATGGCTTGGTTTGCCTCTGTTGTGCAAAGAACAGAATTAAACTAATTTGACCTTAAGGCCCTTTGCTATACACTAACCCTTTTCTCTAATGACATAATAGATAAGCTGAAAAGATTTGAGTGCAACTGAAGAACAAGAACTCCAATGGCCTCAAAACTTTTACAGCAGGTTCTATACTACCTAAGGATTTAGCTTGCCAAATTGCAGCTAATGTGGAGTCATATTGTGTCCTCCATAATTCTCACAATATCTCTTATGTATTTTTCCCTTATACATAAGTATGGAGAATAATAACAGGGAGTTCCAGGACTCATCTTGGGCTGATAATTTACTTGTGAGTTCTTGATCACATGAGAGTCATCTGGTCCAAAATTCAGCCCTTTTACTTGGGTAGTTCTCCCAGAACAATTCTTTAAGCATTTGTACTCAATAGAATTAATTCTGTAGTAATGTGCATTTTCATGCCCAACTAAGTGAACTACAATTCCAAGTATGTCCCAGAGAGCTTGCCTAAATTGTCCTATGATTTTTGGAGCTATGAATTGCTCAGAACAGATTTTTGAAGTGGGAAACATTTTCTGAAAATGTTTCTGGACTCTTATGAACACAGCAGATTGTTTTTAGCAAATTCCTACCCAAATGATCTTCAAATGAGCTGAAAATTTGATATAATGTCAACAATATGCTAAGGAATAGTCTGGAAAAATTTGGGTATTTTTGGATAAACCAAACTCCCTCAATAATTCTTTTTCAGAAAACCTTGCAAGAATTTTCCAGAATTAAATAATTCGTTTCATACAAATTGGGTTGTAGATTTGGACAGATCTATTCAATATGAGTCCAACCCAATTTGAATCACTAAATTTGGGGATTCCTAGCAAGAGTTATGAGGTTCTAAAGTTTGGGGAAAATTTCTGAAATTGACCTCTGTTTATTTTCCCATTTTCAGAGACATAAGGAATTGACACCACATTTGGACAAGCAAATGAGGTCCAATGCTTCTGAAATTTTACTGGAGTTCAAGTATTTTTGGAAGACTCTCCTGCCCAAATTTGGGGATTTTCCAATACATAGAACTCCTGGAACAATTCCCACAAGCTTTTCCTTCTATGAATTAATGAGCCAAAACCAGGGGTTTTCATAATTATTGGGTTGTACCTCTGGATAGTACTCTCTTAGAGGAATCCAACAAAATTTATCTCACTATTTTTGGAGCTTCCTACACCAAGTTATGCATTTTACAAGTTTGCACAACTCTCTGTTTGATTTTAAACAGCACAGTCGCATATGGGGCCCATGGGCCAGGTGCTTCTTCAACCTCCCGCCAGAGCCCGCGGGTGCACACCGGCAGAAAACTTGGCATGGCTCGTTCTCTCTCATTTCTCCACCAAATGAGCTCCGGTTTCGCCCTACATGCTCCTGGGAACGTGGCGCAGCTGCCGGGCAAGGTTTCCCCGCGTGAAAACGGCTGTAGGTGGGTCGGCACCGGCGGGGCGGCTCGGGAGCTCGACATGGACACGTTCCAGCGTGTCCAAGGCATCTCCCGGCGAGCTACGATGTCCTACAGCATCCCTATGGTTCTAGGAACATGGAACGGAGATCAAATCGTGCAGAAAGTGGCTGCAACCTAGTCGTCACCGTGGACCGTGGCAGTTTTGGCCACCGGCGATGATTTCTCGTCGCCCGGGGCATAGGAGGGTCGGTTTTCTTTGGTTTTCGGCGTGGGAGGGCGCTAGGGCATCTAGTTGCTGTGGTTTGAATTGTAGGAGGTATAATCAATCGGTTTGGGAGAATTTCCCGAATTAAACACAGGCTGTTCTATACGTGCGCCGGTGCCAAAAATTGAATTCCGGCGAGCTGGCGTCGGGGGAGAGCAAGAGGACGATGGGATGAGGATCAGTACCTCCTGGCGCACCTCTGTGACCTCTTGAGCCTGCCGGAGAGGCGCTGGGCTGGCCGGGAGCCAGGGAGCAGTGGAGCAGCGCCGGTGAAGGAAAAACAGCGCACGGAGTGGCTGCTGATCGTGAGGAGAGGAAGCAACTGCTGTCGGCTTGGTCCGAGGAGGGAGAGATAACTTTGCTGAAGCGGTGAGAACCGACCCTGGGGCGCCAACGCGTGGAGACCGGCAGCAGGAGCTAGGGTTGCAAGCTGCTCGGTGGCGCTCGCGAGCTGTTCGGTAAAATTTCCCACCGAGAGCAAAACTTAGTGAGTAAGTTTCCTCTTTTAGCTCTATGACATGTGGGTCCCACTCCACATGTACCTCCCAAATATCTGTTTAAGCTGATCTTTTCAATCCCCAGAATGCTAAAATTTAAAAAGGTGGGCTAGAATTTGAATTCTTCAAATTCAGTTTGAATTTGCAAGACTAAATCTGAATTTGGTTTAGAATTTGCAATTTCTTCTTTTTAGTCTCTTTTGAGCCCACCATACAAATGGAAAGTTGGTGAGCAAACTTTTCCCTATAATTCCAACTGTAGGGCTGCATGTTTACTCAAAGTTTTTGGGTCACCATATGTGTGAACTTTGAATTTCAAATCTGAATTTTATACTTATATGCAAAGAGGTATTTAACTCCTTATTGGTTCAACACTTTTAAATAAAAAGGTGAGCCTCATTTTGGATGATCATCCTACGTATTACTTTGCATGAAGAAAAGTTTTAGCAAGTCCCATTTTTCATGTCTTTGCCACACATATGAACTCAAACTTTAGTTTTTATTCATACACATTTTTGGGACTTTTACATTCCTCCCCCCTTAAAAGAATCTCGTCCCGAGATTACAAAACAGGAACGAGACGGGAGAGGTAATTACAAACTGTACAAAGCTAAATATTCCGGATAGTTGGTGCGGAGGTAATCTTCACTTTCCCACGTCGCCTCTTCCGTGGTGTGATTACTCCACAGCACCTTGAAAAATCGGATCGTCCGGTTCCGGGTTACCCGGGTCTTTTCATCCAAAATCTGGACCGGTCGCTCGGTGTAGGTCAGGTCCGGTTTCAACTCGTCGATGTCCTCAGTGCGAACAGCAGCGGTGAATTTGAGGCACTTCCGCAGCTGTGATACGTGAAATACATCATGAACACCCACCAAACTTGCCGGTAATTCCAGCCGGTAGGCTACGGGTCCGCACTTCTCCGTGATAGCGAAAGGACCAATAAAACGGGGAGCGAGTTTCCCCTTTACACCAAAACAGTGAATTCCCTTCATCGGAGATACACGAAGATATACGTGCTCTCCGACGTCAAAATGTAATGGCCTACGCCTTTGATCGGCGTAGCTTTTCTGTCGGGATTGGGCAGCCTTTAAGTTCTCTTGTATCAACCGAACTCGGTCTTCGGCTTCGTTGACAAGATCAATCCCAAACAGAACTCTTTCGCCGGACTCACACCAATTCAGTGGTGTGCGACACTTCCGGCCATAGAGAGCTTCATACGGTGCCATTTTAATACTCGCTTGATAACCGTTGTTGTATGAAAACTCCGCCAGCGGTAGGTGATCGTCCCAATTCCTACCGTGGTGGATGGCACATGCTCTCAACATGTCCTCGAGCACTTGATTCACCCTCTCAGTTTGTCCATCGGTTTGAGGGTGATATGCGGAGCTTCTAATTAGCTTGGTTCCCAACGAGGCATGCAGCTGCTCCCAAAACCGAGCAACGAACAACGCACCTCGATCTGAGATGATGGTCTTCGGGACACCATGTGAACATATAATTCTGGAGATGAATAACTCCGCATATTGCCTTGCTCGATAATGAGTGTTTACCGGTATGAAATGAGCTGATTTCGTCAACCGGTCGACGATCACCCATATCGAGTCATGCTTCTTGGATGTGAGTGATAATCCGACGATGAAGTCCATACTCACATCCTCCCATTTCCACGCCGGAATCTTTAAAGGTTGTAGCGGTCCGGCTTTCCGCATATGATCAGCCTTGACCCGTCTACACGTATCGCATTCGGATACGTATTTAGCAATCTCCCTCTTCATCCTCGTCCACCAAAATTTCTGTTTCAAATCTTGGTACATCTTGTTACTTCCGGGATGAATGGAAAACTTAGACAGGTGGGCTTCATCCAAGATCTTCTTCCGGAGTTTCATATTACGCGGTACCACTATACGGTCGTTAAACCATATCGTACCGTTCTCATCCTTCCGGAAACATTTCACCTCTCCGTTGTCCAGTCTTCTCCGTATGTGAGACATGCCCCTGTCTCTTCTTTGAGCCTCAACAATCTCTTCACGGATTGTTGGAATGAGCGCGAGATTATAAAGCGCGCCATACGGAATGACACGGAGGCTTGGTTCTTCGTCTTCTAACTCAGCAGACGCTAAGTTGTGAACATGGGCCTTCCGACTCAGCGCGTCGGCAACCACGTTTGCTTTTCCTGGATGATAGTGGATCTCAATTTCATAATCTTTGATGAGCTCCAACCATCTCCGTTGTCTCATATTTAGCTCCTTCTGCGTGAAGATATACTTCAGGCTTTTGTGGTCGGTGTAGAGGTGAACAAGATTACCCAGTAGGTAATGCCTCCACATCTTTAACGCCAACACCACAGCAGCAAGCTCAAGATCGTGAGTTGGATAATGCTGCTCGTGGTTTCGCAGTTGACGAGACCCATAGGTGACTACACGCCCTTCTTGCATCAAAACGCAGCCGAGACCGATGCCGGATGCATCACAGTATACATCGAATGGCTTCGTCGTGTCCGGCTGAGCAAGAACTGGAGCCGCTGTAAGATGTTCCACCAAAGTTTTGAATGCGGCTTCACATGCTGCATTCCACATGTATTTAGTGCCCTTCTTCAGCAGCTCCGTCATTGGTTTAGCAATCTTTGAGAAGCTCGGAATAAACCTCCGATAATACCCCGCTAAACCTAGGAAACTTCGGACCTCGTGGACCGATTTGGGAGATTCCCACTTCAGCACTTGTTCAATCTTGCTGGGGTCCACGGCGATACCTTCTGCTGAAATAATATGGCCTAGGAAAGGCACTTGATCGATCCAGAACTCGCACTTGCTGAACTTGGCATATAACTGGTGCTCCCGCAACCATTGTAGCACAATGCGCAAATGTTCAGCATGCTCTTCTTCAGATTTGGAGTAAACCAAAATGTCGTCGATGAATACCACGACGAACTTGTCTAGCTCCGGCATGAATACCGAATTCATCAAATACATAAAGTGTGCCGGAGCGTTGGTTAGCCCAAATGACATGACGAGGTACTCATAGAGTCCGTATCTCGTCGAGAAAGCTGTCTTCGGTATGTCCTCCGGTCGGATTTTGATTTGATGATATCCCGACCGAAGATCCATCTTCGAAAATACCTTTGCACCCACAAGTTGATCGAACAGGATGTCAATGCGGGGCAAAGGATATTTGTTCTTTATTGTGACAGCATTGAGAGGACGGTAGTCAACACATAGCCGTAGTGTTTCGTCCTTCTTCTTAACGAACAGCACTGAGCAACCCCAAGGTGAAGAACTTGGTCGTATGAAACCCTTGCTCATAAGTTCACTCAGTTGCTCTTTCAACTCCGCTAGCTCGTTAGGTGCCATCTTGTAAGGCCTTCGTGAAATAGGCGTCGTTCCCGGCGCCAGTTCAATTTTGAACTCGACGTCCCGTTCAGGCGCCATGCCCGGTAAATCATCAGGAAATACGTCGGGATAATCACGTACCACCGGAATATCTTCAAGCTTCAGCGCTTCCGTGTGGTAGGCCTCTACCATGTCTGGGTCTTTGCTGTCTAAAAACAGCGTGTGCTGTCCGTGAATCGGCGAGTTAATCTGGACAGTCCGGTTACCGATATTGAGAACGGCACCGTGACGATTTAACCAAGACATCCCCAATATAATGTCTATCTTCTGCCTATCCAACATAATCAGCGATGTTGGGTATATTTTTCCGCCCAAACACAAAGCTGCTCGGCACACAATCTGATTGGCAGAGATATTTCCTCCCGGTGATCGTATAAGAAAACTCGTTGTGGGAGTATTGGTGGATAATTGGTGCTGATCCACGCATGTTTTGCTGATAAAATTATGGGTTGCACCGGAATCAAAAAGTATGAGCACGGGCACGTCTTTGAGAGTGAACATGCCCGCTAACACCGGTGCTCCCTCCGGGACATCCTCAATAGCCAGATGTTGCACACTCCCGGATTGCAATGCTGTTACATTGGCTTGAGCAGGTGGCGGCATACCACCTGACGATGATGTCTGTCTGGTGTTCACCAACTTCTCCCGGCATTCTTGCCTAAAATGCCCTGAACGGTGGCAATAAGAACACGGAGGTTTCCCCGGTCCTTCGTTGACTTGTGGTTGAGAAGTTGATGTACTTGGCGGCAGCAATGATGCCACAGGTGTCATTTGTTGCTGCGGCAAGGGTGTTGCTTCAAGACATGATTCTTGAGCAGGAAATCTGTACGGAGTTGATCTCACTGGCGCTTGCCATCTTTCATCGGATGGTGTGTGATACACCACACGGTATTTGCGAGGAACAACTGGTGTGTCTTCTAGCACATCCTCCCGGTTCCTCTTTCCTGCTTGACACTCAAGTGTCGCTTGTTCTTGTAGCAGAGCAGCACTGATCAACTCGGTGTAACTGCCTTGATTGAACAAAGCTAACTTCTCCTTTAATATGGCACTTAAGCCATAGAAAAAGTAGTCACACATTGCAGCTTCGCTCGTCGCATAAGCAGGAGCATATTGTGCCAGAAGGTTGAATCGTCTGACATAATCGAGGACACTCATGTCCCCCTGCTTCAAGTTTCTGAATTCTTGCTGCTGGGCCTTGATAAAACCCATAGGAATGTGACGAGCCTGGAATGCTTCACGAAATTCCATCCATTCCACTTGACGGCCTTCCGGAACGGTGGCGAGATACGCAAACCACCAATTTCCGGCGGCTCCATGGAGCTGTTGAGCTGCAAATGATGTCTTCTGATACTCGTCGCACTCAAACACTCCAAACTTGGACTCCATAACTCGAAGCCACTGATCAGCTTCCACTGGTTCATTGGCTTCCGTGAAAATTGGTGGTTGTGTCGCCAAGAAGTCCAAATAGGCGTTCCGAGGTGGGACGTTCTGTTGTGCACGTTGGAGTAAACCTTGTTGTACCAAGGCTTGGAGTAGTCTGGTGTTCTCTTGACTTGACTCGACCATCTGAGCCATGACATCCGCCCATACCATTGATGGCGGTGCCCGTGGTGGAGTCGAGTCATCACCGTCTTGGCGAGAACTTTCAGCCCTACTCGGAGACTGAGTACGCACCATACTGCAAAAGCATAATTTTTGAGGGGAGTCAAAACATGATCTCAGCAGTATGTGAAAGTATGTAAAACATGAACATGCTAAAACTTTATGAAAGCATAACAAAATTTCATGTTTACACATCTTTCTAAAGCTAACAGAAAACCATCCCCATTTGCTGTACAGAACCGACCTTTCTGTACTTAACCCAGATTTGGATCCAGTTACCAGCATTTTCAGAACTCAAGTCGAACACCAAAGTTAAAGTTAACTTCAGTATCTTTCCATCGAGTACCCACATGCCTCTGGATCATCTTTGGAACAAAAGTTAGGATTGTTCAAAGTTGACAGAATTTTCTGGCTAAATTTTGCCAGCACCTCCTTTGTATGTGGCTGTTTTCATCACAGTTTTACATACAAATGGGGTACAATTCTGAACAAACTATGAACTACAAAATCGTTGCAAGTTTCATAAGCTTTCCAACGGTGTATCATATGACCCTTAGAAATTTCTCTACAGATTGTGACGGCTAATTTACAGCAACATCCCGAGAAGTTTGCAGCTGCTCTGTTTTCCGAACAGTTTGCATTCATCTGGACATTCGACCAAGTTGGTGTCGGATTTGGCTCTGGAGTTCTACAGAAAAGTTGTAGAGCACTTAGTAACCTTTCCAGAACGGTATCAAACACCTCCATTGGTTCAAGATAATCAGAGTTACTCTCTGTTAAAGACCAGAAAAATTTCTGTCTGAACAGAGGACTCTGTCTTTGAGATCAAAAGAAGCCTAACAAGTCTCTTTTTTGAAACTTAGTTCAAATGAAGAGCCCAGTAACTAATATGTGCTTTATCACATCCATTTTTAGTTTGGAAGTTAGTCATGAATGATTTCTTCATAGGTAAGAATACTATCCAGTGTAGTACGGTGACGATGCACCGTAAGACATATAACGGTACTACGTCGCCTCACCAAAGAAAAACCTAACCGGATTACACCGGCATATACGTATCCTTAGGTGGCACTAAAACGGTCACTCGCAAACGTGTTCTACACGCACTAAGGTTTTCGTGGTTAGTTCCTGCATAAAACACACTCAATCATCAGGTTCGGCTGCACACCAAACCCGATATCCATAACAGTTGGTACACCCGGCCGTCATCACTCGCCCAGGTGTTCTCAAGCCAAACACGCCATGAGCTACGTGTTCACGTTACTGACCACGTGACAGGGTCTCCCAAATTGCACCACGCACGCCCGGGACAGGCGCTGCTCAAATACCCCAAACGACATGAAGAGTCGTAGAGGATACTAAAGCGGGTCGGGTTACCTGCCACCCATGAGGCTCCACCCTTCAGCTTGTGCGCACTGGTGGATAGCGCATACGTGCACCCCCCAAGACATAGACGTCCTGAGATGCACGATTTTCCGACATAACACATAAGTTAGGTTGCCACCTTCATAATATGCTAATAGTAGTCCTTATGTGGGACTAGTACCGTTATCTCACCGTATACTAAGTTTTTGACATAATATGATACTCAATCCGTGCTCTGTTCCCAACGCAGCTCTGATACCATGTGTAACAGCTCTGATACCACGCTGAGACGGCCCCACAGGACCTCGACGGGTGGTGCCGTGTTATGCGGCACCCAACAGCACACGGGTTGCAGAAACACATCATATTACATAAATAGTTTAGCGGAAGCGTACAAGATTCTTTTACAAATAAATATATATCAGAGTAAACTACAGCGGAAGACTATCACTCTCACGATTCATATCTAAACTAGCAACAAAGAAACAGTCCAGCCCGCGGACGTTTCTTACTAGCAACACGAAGATCAATCTGCAGCGGCGAGGATGCTCTTTGAGTAAACACTCGGAGGTTCCCGAGTCTCATCGGCATCCCTTCTCATAAGCATCGAGTCAAATACCTGCAAAACAACTCGGATAGCATCCATGAGCATAACGCTCAGCAAGACTTAACCGTCACCCTAAACATGAAACTCTAAGTGAGGTTATGAACCTAACATAGGATGGCATAAGCATAATTAAACTCGCCTAACAGTGAATCCTTACTTTCAGGTATTAATTGCGGCATTTTAAGTAACCCTGGGCACGCCACATCGGGTGTCCACAATCAAACAAGAAACGCTTTCCCCCGATGTAAATTGCTCATGGCATAAAAGAATCGAGTTTGCACTAGCCTATTGATCAAGCTTCAATACAAGGTAGAAGAATACTTCACATCAAAATGATTAGTTCCTTTCTCATGCAAGTTCTTACTACGTCACGACTGTGAGAACAAGTATGCTCGGTCCATTCCGCGAGCGATGGTGATTCGAATCAATAACACCCGGACTACACGACACGTACGCCCGTACTCGACGTTGCCTACAACAACCATCACTGACGTCGTACGTGGCAGCCTTTCCCCCGTTTCACCCCCGCTGAATCGATCAAGTCGCCCCATACAGTAGCTACTCTCATGGTGCACCTTCCGACGTGAGATGTCATGAGAATATTCCCCACATACTGCACACCGGCCGTCCGCCTGAGGCGACCCGAAAAGTCCCAACGACAGCTTCCCGAGGTACATCGGTTTACTGGGTCCCATATATCCAGCATGAGTCCGGTACACAACTCAAACTTGTTCAACAGGGCCGCATACGGATCGGTCCTTGACCGACACGGACAGGTCTACAGCACCCAGGCCCCTATGTCCTGCTGCTCCTACAACCTTCCGGTCTCAACTTTAACTTGCTAATTCAATTACGAACCAATCCCGTATGCCCCTGTTGTTCCTAAATCTGCGAGTAGCATCTCACCACTCGACTTCTACCGAACCGTACTTAAGCATGGCAGTTCTACACGGTAAAAGACACCTACCCAATACTCCATGGGTCATTTGGTTATGCAAGAGGAGTATCAATCACTAGACCTAATGCACAGTTCATACCTTGACCGAAAGTGAATATAAAACAAAAACTTAACAGCTGTTAAATGCAAACCGGAGCTTTCCTGTTTTGCAGGGTAGTCGTATATAACAGTTAGTGTCCTTGCAGATCCACCCTTGACTCTCCGGAGCTTGATCCACTTTGATGAATCACTCCTTTGAGTCCCCTTCGTTGTGGTTCCTATTGAAATGCATATGCACATATTTTATAGAATGTAATGGAAAGAAGTTATAGAATTACTTTCTTAAGAACAGAGGTTGTGTGGAAAAGCCAAGCATGGCTTGGTTTGCCTCTGTTGTGCAAAGAACAGAATTAAACTAATTTGACCTTAAGGCCCTTAGCTATACACTAACCCTTTTCTCTAATGACATAATAGATAAGCTGAAAAGATTTGAGTGCAACTGAAGAACAAAAACTCCAATGGCCTCAAAACTTTTACAGCAGGTTCTATACTACCTAAGGATTTAGCTTGCCAAATTGCAGCTAATGTGGAGTCATATTGTGTCCTCCATAATTCTCACAATATCTCTTATGTATTTTTCCCTTATACATAAGTATGGAGAATAAGAACAGGGAGTTCCAGGACTCATCTTGGGCTGATAATTTACTTGTGAGTTCTTGATAACATGAGAGTCATCTGGTCCAAAATTCAGCCCTTTTACTTGGGTAGTTCTCCCAGAACAATTCTTTAAGCATTTGTACTCAATAGAATTAATTCTGTAGTAATGTGCATTTTCATGCCCAACTAAGTGAACTACAATTCCAAGTATGTCACAGAGAGCTTGCCTAAATTGTCCTATGATTTTTGGAGCTATGGATTGCTCAGAACAGATTTTTGAAGTGGGAAACATTTTCTGAAAATGTTTCTGGACTCTTATGAACACAGCAGATTGTTTTTAGCAAATTCCTACCCAAATGATCTTCAAATGAGCTGAAAATTTGATATAAGGTCAACAATACGCTATAGAATATTCTGGCAAAATTTGGGTATTTTTGGATAAACCAAACTCCCTCAATAATTCTTTTTCAGAAAACCTTCCAAGAATTTTCCAGAATTAAATAATTCGTTTCATACAAATTGGGTTGTAGATTTGGACAGATCTATTCAATATGAGTCCAACCCAATTTGAATCACTAAATTTGGGGATTCCTAGCAAGAGTTATGATGTTCTAAAGTTTGGGGAAAATTTCTGAAATTGACCTCTGTTTATTTTCCCATTTTCAGAGACATAAGGAATTAACACCACATTTGGACAAGCAAATGAGGTCCAATGCTTCTGAAATTTTACTGGAGTTCAAGTATTTTTGGAAGACTCTCCTGCCCAAATTTGGGGATTTTCCAATACATAGAACTCCTGGAACAATTCCCACAAGCTTTTCCTTCTATGAATTAATGAGCCAAAACCAGGGGTTTTCATAATTATTGGGTTGTACCTCTGGATAGTACTCTCTTAGAGGAATCCAACAAAATTTATCTCACTATTTTTGGAGCTTCCTACACCAAGTTATGCATTTTACAAGTTTGCACAACTCTCTGTTTGATTTTAAACAGCACAGTCGCATGTGGGGCCCACGGGTCAGGTGCTTCTTCAACCTCCCGCCAGAGCCCGCGGGTGCACACCGGCAGAAAACTTGGCATGGCTCGTTCTCTCTCATTTCTCCACCAAATGAGCTCCGGTTTCGCCCTACATGCTCCTGGGAACGTGGCGCAGCTGCCGGGCAAGGTTTCCCCGCGTGAAAACGGCTGTAGGTGGGTCGGCACCGGCGGGGTGGCTCGGGAGCTCGACATGGACGCGTTCCAGCGTGTCCAAGGCATCTCCCGGCGAGCTACGATGTCCGACAGCATCCCTATGGTTCTAGGAACATGGAACGGAGATCAAATCATGCAGAAAGTGGCTGCAACCTAGTCGTCACCGTGGACCGTGACAGTTTTGGCCACCGGCGATGATTTCTCGTCGCCCGGGGCATAGGAGGGTCGGTTTTCTTTGGTTTTCGGCGTGGGAGGGCGCTAGGGCATCTAGTTGCTGTGGTTTGAATTGTAGGAGGTATAATCAATCGGTTTGGGAGAATTTCCCGAATTAAACACAGGCTGTTCTATACGTGCGCCGGTGCCAAAAATCGAATTCCGGCGAGCCGGCGTCGGGGGAGAGCAAGAGGACGACGGGATGAGGATCAGTACCTCCTGGCGCACCTTTGTGACCTCTTGAGCCTGCCGGAGAGGCGCTGGGCTGGCCGGGAGCCAGGGAGCAGTGGAGCAGCGCCGGTGAAGGAAAAACAGCGCACGGAGTGGCTGCTGATCGTGAGGAGAGGAAGCAACTGCTGTCGGCTTGGTCCGAGGAGGGAGAGATAACGTTGCTGAAGCGGTGAGAATCGACCCTGGGGCGCCAACGCGTGGAGACCGGCAGCAGGAGCTGGCGTTGCAAGCTGCTCGGTGGCGCTCGCGAGCTGTTCGGTAAAATTTCCCACTGAGAGCAAAACTTAGTGAGTAAGTTTCCTCTTTTAGCTCTATGACATGTGGGTCCCACTCCACATGTACCTTCCAAATATCTGTTCAAGCTGATCTTTTCAATCCCCAGAATGCTAAAATTTAAAAAGGTGGGCTAGAATTTGAATTCTTCAAATTTAGTTTGAATTTGCAAGACTAAATCTGAATTTGGTTTAGAATTTGCAATTTCTTCTTTTTAGTCTCTTTTGAGCCCACCCTACAAATGGAAAGTTGGTGAGCAAACTTTTCCCTATAATTCCAACTGTAGGGCTGTGACACGACCCCACTGGTCCTGTCGAGCCAGGATCACGCTGAGGGGTGCTGCGTTGCACAACACCGTATAACACACGTCAAAGGTACAAAGCGGAAGCGGAAGCTTTATTACATAAACAAGTTTATTAACATGTTTACATCAAAATAAGTTTAGTCCACACTCGCGGGCGTAGACTAAGCATCAAGTGCACGTTCAGCCCTCGAACGTGTCCTTGCTAGCACACTCGCACACTAACTCTGCGGCGTGCACGACTCCCACTCGACGGGGTTCCCCTCCTGGGGTTCCGTCTCCTCTTCGGGAGTCCCTTCCTCATAGAACCCTGCAAAAGCTTCAAACACAAGCAGTGAGCACGAAGGCTCAGCAAGTCTGACCCGTCTCACCTAAACATGAAACTTCTACATGAGGGTGATGGGTTGCATGAGGTAAAAATCATTTGCAAGGACTCGCCTAATTAGTAGAACCTTACTTTCAAGTTTTAGCAGCAGGTTGTGGAGAACTTTACGCTAAGGCACATGAGAGAGCCGCAATCAAACAAGAAACGCATTTCTCTCATGTACTTTGCCCAAAGTTGAAAAGAACTTTAGTTAGCACTAAGCTACAACATATCATTAACAATCAATATCCAACTTTCAATCAGCAACATTTTAACATGTAACTAGCCTGTTCTTTCTACGTCACGGTACAGTGAACAAGTGGTACTCACTGACCGCGAGGGACGGCGATTATAATCGATTTACACCTGCAGGGTTACCCGAACAACCCGTCACGTACGCCCGTACTCGATGTTGCCTACAACAACCATCACGGACGCCGTACGCGACTACCTTTCACCCGTTAGCCAAATATTGAACCGGTCCCATCGTCCCGAGCAAGAGGTCCCTGCACGCGCATCTCTGTGCCGCCAGCTGATTTACACCTCGAGCTCTCAACCTACCCTCTGAACGACGGGCAATGCCTCAATACCCAGCTACCCGAGTTACATCAGTTTCCCGGTTCCCATATAGCCGGTAGGTCTTCGGTACTGTTCTAGCTTGTTCAACAGGCCCGCACACGGCTCGGTCCTCAATCGACACAAGCGGAGCTACAGCACACAGGCCCCAAAGTCCTGCTGCCCTTACTCTCCGCTCGGTCTCATTTTCTTGCCATGTGTATCATGTGCTATCTCTACCCGAGCAATGTGCCTCTAGCCTATTCTCGCGAGTAGTTCCAACTACTCGACTTGTACCGAATCCTACTCTATCCTAGCAATGCAGTGGCTAACGGGGTTTGCAATCCTAAACCCCAACCCATGGTTTTCTTGGCTATGCAGTGGGGTTTCCAAACAAGACTCTGATGCACAACATAAAGAAAACAAGTATGTGCTCAAAACAATAAAAATTTATAAAATGGTTAATGCAAACCGGGGCTTGCCTTGCTGCTCTTGGTCGTAGGCTAGCTGTTCCTCCGGAGTAACGAAGTCTAGGACTTCGGGTTCCTCCTCGACCTTAGCGACTACATGATAAGAACAATGTATGTATTAATTAAATGCTTTTGTATTAACTTTGAAGTTGTGAAGTCTATAACCTTTACTAGATAGACCTAATGACTGTGAAACTTTTACTGTGGCTTGGTTACAACCTAAACAGAGACTTGGTCAAGTTTTAGTTGCAGCAAAGCTCATTTGAGCCCTCCACAAATAATTATGTCCTTGACCTTAATTAAAGGCTTTTAGGGTGTTCTAGGTATTTTCATGAAACAAACTATGACTTTCTGAAAACTAGATTTTCAGAGGGTTCTAATGGAATTGGTCTCACTTAATTTGGAAGTCTCTAACTAAAGATATGAGCTAAACAATTTCAGAGAAAATTCTGAAAATGTTTCTGAACATTTTCTATTTTCTCTGGAACAGTTTTACTAATCACACCATTAGGTGGACTAAATGAGCTCAAATGGATCTGAAATTTTTATGGTAGTTCAAGGATATTTTGGTGAACATCTCAGCAAAATTTCAGGATTTTCCTCCAAATGATTCTCCAGTTAAAATTCCTAACAGTTTAAACTTTAAGGAATTAATTCTGGAGAATTAAGGAATCTCATGAAGTGACACTTGATTTTCTGGAAAGTACTCAAAGAGCTGAATCCAGCAAAATTTGGTTCACTCAATTTGGAGCTTTCTAGCCAAAGTTATAAGGATTTGAAGTTTGAAGGAAATCTGAAAATCGGGGAAAAGTTTAAACTCGCGCGTGGGCCCAGGAGACACGCGTCGCACGCCGAAGCGACAGCACACCGCGGCCCACAAGGCTTTTGCGCGCCAGCACACCCGATCCCGGCCGCAGCCGGATCCCGATTCAAAATATCGGCCGCTGACAGCTGGGGTCCACCCCCTTCTTCAACCTCGCGACACCCGCGCTCCGCCGCCGAGGGACCTCGCCGGAGAGCTCGCCGCCGGCTGCTGTACAGCTTCAAACTTCTTGATTCTGGCCGCCCCTGCCTACTTTTACTTGGGGAACATGATCCGAGGGTCAGCTGCTCATGACAACGGCCGGAGCATGGTCGGCGACGAGCCGCCATATCGGAACGACTTCGGCCATGTCGGCTGATGCTCCTAGTGCCTCAGCTACTTGGGAAACCGGTCGGGGAGCATCAGTGGACCTCAGAGAAGGTCGACATGAACTCGGGGCAGCTCGGGGAAGGCCCGAAATAGGTCCTCACCGTGCGCCCGATACCCCCCGTGCGTTCCGCCATTAGTAGACCTTGAATTACGCCGGGCACAGAAGTTCTCCGGCCCAGAGTTGTGAAGGCAACTTGTGCGTCACCGTGTCTAGTTCGTGTGGGAGTGGCCTGAGGCCCTCTAATCCTTTCTAGAGCACGAATTAAACAGAATCGTACCCGAGGGTCGTTCTGCACACAGAAAGGGGAAAAGTGGAAATTCGCCGCCGGTGAGCAACCACTCGAGCTGTGGCTCGGGGATGAGCAGCACCGATCACTTGCGCGTCCAAGGGTGCCTTGGCTCGGGCGTGACAACGCCCAGGTTGGGCTGTCCACGAGAGCCCGAGGTGCGGCGGTTTCCAGTTCCGAGTTTGATCTTTCGGCACAGCCGATATCACTCGGTTTCAATCGATTTCTATCAATGGGAAGGATGGAGGATGGTTGCTAGTACCTTGCTGGGACCTTGGAATGGAAAGAGGGAGCTGCGATCGGCTTGATCAAGCAGGAACTCGAGCGGCGGCGATGGCAGTGGGAAAAGCAGTCGCGCACGTCGGTAGCTCGGGGAAATGGTGACTGAGGCACGCCGGGGAGGGAATAAATAGCTCGGCCGGCTGGCCTCCGGCTTGGGGCACGCAGCAGGAGCTGGCGCCGGCCGGCCCCTTCGGTGGCGCGCGCGCACAACAGCCGGGAACCGACTGAACTGTGGTTCAGTCGGTTTGCTTTGAGGCTGAGGCTGACATGTGGGTCCCACTCCTCTTTTAACCTCTGAAATTTATTCCTAACAGCTGTGGTAAACAGTGAACCCTATTCTACCCTTGGCAACTCAAATTATTCACCCAAGAGCCATTTGAATTGATCAAAGTTCAAATGAGGTTTGGTTTGAATGAATTTCAGCACAAGTGCAGTTTGAAATTCAAATAAAGTTTGAATTTCTCCCCCTTAGCTCATGTCAAGATCAACTCCAAATGGAGTGAAAATTGGTGTGTGAGCTCACAAAAATGTGCTGAGCAAGAATATGCCTTCCACTTTTAAATTCAGTGGGTGAAAACAGTTTGAATTTAATATGTTTTCAAACTGCCCCTTTCCTATCTACACCCAAGATGACCTCAAAAATGTTTTGAATTTGGGTGAAACTTGGCATGGACATCCTTGGCAAAGTGTAGGAGTTTTCATATGTCCAGCCCATCTATATCACATGTGGGAAGTACCACTTTTGCAATGTGTGAGTTTGTTCCCTAATGAGCATGTTGATAATTGTTACTTGCTCTTTATTTGTGTTCATCATTTTTCCTCAAATGAGGTGTGTGGTGTGGGGATGAACACTGCAAATGGGTGTCAAAAACTGAGGCCCTTACATTCCTCCCCCCTTAAAAGAATCTCGTCCCGAGATTATAAGGTGAAAATGAGAGAGAGGACGGTGGAAAAATTACCGGATATGCGACGTGAGAAAGTCGGGGTAGTTAGTGCGAAGGAATTCTTCGCTCTCCCATGTCGCTTCATCCATGGAGTGATTACTCCACAGAACCTTGTAGAACCACAACGTACGGTTGCGTGTGGTTCGGGCCTTTTCATCAATAATCTGCACCGGTTCCTCCCGATAGGTGAGATCCGGTTGCAGTTCTTCAATGTCTTCCAGCTGAACGGTAGTTGATAGCTTGAGACACTTCCTCAGCTGGGAAATGTGAAAGACGTCGTGCACACCGGAAAGTGCTTCTGGTAATCTTAGCCGGTATGCCACCGATCCACATCTTTCGGTAATCTGGAATGGACCGATGAATCGGGGTGCTAACTTTCCTCTCACCCCAAATCTGTTTACGCCCTTCATTGGAGACACTCGTAGATATACGTGGTCTCCAGCTTCGAATTGTAACGGACGCCTTCTCCGGTCCGCATACTGTTTCTGTCGGGATTGAGCGGCTTTTAGGTTCGCTTGAATTAATCGAACCTTTTCTTCCGCGTTGTTGACAAGATCAATCCCGAAGGTAACCCTCTCGCCAGACTCACACCAATTCAATGGTGTGCGGCATTTTCTCCCGTATAGCGCCTCGTAGGGCGCCATCTTGATGCTGGCTTGGTACCCATTGTTGTACGAGAACTCGGCTAACGGCAAGTGATCATCCCAGTTCTTGCCGTGGTCGATAGCGCAAGCTCGTAGCATGTCTTCTAAGATTTGATTTACCCGCTCCGTTTGCCCATCCGTCTGCGGGTGGTAGGCTGAACTACGGATCAGCTTCGTTCCCAAGGCAGCGTGGAGCTGCTCCCAAAAACGGGACACAAATAAAGTGCCCCGGTCCGATACGATAGTACGGGGTACGCCGTATAAGCATAGGATCCGTGAGATGTACAGTTCAGCGTACTTCTTGGCGTTGTAGTTGGTGTTGACCGGGATGAAATGGGCAACTTTGGTGAGCCGATCGACGATCACCCACACAGAATCATGTTTCTGTAAGGTGGTGGGTAAACCGACGACGAAATCCATGCTCACGTCCTCCCACTTCCAGGCAGGAATGCCCAGTGGTTGCAGCAGTCCCGGTTTCCGCATGTGGTCTGCCTTCACCCGTCGACATGTATCACACTCGGACACGTATTTTGCAGTCTCTCGCTTCATCCGTGTCCACCAAAACTTGCTTCTGAGTTCTTGATACATCTTGTTGCTGCCGGGGTGAATAGAAAACTTTGATAAGTGAGCCTCATCAAAGATTTTCTTCCGTAACTCCGGGTTTCGGGGTACGACGATCCGGTCCTTGAACCATAGGACGCCGTCTCCGTCCTTCCGGAAACATTTCAACTCCCCACTGTCTACACGTCTCCGCAAATGTGATATGCCCTTGTCATTCTTCTGGGCTGCCGCTATCTCTTCACGGATGGTGGGGATCAAAGCTAGGTTGTAGAGAGCTCCATGTGGAATCACATGTAGTGGTGGTTCGCTCTCTTCCAACGGTGTGATGGTCAGATTATTGACGTGTGACTTGCGGCTTAGCGCGTCTGCCACAACGTTTGCCTTGCCCGGATGATAATGGATCTCTATCTCGTAATCCTTTATCAGTTCTAACCATCTTCGTTGCCTCATGTTCAGCTCCTTCTGAGTGAATATGTACTTGAGGCTTTTGTGGTCGGTATATAAATGTACGAGGTTACCGAGTAGGTAGTGCCTCCACATTTTCAGTGCAAGTACCACGGCAGCGAGCTCCAAGTCGTGAGTTGGATAATTTTGCTCATGATTCCTAAGCTGCCGTGACCCATACGCGACCACCCTTTGGTCTTGCATCAACACACATCCGAGCCCAATGCCGGATGCATCGCAGTACACATCGAACGGTTTTGTTGTGTCTGGCTGCGCCAAAACCGGTGCTGATGTCAGGTGCTTGACTAAAGCCTTGAATGCTGCTTCACATGCTGGACTCCAAACATATTTGGTAGCCTTCTTCAGCAGCTCTGTCATTGGCTTGGCAATCTTCGAGAAGTTCGGAATGAACCTCCGATAATATCCCGCGAGTCCGAGGAAACTCCGTACCTCATGAACAGTTCTCGGGGATTTCCAATTCAGCACTTGCGTGATTTTGCTCGGGTCCACAGCGATACCCTCCGCTGAGATGATATGCCCGAGGAAAGGCACTTGCGATATCCAAAACTCGCATTTGCTGAACTTTGCGTATAACTTGTGATCCCGCAGCCGTTGCAAGACTATACGCAGATGTTTCTTGTGATCTTCCTCCGACTTGGAATATACCAGGATGTCGTCGATGAAGACCACGACAAACTTGTCCAGCTCCGGCATGAACACCGAGTTCATTAAGTACATGAAGTGAGCTGGAGCATTGGTGAGGCCAAAGGACATGACCAGGTACTCATAAAGTCCGTACCTTGTCGAAAAAGCTGTCTTTGGAATGTCCTCAGCCCTGATCTTAATCTGATGGTACCCGGATCTTAAATCCATCTTGAAAAAGACCTTTGCTTCGACCAACTGATCAAACAACATGTCGATTCGTGGCAACGGGTACTTGTTCTTGATGGTTACGGCATTTAATGGACGGTAGTCCACGCAAAGCCGCAACGTTTCATCCTTCTTTTTGACAAATAATGCCGAACAGCCCCATGGCGAGGAGCTCGGCCTAATAAAACCCTTCTCCAGAAGGTCCGTGAGCTGAGTCTTCAGTTCAGCCAACTCCTTGGGCGCCATCTTGTACGGCCTTCGGGATATTGGCATGGTTCCCGGTGCAAGTTCAATCTTGAACTCCACCTCTCTATCGGGTGGCATCCCCGGCAAATCATCCGGGAATACATCAGGGAATTCTCGGACCACTGGAATGTCTTCCAATCTGATGGTTGTGGCTTGATAGACACTTGGAAGTTTTATTTCTGGACTGTCCAGAAATAATGAGTGAGAACCGTGCACTCCTGAGTTTAAGTGCACGACTCGGAGGACGGTGTCTAAAACAGCGCCGTGGCGGTTTAACCACGACATCCCTAGGATGACATCGACCTTCTGTCCCTCTAAGATAATGAGAGACGTGGGGTACACTCTACCCGCTAAGCATAATGGTGCTTTGGAGACCATTACGCTTGCTGAAATCTTCCCACCCGGTGAACAAATTAAATATGGACTATCGGTGGGTAGTATTGGCAAGCTGTGTTTAGCAATGAAAGCTTGGCTAATAAAATTATGCGTGGCGCCTGAATCAAATAGTACTATAGCGGGATGCTGGTGGAGTTGGAACATACCCGCAAGGATTGGCTCGCCCTCCGGCACGTCCTCAATGGCAAGCTGGTGGACAGTACCGGGCCTAGGGTTTGCCCGCCGCGCATTAGTAGGGTTCCGGGGTTGATTCCTCCCCGGAAACTGTGGTACCACTCCGCCGCCTTGCCTCTCCGGGCAACTGCTCGCGAAGTGTCCTGGACGACCACACTTGTAACATGTGGCCGCTACTGGTGGAGTACTTGGTGGACGAAAGCCCGGCATGCGTTGCGGAGGTGCAAACGCACGCGGCATCGCCCGCTGCTGCTGTTGTTGTTGCGGTGGTGCTGGCAGTGCCGGCCGGAATGCCGGTGAAGAATACGGCCGACCGCGGAACGGCATCGACCGCTGTGGTGGCTGCCAGCGCGGACCTGATGGTGGGCGATTCACCATCCGAAACTTCTGAGAAGGACCGCCTCCTTCTCCGCTGCTCTGCGGCGCGCTTCGCTTTCGCTCTGCCGCCGCCAACTCCTTGCCGGAGTCTTCCTGAACAATCGCAGCATCAATTATGTCGTTGAGGCTGCCGCGATTGAACATCGCCAGCTTGTCCTTCAGGAGCGGGTTAAGCTCCTGGTAAAAGTGGTCCCGCCGCTTCTCGTCCGTATCTGCGTGATACGACGCGTAGAGTGCGAGATCGTTGAACGCTCTGGAGTACTCCAGCGCGTTCCGGCTCCCTTGTTGCAGGTGTAGGAATTCCTGCGTCTTCCTCTTCATCAAACCGGGCGGTATATGATAGGCCCGGAAGGCCGTCCGGAACTCCGCCCAGGTCATCACTCGGTCGGTGGGTTGTGAAGCACAAAAGTTGGCCCACCACGCGCTCGCGGATCCTTGGAGCTGCTGGACCGCGAACTGAGTCTTGCGCTGCTCGCTGATTTGGAGCAGCCCGAACTTCATCTCTATGGCGCGGAGCCAGTTGTCCGCGTCAAGTGGTTCATCCGCCCTTGAGAATACAGGGGGATGAGTCGCCAGGAAGTCAGAGTAGGAGCTCTGTTGGCGCTCCTCACGATCTTGACGTCTCTCTGGGCGAGACGTATTCGCAATTAACGTTTGCAGCAGCTCTGTATGCTGCTGATGTGAACCCGCCATTGCCGCGACAATGTCGGCCAATGTAACCGTTGGCAGTGGCGGTGGCGGTGTTTGCTGTTGCTGTTGCTGCTGCTGTCCCGAGGAGTCCTCGGGAGGTGGTTGGGAGGTCTCTCCCCCTTGGCTAGTACCTCCAACATCGGGGTTGGCACGAGTACGCGTCATTCTGAAATTCAACACAGCAGCAATTAGCACATGTCTTACTCAAAATTCCATAAACAGGAGTAAGTATTGAAGCGACGCATGATTAACTTGCACAACATTCACATATATTGATAAAGCATAAACTTTATACAAGATACATTATTCTCGGATCTCCGAGAAGTCGTGCTCATGTCGTCACTACCTATACACACGCTACTGTCTACACGACATGTCACCGATTACAAAAGTTGGGTTACGCTACCCTAGCTGCCCTACTTGGCAACCGTAACCCCCTACTCGGAGTAGAACTCGACCTCCTGTGGGTCGTCCTCCTCCGGTACCTCTGCTGGTGGCTCGGGGTCTACCACCTCTTCTCCCATTCCAGGTTCTCCCATGGCTGGAAGACCCAAGACTACCGGTACGCCCAATACCGGGGGCACGAGGTCCTGCAATGCATGCACCTCGTCCATAGCCTGGTTGTAGTCCTCTTCCCAGCCTTGTCCTTCCTCAATAGCGTCGTCCCGCTCTTGAGCAAGGTCCTCATTCTGCTGGGTTAGGGTCTGCACCAGCTCTTGCAACGCCGCAATGTCAACACGGCTCTTCTTCTTTGCCTTCTTCAGACGACGCAACTGATTGTGTTGTTCATTCAGTCGCTTGATCGTCGGAAGGAGCACATTGCGGAGTGCACTGTGAGCACTCTCAAAATGATCTCCACGGCTTGTGCTCTCCTTGAGCTTGGTGGCGAGATGCTCCGTATGAACAGCTTGGCTGTCCATCACAGCGTTTCCCGCCCTCATTTGGAGGCTGAGATTTGCCTCCGCGGGGTTGTACCTTGGGCAACTCGGGTTTGTTGCCTCTAGGTACCTCTCTTCCCACACATGCTGAGCTCGTCCCTCCACCGGAACGAGTGCGTATGGAGTTCCCTCCATAGCCTGTACGTGTAGTTGGCAGAAACGTGACATAGTGTCACGGGCTGCCACTTGCCACATCCCTTCCGGTTGTCTTCCTCTCACCGTGACGGTGAATGGCACCCAACCGGGTGGCGTAGGCCCTGCAGGAACCTCGACATGGATCGTCCACGTCTTGTTCCCCTCTTCGCCTTCTTCCTTGGCGAAGTATTGCGGCATCTGGTTGTACCCGAAATATTGGAGCATTAGCCACAATGCTCCCGGGTAGCCGCTACGGTCAGAGCAGTGGGAAACTACCCACCCGTTCTCCAACCGTTTATCTGCTGCCATCTGTAAAAATATATTTGAGAAATGTCAAATATTTATTTAAACAGTAAACCATTGAGTTATAACATAAGATATGTCATTGAACCCTTAACACTTGGAAACATAGTTCAAATTTTTAAACAAATTTGACTGCTGATCTGCTGTTCCCATGACAGCCCTGACCAGTTTCCATATCAATCTGATTTAGGCCAGGTTAAAAGCAAAACCAGTCCTGGAGCTCAACATCAAAGTTAAAGTTAACTTCAATAGCTTTCCAGAAAGTATTTGGTTGGCCTAAGATCTGCTCTGGTTCAAAAGTTATGAGATGTCAAAGTTAACAGAATTTCTGGGAACAATTGGACAGCACCTCCCTGCCTTAGGTACTGATTTGATCCAAGAATTCCAGTTAATTCTGTTCCTAATCTGACAAAACTTTCTGTTACAAAGTTGTAACCCATCTCATAAGCTTCCCAGAACCACCTCATTTTCTATTTTTGGATTTTTATGCAGGAAGTTATGCTTAATTTACAGAGAGTCTACAGAGAGTCTTTGCTCCGTCCTGTTTTCTGGACAGTTTCAACTCTACTGCATTTTTCGAGTGGTTAAGGGATGAAACACCTCTGGAACTCAACAGAAAAGTTGTAAAGCTCCTCCAAAGCTTTCCAGAAATGTATCATACGACCCCAACCTCGAAAGAACTCAACCTCTAACCTCTGATTAACTTCAGCCTTGATTTAGCTGAAAACAGAGTGCTCTGTCCTTAACATCCTATAAGTTGAAAATTTATTAACTTTGAATATCCTGTTCAAGGGAAGGAGTTACATCAAGTTTTACTACTTTGGATCAAAACCTTCAAGTTTTTAAATGAAGTTGTTCATTTAGTTGGGTGTGATGTCGAGGCGTCACCAGATTATGTCGGTACTACGTCCTCACAAAGGAAAAACCTATACCGGATTTAGCCGGCTTCGTTAGTTCAGTGGCACTACTCGTCACTCGCACACGGATGCTACACGTCTACCGTTTCGTGGTAAGGCTACCTGCAGAAACTCAAACAATCATCAGACTCGGCTGCACACCGAGCCCGGAATCCATACAGTTTGTACACCCGGCCGTCATCACTCGCCCGGATGTTCTCAAGCCAAACACGCCTTGAGTTACGTGTTCACGTTTCAGACCACGTGACGGGGTCTCCCATGTTGCACCACGCACGCCAGGGACAGACGTTGCTCGAATACCCCAAACGACATGAAGAGTCGTAGAGGATATCAAAGCGGGTCGGGTTACCTGCCACCCGTGGGGCTCCACCCTTCAGCTTGTGCGCACTGGTGGACAGCGCTTACGTGCACCCCCCAAGACATGAACGTCCCGAGATGCACGATTTTCCGACATAACAAATAAGTTAATAAGCCACTTTCTATATACTAATAACATCCTTATACGGGCTACTAACTCGTTCCTCACTGGATTTTTGAAAAAGAAGACCTTTGTACTGTGTTAAACCTCAAGCGAGCTCTGATACCACGCTGACACGACCCCACTGGTCCTGTCGAGCCAGGATCACGCTGAGGGGTGCTGCGTTGCACAACACCGTATAACACACGTCAAAGGTACAAAGCGGAAGCGGAAGCTTTATTACATAAACAAGTTTATTAACATGTTTACATCAAAATAAGTTTAGTCCACACTCGCGGGCGTAGACTAAGCATCAAGTGCACGTTCAGCCCTCGAACGTGTCCTTGCTAGCACACTCGCACACTAACTCTGCGGCGTGCACGACTCCCACTCGACGGGGTTCCCCTCCTGGGGTTCCGTCTCCTCTTCGGGAGTCCCTTCCTCATAGAACCCTGCAAAAGCTTCAAACACAAGCAGTGAGCACGAAGGCTCAGCAAGTCTGACCCGTCTCACCTAAACATGAAACTTCTACATGAGGGTGATGGGTTGCATGAGGTAAAAATCATTTGCAAGGACTCGCCTAATTAGTAGAACCTTACTTTCAAGTTTTAGCAGCAGGTTGTGGAGAACTTTACGCTAAGGCACATGAGAGAGCCGCAATCAAACAAGAAACGCATTTCTCTCATGTACTTTGCCCAAAGTTGAAAAGAACTTTAGTTAGCACTAAGCTACAACATATCATTAACAATCAATATCCAACTTTCAATCAGCAACATTTTAACATGTAACTAGCCTGTTCTTTCTACGTCACGGTACAGTGAACAAGTGGTACTCACTGACCGCGAGGGACGGCGATTATAATCGATTTACACCTGCAGGGTTACCCGAACAACCCGTCACGTACGCCCGTACTCGATGTTGCCTACAACAACCATCACGGACGCCGTACGCGACTACCTTTCACCCGTTAGCCAAATATTGAACCGGTCCCATCGTCCCGAGCAAGAGGTCCCTGCACGCGCATCTCTGTGCCGCCAGCTGATTTACACCTCGAGCTCTCAACCTACCCTCTGAACGACGGGCAATGCCTCAATACCCAGCTACCCGAGTTACATCAGTTTCCCGGTTCCCATATAGCCGGTAGGTCTTCGGTACTGTTCTAGCTTGTTCAACAGGCCCGCACACGGCTCGGTCCTCAATCGACACAAGCGGAGCTACAGCACACAGGCCCCAAAGTCCTGCTGCCCTTACTCTCCGCTCGGTCTCATTTTCTTGCCATGTGTATCATGTGCTATCTCTACCCGAGCAATGTGCCTCTAGCCTATTCTCGCGAGTAGTTCCAACTACTCGACTTGTACCGAATCCTACTCTATCCTAGCAATGCAGTGGCTAACGGGGTTTGCAATCCTAAACCCCAACCCATGGTTTTCTTGGCTATGCAGTGGGGTTTCCAAACAAGACTCTGATGCACAACATAAAGAAAACAAGTATGTGCTCAAAACAATAAAAATTTATAAAATGGTTAATGCAAACCGGGGCTTGCCTTGCTGCTCTTGGTCGTAGGCTAGCTGTTCCTCCGGAGTAACGAAGTCTAGGACTTCGGGTTCCTCCTCGACCTTAGCGACTACATGATAAGAACAATGTATGTATTAATTAAATGCTTTTGTATTAACTTTGAAGTTGTGAAGTCTATAACCTTTACTAGATAGACCTAATGACTGTGAAACTTTTACTGTGGCTTGGTTACAACCTAAACAGAGACTTGGTCAAGTTTTAGTTGCAGCAAAGCTCATTTGAGCCCTCCACAAATAATTATGTCCTTGACCTTAATTAAAGGCTTTTAGGGTGTTCTAGGTATTTTCATGAAACAAACTATGACTTTCTGAAAACTAGATTTTCAGAGGGTTCTAATGGAATTGGTCTCACTTAATTTGGAAGTCTCTAACTAAAGATATGAGCTAAACAATTTCAGAGAAAATTCTGAAAATGTTTCTGAACATTTTCTATTTTCTCTGGAACAGTTTTACTAATCACACCATTAGGTGGACTAAATGAGCTCAAATGGATCTGAAATTTTTATGGTAGTTCAAGGATATTTTGGTGAACATCTCAGCAAAATTTCAGGATTTTCCTCCAAATGATTCTCCAGTTAAAATTCCTAACAGTTTAAATTTTAAGGAATTAATTCTGGAGAATTAAGGAATCTCATGAAGTGACACTTGATTTTCTGGAAAGTACTCAAAGAGCTGAATCCAGCAAAATTTGGTTCACTCAATTTGGAGCTTTCTAGCCAAAGTTATAAGGATTTGAAGTTTGAAGGAAATCTGAAAATCGGGGAAAAGTTTAAACTCGCGCGTGGGCCCAGGAGACACGCGTCGCACGCCGAAGCGACAGCACACCGCGGCCCACAAGGCTTTTGCGCGCCAGCACACCCGATCCCGGCCGCAGCCGGATCCCGATTCAAAATATCGGCCGCTGACAGCTGGGGTCCACCCCCTTCTTCAACCTCGCGACACCCGCGCTCCGCCGCCGAGGGACCTCGCCGGAGAGCTCGCCGCCGGCTGCTGTACAGCTTCAAACTTCTTGATTCTGGCCGCCCCTGCCTACTTTTACTTGGGGAACATGATCCGAGGGTCAGCTGCTCATGACAACGGCCGGAGCATGGTCGGCGACGAGCCGCCATATCGGAACGACTTCGGCCATGTCGGCTGATGCTCCTAGTGCCTCAGCTACTTGGGAAACCGGTCGGGGAGCATCAGTGGACCTCAGAGAAGGTCGACATGAACTCGGGGCAGCTCGGGGAAGGCCCGAAATAGGTCCTCACCGTGCGCCCGATACCCCCCGTGCGTTCCGCCATTAGTAGACCTTGAATTACGCCGGGCACAGAAGTTCTCCGGCCCAGAGTTGTGAAGGCAACTTGTGCGTCACCGTGTCTAGTTCGTGTGGGAGTGGCCTGAGGCCCTCTAATCCTTTCTAGAGCACGAATTAAACAGAATCGTACCCGAGGGTCGTTCTGCACACAGAAAGGGGAAAAGTGGAAATTCGCCGCCGGTGAGCAACCACTCGAGCTGTGGCTCGGGGATGAGCAGCACCGATCACTTGCGCGTCCAAGGGTGCCTTGGCTCGGGCGTGACAACGCCCAGGTTGGGCTGTCCACGAGAGCCCGAGGTGCGGCGGTTTCCAGTTCCGAGTTTGATCTTTCGGCACAGCCGATATCACTCGGTTTCAATCGATTTCTATCAATGGGAAGGATGGAGGATGGTTGCTAGTACCTTGCTGGGACCTTGGAATGGAAAGAGGGAGCTGCGATCGGCTTGATCAAGCAGGAACTCGAGCGGCGGCGATGGCAGTGGGAAAAGCAGTCGCGCACGTCGGTAGCTCGGGGAAATGGTGACTGAGGCACGCCGGGGAGGGAATAAATAGCTCGGCCGGCTGGCCTCCGGCTTGGGGCACGCAGCAGGAGCTGGCGCCGGCCGGCCCCTTCGGTGGCGCGCGCGCACAACAGCCGGGAACCGACTGAACTGTGGTTCAGTCGGTTTGCTTTGAGGCTGAGGCTGACATGTGGGTCCCACTCCTCTTTTAACCTCTGAAATTTATTCCTAACAGCTGTGGTAAACAGTGAACCCTATTCTACCCTTGGCAACTCAAATTATTCACCCAAGAGCCATTTGAATTGATCAAAGTTCAAATGAGGTTTGGTTTGAATGAATTTCAGCACAAGTGCAGTTTGAAATTCAAATAAAGTTTGAATTTCTCCCCCTTAGCTCATGTCAAGATCAACTCCAAATGGAGTGAAAATTGGTGTGTGAGCTCACAAAAATGTGCTGAGCAAGAATATGCCTTCCACTTTTAAATTCAGTGGGTGAAAACAGTTTGAATTTGAATATGTTTTCAAACTGCCCCTTTCCTATCTACACCCAAGATGACCTCAAAAATGTTTTGAATTTGGGTGAAACTTGGCATGGACATCCTTGGCAAAGTGTAGGAGTTTTCATATGTCCAGCCCATCTATATCACATGTGGGAAGTACCACTTTTGCAATGTGTGAGTTTGTTCCCTAATGAGCATGTTGATAATTGTTACTTGCTCTTTATTTGTGTTCATCATTTTTCCTCAAATGAGGTGTGTGGTGTGGGGATGAACACTGCAAATGGGTGTCAAAAACTGAGGCCCTTACAATGGGTAGGGCGGCAGGACGAGGACTTCGATGCCAGCACCAAGACATAATAGCTGGTAGAAAATCACCCCGGGGCCACCTGTCGGGTCCCGGGCCCCCCTTGTAAGCCACTCGAGCCTTGGACTATAAAAGGCTCGGGTAGGCAACGTTAGCAAGGGTTCGCACTCTAGCCATTCGCACCCTGGGTTCGCACTCCAGCAACTCACACGCTAGACATCAGTCATCCCCAAGCTCAGGACTCCGGTTCTGAGCAGCAAGCAATACATGACGAAGTCTAGGGTGTGAGCTGGGACTCGGAGGCTCCTAGGCCGTGTCTAGGGTGTGAGTTGCTGGAGTGCGAACCCAGGGTGCGAATGGCTAGAGTGCGAACCCTTGCTAACGTTGCCTACCCGAGCCTTTTATAGTCCAAGGCTCGAGTGGCTTACAAGGGGGGCCCGGGACCCGACAGGTGGCCCCGGGGTGATTTTCTACCAGCTATTATGTCTTGGTGCTGGCATCGAAGTCCTCGTCCTGCCGCCCTACCCATTGTAAGGGCCTCAGTTTTTGACACCCATTTGCAGTGTTCATCCCCACACCACACACCTCATTTGAGGAAAAATGATGAACACAAATAAAGAGCAAGTAACAATTATCAACATGCTCATTAGGGAACAAACTCACACATTGCAAAAGTGGTACTTCCCACATGTGATATAGATGGGCTGGACATATGAAAACTCCTACACTTTGCCAAGGATGTCCATGCCAAGTTTCACCCAAATTCAAAACATTTTTGAGGTCATCTTGGGTGTAGATAGGAAAGGGGCAGTTTGAAAACATATTCAAATTCAAACTGTTTTCACCCACTGAATTTAAAAGTGGAAGGCATATTCTTGCTCAGCACATTTTTGTGAGCTCACACACCAATTTTCACTCCATTTGGAGTTGATCTTGACATGAGCTAAGGGGGAGAAATTCAAACTTTATTTGAATTTCAAACTGCACTTGTGCTGAAATTCATTCAAACCAAACCTCATTTGAACTTTGATCAATTCAAATGGCTCTTGGGTGAATAATTTGAGTTGCCAAGGGTAGAATAGGGTTCACTGTTTACCACAGCTGTTAGGAATAAATTTCAGAGGTTAAAAGAGGAGTGGGACCCACATGTCAGCCTCAGCCTCAAAGCAAACCGACTGAACCACAGTTCAGTCGGTTCCCGGCTGTTGTGCGCGCGCGCCACCGAAGGGGCCGGCCGGCGCCAGCTCCTGCTGCGTGCCCCAAGCCGGAGGCCAGCCGGCCGAGCTATTTATTCCCTCCCCGGCGTGCCTCAGTCACCATTTCCCCGAGCTACCGACGTGCGCGACTGCTTTTCCCACTGCCATCGCCGCCGCTCGAGTTCCTGCTTGATCAAGCCGATCGCAGCTCCCTCTTTCCATTCCAAGGTCCCAGCAAGGTACTAGCAACCATCCTCCATCCTTCCCATTGATAGAAATCGATTGAAACCGAGTGATATCGGCTGTGCCGAAAGATCAAACTCGGAACTGGAAACCGCCGCACCTCGGGCTCTCGTGGACAGCCCAACCTGGGCGTTGTCACGCCCGAGCCAAGGCACCCTTGGACGCGCAAGTGATCGGTGCTGCTCATCCCCGAGCCACAGCTCGAGTGGTTGCTCACCGGCGGCGAATTTCCACTTTTCCCCTTTCTGTGTGCAGAACGACCCTCGGGTACGATTCTGTTTAATTCGTGCTCTAGAAAGGATTAGAGGGCCTCAGGCCACTCCCACACGAACTAGACACGGTGACGCACAAGTTGCCTTCACAACTCTGGGCCGGAGAACTTCTGTGCCCGGCGTAATTCAAGGTCTACTAATGGCGGAACGCACGGGGGGTATCGGGCGCACGGTGAGGACCTATTTCGGGCCTTCCCCGAGCTGCCCCGAGTTCATGTCGACATTCTCTGAGGTCCACTGATGCTCCCCGACCGGTTTCCCAAGTAGCTGAGGCACTAGGAGCATCAGCCGACATGGCCGAAGTCGTTCCGATATGGCGGCTCGTCGCCGACCATGCTCCGGCCGTTGTCATGAGCAGCTGACCCTCGGATCATGTTCCCCAAGTAAAAGTAGGCAGGGGCGGCCAGAATCAAGAAGTTTGAAGCTGTACAGCAGCCGGCGGCGAGCTCTCCGGCGAGGTCCCTCGGCGGCGGAGCGCGGGTGTCGCGAGGTTGAAGAAGGGGGTGGACCCCAGCTGTCAGCGGCCGATATTTTGAATCGGGATCCGGCTGCGGCCGGGATCGGGTGTGCTGGCGCGCAAAAGCCTTGTGGGCCGCGGTGTGCTGTCGCTTCGGCGTGCGACGCGTGTCTCCTGGGCCCACGCGCGAGTTTAAACTTTTCCCCGATTTTCAGATTTCCTTCAAACTTCAAATCCTTATAACTTTGGCTAGAAAGCTCCAAATTGAGTGAACCAAATTTTGCTGGATTCAGCTCTTTGAGTACTTTCCAGAAAATCAAGTGTCACTTCATGAGATTCCTTAATTCTCCAGAATTAATTCCTTAAAGTTTAAACTGTTAGGAATTTTAACTGGAGAATCATTTGGAGGAAAGTCCTGAAATTTTGCTGAGATGTTCACCAAAATATCCTTGAACTACCATAAAAATTTCAGATCCATTTGAGCTCATTTAGTCCACCTAATGGTGTGATTAGTAAAACTGTTCCAGAGAAAATAGAAAATGTTCAGAAACATTTTCAGAATTTTCTCTGAAATTGTTTAGCTCATATCTTTAGTTAGAGACTTCCAAATTAAGTGAGACCAATTCCATTAGAACCCTCTGAAAATCTAGTTTTCAGAAAGTCATAGTTTGTTTCATGAAAATACCTAGAACACCCTAAAAGCCTTTAATTAAGGTCAAGGACATAATTATTTGTGGAGGGCTCAAATGAGCTTTGCTGCAACTAAAACTTGACCAAGTCTCTGTTTAGGTTGTAACCAAGCCACAGTAAAAGTTTCACAGTCATTAGGTCTATCTAGTAAAGGTTATAGACTTCACAACTTCAAAGTTAATACAAAAGCATTTAATTAATACATACATTGTTCTTATCATGTAGTCGCTAAGGTCGAGGAGGAACCCGAAGTCCTAGACTTCGTTACTCCGGAGGAACAGCTAGCCTACGACCAAGAGCAGCAAGGCAAGCCCCGGTTTGCATTAACCATTTTATAAATTTTTATTGTTTTGAGCACATACTTGTTTTCTTTATGTTGTGCATCAGAGTCTTGTTTGGAAACCCCACTGCATAGCCAAGAAAACCATGGGTTGGGGTTTAGGATTGCAAACCCCGTTAGCCACTGCATTGCTAGGATAGAGTAGGATTCGGTACAAGTCGAGTAGTTGGAACTACTCGCGAGAATAGGCTAGAGGCACATTGCTCGGGTAGAGATAGCACATGATACACATGGCAAGAAAATGAGACCGAGCGGAGAGTAAGGGCAGCAGGACTTTGGGGCCTGTGTGCTGTAGCTCCGCTTGTGTCGATTGAGGACCGAGCCGTGTGCGGGCCTGTTGAACAAGCTAGAACAGTACCGAAGACCTACCGGCTATATGGGAACCGGGAAACTGATGTAACTCGGGTAGCTGGGTATTGAGGCATTGCCCGTCGTTCAGAGGGTAGGTTGAGAGCTCGAGGTGTAAATCAGCTGGCGGCACAGAGATGCGCGTGCAGGGACCTCTTGCTCGGGACGATGGGACCGGTTCAATATTTGGCTAACGGGTGAAAGGTAGTCGCGTACGGCGTCCGTGATGGTTGTTGTAGGCAACATCGAGTACGGGCGTACGTGACGGGTTGTTCGGGTAACCCTGCAGGTGTAAATCGATTATAATCGCCGTCCCTCGCGGTCAGTGAGTACCACTTGTTCACTGTACCGTGACGTAGAAAGAACAGGCTAGTTACATGTTAAAATGTTGCTGATTGAAAGTTGGATATTGATTGTTAATGATATGTTGTAGCTTAGTGCTAACTAAAGTTCTTTTCAACTTTGGGCAAAGTACATGAGAGAAATGCGTTTCTTGTTTGATTGCGGCTCTCTCATGTGCCTTAGCGTAAAGTTCTCCACAACCTGCTGCTAAAACTTGAAAGTAAGGTTCTACTAATTAGGCGAGTCCTTGCAAATGATTTTTACCTCATGCAACCCATCACCCTCATGTAGAAGTTTCATGTTTAGGTGAGACGGGTCAGACTTGCTGAGCCTTCGTGCTCACTGCTTGTGTTTGAAGCTTTTGCAGGGTTCTATGAGGAAGGGACTCCCGAAGAGGAGACGGAACCCCAGGAGGGGAACCCCGTCGAGTGGGAGTCGTGCACGCCGCAGAGTTAGTGTGCGAGTGTGCTAGCAAGGACACGTTCGAGGGCTGAACGTGCACTTGATGCTTAGTCTACGCCCGCGAGTGTGGACTAAACTTATTTTGATGTAAACATGTTAATAAACTTGTTTATGTAATAAAGCTTCCGCTTCCGCTTTGTACCTTTGACGTGTGTTATACGGTGTTGTGCAACGCAGCACCCCTCAGCGTGATCCTGGCTCGACAGGATCAGTGGGGTCGTGTCAGCGTGGTATCAGAGCTCGCTTGAGGTTTAACACAGTACAAAGGTCTTCTTTTTCAAAAATCCAGTGAGGAACGAGTTAGTAGCCCGTATAAGGATGTTATTAGTATATAGAAAGTGGCTTATTAACTTATTTGTTATGTCGGAAAATCGTGCATCTCGGGACGTTCATGTCTTGGGGGGTGCACGTAAGCGCTGTCCACCAGTGCGCACAAGCTGAAGGGTGGAGCCCCACGGGTGGCAGGTAACCCGACCCGCTTTGATATCCTCTACGACTCTTCATGTCGTTTGGGGTATTCGAGCAACGTCTGTCCCTGGCGTGCGTGGTGCAACATGGGAGACCCCGTCACGTGGTCTGAAACGTGAACACGTAACTCAAGGCGTGTTTGGCTTGAGAACATCCGGGCGAGTGATGACGGCCGGGTGTACAAACTGTATGGATTCCGGGCTCGGTGTGCAGCCGAGTCTGATGATTGTTTGAGTTTCTGCAGGTAGCCTTACCACGAAACGGTAGACGTGTAGCATCCGTGTGCGAGTGACGAGTAGTGCCACTGAACTAACGAAGCCGGCTAAATCCGGTATAGGTTTTTCCTTTGTGAGGACGTAGTACCGACATAATCTGGTGACGCCTCGACGTCACACCCAACTAAATGAACAACTTCATTTAAAAACTTGAAGGTTTTGATCCAAAGTAGTAAAACTTGATGTAACTCCTTCCCTTGAACAGGATATTCAAAGTTAATAAATTTTCAACTTATAGGATGTTAAGGACAGAGCACTCTGTTTTCAGCTAAATCAAGGCTGAAGTTAATCAGAGGTTAGAGGTTGAGTTCTTTCGAGGTTGGGGTCGTATGATACATTTCTGGAAAGCTTTGGAGGAGCTTTACAACTTTTCTGTTGAGTTCCAGAGGTGTTTCATCCCTTAACCACTCGAAAAATGCAGTAGAGTTGAAACTGTCCAGAAAACAGGACGGAGCAAAGACTCTCTGTAGACTCTCTGTAAATTAAGCATAACTTCCTGCATAAAAATCCAAAAATAGAAAATGAGGTGGTTCTGGGAAGCTTATGAGATGGGTTACAACTTTGTAACAGAAAGTTTTGTCAGATTAGGAACAGAATTAACTGGAATTCTTGGATCAAATCAGTACCTAAGGCAGGGAGGTGCTGTCCAATTGTTCCCAGAAATTCTGTTAACTTTGACATCTCATAACTTTTGAACCAGAGCAGATCTTAGGCCAACCAAATACTTTCTGGAAAGCTATTGAAGTTAACTTTAACTTTGATGTTGAGCTCCAGGACTGGTTTTGCTTTTAACCTGGCCTAAATCAGATTGATATGGAAACTGGTCAGGGCTGTCATGGGAACAGCAGATCAGCAGTCAAATTTGTTTAAAAATTTGAACTATGTTTCCAAGTGTTAAGGGTTCAATGACATATCTTATGTTATAACTCAATGGTTTACTGTTTAAATAAATATTTGACATTTCTCAAATATATTTTTACAGATGGCAGCAGATAAACGGTTGGAGAACGGGTGGGTAGTTTCCCACTGCTCTGACCGTAGCGGCTACCCGGGAGCATTGTGGCTAATGCTCCAATATTTCGGGTACAACCAGATGCCGCAATACTTCGCCAAGGAAGAAGGCGAAGAGGGGAACAAGACGTGGACGATCCATGTCGAGGTTCCTGCAGGGCCTACGCCACCCGGTTGGGTGCCATTCACCGTCACGGTGAGAGGAAGACAACCGGAAGGGATGTGGCAAGTGGCAGCCCGTGACACTATGTCACGTTTCTGCCAACTACACGTACAGGCTATGGAGGGAACTCCATACGCACTCGTTCCGGTGGAGGGACGAGCTCAGCATGTGTGGGAAGAGAGGTACCTAGAGGCAACAAACCCGAGTTGCCCAAGGTACAACCCCGCGGAGGCAAATCTCAGCCTCCAAATGAGGGCGGGAAACGCTGTGATGGACAGCCAAGCTGTTCATACGGAGCATCTCGCCACCAAGCTCAAGGAGAGCACAAGCCGTGGAGATCATTTTGAGAGTGCTCACAGTGCACTCCGCAATGTGCTCCTTCCGACGATCAAGCGACTGAATGAACAACACAATCAGTTGCGTCGTCTGAAGAAGGCAAAGAAGAAGAGCCGTGTTGACATTGCGGCGTTGCAAGAGCTGGTGCAGACCCTAACCCAGCAGAATGAGGACCTTGCTCAAGAGCGGGACGACGCTATTGAGGAAGGACAAGGCTGGGAAGAGGACTACAACCAGGCTATGGACGAGGTGCATGCATTGCAGGACCTCGTGCCCCCGGTATTGGGCGTACCGGTAGTCTTGGGTCTTCCAGCCATGGGAGAACCTGGAATGGGAGAAGAGGTGGTAGACCCCGAGCCACCAGAAGAGGTACCGGAGGAGGACGACCCACAGGAGGTCGAGTTCTACTCCGAGTAGGGGGTTACGGTTGCCAAGTAGGGCAGCTAGGGTAGCGTAACCCAACTTTTGTAATCGGTGACATGTCGTGTAGACAGTAGCGTATGTATAGGTAGTGACGACATGAGCACGACTTCTCGGAGATCCGAGAATAATGTATCTTGTATAAAGTTTATGCTTTATCAATATATGTGAATGTTGTGCAAGTTAATCATGCGTCGCTTCAATACTTACTCCTGTTTATGGAATTTTGAGTAAGACATGTGCTAATTGCTGCTGTGTTGAATTTCAGAATGACGCGTACTCGTGCCAACCCCGATGTTGGAGGTACTAGCCAAGGGGGAGAGACCTCCCAACCACCTCCCGAGGACTCCTCGGGACAGCAGCAGCAACAGCAACAGCAAACACCGCCACCGCCACTGCCAACGGTTACATTGGCCGACATTGTCGCGGCAATGGCGGGTTCACATCAGCAGCATACAGAGCTGCTGCAAACGTTAATTGCGAATACGTCTCGCCCAGAGAGACGTCAAGATCGTGAGGAGCGCCAACAGAGCTCCTACTCTGACTTCCTGGCGACTCATCCCCCTGTATTCTCAAGGGCGGATGAACCACTTGACGCGGACAACTGGCTCCGCGCCATAGAGATGAAGTTCGGGCTGCTCCAAATCAGCGAGCAGCGCAAGACTCAGTTCGCGGTCCAGCAGCTCCAAGGATCCGCGAGCGCGTGGTGGGCCAACTTTTGTGCTTCACAACCCACCGACCGAGTGATGACCTGGGCGGAGTTCCGGACGGCCTTCCGGGCCTATCATATACCGCCCGGTTTGATGAAGAGGAAGACGCAGGAATTCCTACACCTGCAACAAGGGAGCCGGAACGCGCTGGAGTACTCCAGAGCGTTCAACGATCTCGCACTCTACGCGTCGTATCACGCAGATACGGACGAGAAGCGGCGGGACCACTTTTACCAGGGGCTTAACCCGCTCCTGAAGGACAAGCTGGCGATGTTCAATCGCGGCAGCCTCAACGACATAATTGATGCTGCGATTGTTCAGGAAGACTCCGGCAAGGAGTTGGCGGCGGCAGAGCGAAAGCGAAGCGCGCCGCAGAGCAGCGGAGAAGGAGGCGGTCCTTCTCAGAAGTTTCGGATGGTGAATCGCCCACCATCAGGTCCGCGCTGGCAGCCACCACAGCGGTCGATGCCGTTCCGCGGTCGGCCGTATTCTTCACCGGCATTCCGGCCGGCACTGCCAGCACCACCGCAACAACAACAGCAGCAGCGGGCGATGCCGCGTGCGTTTGCACCTCCGCAACGCATGCCGGGCTTTCGTCCACCAAGTACTCCACCAGCAGCGGCCACATGTTACAAGTGTGGTCGTCCAGGACACTTCGCGAGCAGTTGCCCGGAGAGGCAAGGCGGCGGAGTGGTACCACAGTTTCCGGGGAGGAATCAACCCCGGAACCCTACTAATGCGCGGCGGGCAAACCCTAGGCCCGGTACTGTCCACCAGCTTGCCATTGAGGACGTGCCGGAGGGCGAGCCAATCCTTGCGGGTATGTTCCAACTCCACCAGCATCCCGCTATAGTACTATTTGATTCAGGCGCCACGCATAATTTTATTAGCCAAGCTTTCATTGCTAAACACAGCTTGCCAATACTACCCACCGATAGTCCATATTTAATTTGTTCACCGGGTGGGAAGATTTCAGCAAGCGT